>VCHN02000014.1:153584966-153927644 GCA_007115665.2 Sequoiadendron giganteum | reverse complement strand
TGAGATTTCCCTTTTCCTTTTTATTTTTGTTATTATAAATCATACTTGGTATTTCTACACTGTGCTTTGACAAGATAGAAATATCGTCATTACTATTGTTGTTAAGTTTAAGTTATCAAATCTAGAGCTTTCCATTGTGAAGCATTGTAAACATCTTCTCTAAAAAAAGAGAGAAGTATGAATGTAACACAGCCCCCCATTTCATAAGTATAGTGTACATTTTGTAAGTATTTCTTTAGTTTTACAATAGCTTCTATTAGCAGTAAGAAGGGCATCTCCCCTTTCTGAGAGGAGAGATTATATCTCACATAGCTGTGGCTGAAGTCTAGATAGCATAATCTGTTGAAAAGTTGATTACATTATTTTCACCCAACATGGTGTTAATTATCTTATCCATGCTACTCACCAAAAAATCATAGTTTAAATCTTCACAAATCAATTTGATTTGTGCATTGATAACCTCATCTGCCCTATCCTGCCACTGTTGCAGTGATTTAACATTTCCTTGTGCATCAATTATATATGGCAAAATGTATCACTCCAATCATCAAAACTCTTTACCAACTCCTTAATTCTCCTACTTAAATCATGAGGTAGGACCTGGAAATGCTTTAGTTATTTCACAAAAAATTGAGTAGGCCTCAATGATTGGGGCCTGTTATCTGCATCAAATCTAGAGGCCTTATACATAATATCCAGATCACTGGCCCTAGGGATCCACTTCTCAGCCAAAGACAAAACTATTTCTCGATCCCTATTAATATTTCTTATTCCATCCAAGAATAAAGAATATAAAGAATGTAATGATGGTGATCTACCATCAACCTTCTCATTTAGGTGCCTCAAAACTATATCAACAACCTCATTTTGTTTGGCAACTGCTCCATCCTTGCTTGCTTTTAAAGCAACCTGTAACTCTGTGATGTTATTTAACATCCGCTTCTTAGTGGGATCCATAGAGTTTTCAACCTCTTCCTCAACTGGCCCTAATGTAGGACTAAGAGTAGGTGTTTGGATGGGGGATCTTGGAGTATAAATAATTGGAGAAGTAGGGGGTACTGATCCTGATGTAGAAGGTAATGCCCTGATACCAAGAGCACTGGAGGATTCTCCCACCTGCCTATATTTAAACCTATCTACTTCAGATTGCAGCTCAACATTCCTTTGTTGCATCCTACTATATTCTCCATCAAACTCTTTTTTTCAGCCTCTTCCCTTTTAGCTGTCTTTTGGGACAATCTAGCCACATTTACAATCAGGCTTGTAGCTTCTGTAGTTGAAGTTTTAGAAGCTCTTTTGATTATTAATCCTCCCCTTAGGTTTGGGCTAATATCAATTACATTTGGATTTTTTCCCTGGGGTGCCAATGCCCAAATTTCCAGAGTTTCATATTCCTCACTAAAGGCAGAGTCCTACAGAGCTGCCTTAACCTCTTCCTCACTATTTTGTATGGGATGCTTGGACTGTAAAATATCATTGAATGCTACTACATCAATGATGTCCCATTCATGCAAAATTAGGACACCAGCCTGAGTCACAAGTCTCCTTCCTTCCTTAGGAGTGATGCTTTTGAATTCTTCCATCAGTTTGGCCTTCACCACATCATCATTCTCCTGCTCAGACCTATCAGGCCTTGATTCTCTCCTCCTCTTGCATTTGTCTTGGTATTCTTCTAGCTTCATCACCCACACCAGTTGCAAGAATACAAGAGTTTTTACAAATGCATCATCATGCAAGAATGCCTTGCACGCCTCCATTCTGACATCTTGTACACATTGTCCTTTTACATCCATATCAGATAACACCAACTGTGTTGATCTAGGAGGGGAAGGAATACCAACCTGCATGTCTTGATCTGTAACAATTATCTCATCCATCAGAGTCTCTTGTGCTTCCTCAACTCTCTACCTCTTAGGGCTTGGCTCTGATGGTAGTAATGTAGGATCATTCCCCAGTGGTGAATCCAAAATAATAATTTTTATCCCTCCAGGTGCTCTAATCTTTGGACCTGGCTATGATGATGTCTTCATTATATTTTTTCCTTTCTTATCCCCCTCCTCCTCATCACTACTGTCATTCCTCTTTCTCTTGTATAGAGGTCGATTCACTGAGGGTTGATAAGTTGGCCTTGTTTCTTCAGGCCTCACTTCTGGTCTTTGTATACCAAAATCTAATTCCAAATTGACCCTCTTGGTCATCAAGGTGCCCATGATCTCTTTGAAATTATCCATCAAGAAGTCATTTCTCTTATGGAATGGAGTGAAATCCATTAATGGATCATATTTTGGATCCATTTTATGTACCATGGCCAACAACTTCTCATATGCAATCCACTTTTCCTTATTCAATTCTTGCCTATTCAAATCAAATTCATTTCTGATTAGGTCTTCAGGAAAATTGAATTCATGTACAAACCTACCATCTTTGATTTGTTGCCTAAACAAGGAAAAGAATCCCTCAGGGTCATGTTGCCTCCTAAGATCACTCCTCAAATGGAAATCATCAAAATATCTTCCAAAGTGGACCCATCCTCCCTTGGAAAAAACAAAATCAAAAACAACAGTGTAGTCAGGGAACAAACTTCCTTTTCCCCTCCCTGTCAGGTTGTCCTCGTGAATACAACCTATTTGCGACATGACCTTGACAAACCCCATTCTTGATGGTACATTAAATGGGAGGATATGTGGGGCTCCCTGGAAACCATTGACTCTTAGAACAATACTTACGGGGTACAAGATGATGTCACCCCAATTGTGGCAGATTTTCAAATCAGGCTTCCTCACCTTTGGTCTGAGGTAGTCATGTAGGTCTTCAGGGATTATAGGTACACTCACTACCAACCGAGCCCTGAGTCATGGAGGAAAAGAAATTGTCAAATTGCACAAAACTGGCACCTCCCCTATTGTAAGATAAGTCAGCACTCCAAACCTGTACTAGTAATCTTTCTCCATTTACATCTCGCCTCAACTGCATCTTCTATGAGAAGAAGTTGACATTGCTATACAAGAACATGTGCATTAACAGGGAATACCAAAAGAAAGGAGTGCCAGTATCCCCCACTTGCAACTTCAACAATCCCTCATGGATCTTTTCTGCCAAAAAAGATGCAAAGTCATACACCATAGAGAAATTGGGATGCTGAATTTGGGCCCCCATGAACATATATGCAATTGGCATTATAGTATTAGGGTTGAATCCCAAAATTTGGCACAGTGAATAAAATTTAGCCAAAAAGTGATTGGCAAAGCAACTCAGCCTGAAAGGCTCCTGTTCACTTGGGCTAATATGAATTGTTGAACTGCCTACCCTAGCCAGATGAGGAGGAAGCAACTTCAATCTGAAAAGAGGCTTCGATCTTGCATACTCCTGATTCATCTCCTCAAGATCAATTGGAACCAAAAACAATCTAGACTCACTCAAATAAAATGCTTGTTGAATTTCATTCGTGCGTATACTTAGTAGAATCCCACCCTCATTATCCCTTATTACTCTTGTAACAGGGTCATATCTTGTTGCCACCGCTCTGAGTAGGTCCACATCTGGGAAACACATTTGACACTACTAGCTTCCCCATGTCATATCTCCAACTGTTAGAAAAGGGGTGAGGTAAATTTCGTTGTCCATACCACAACCTAAACATTTCCAAACCAGTCATAGGTACCCTAGCATCTACAATATTATAACTCTTGCACACTAGTCCTTCGCCTAGGGTTCTTCCACTCATCAAAACTAAAACCCTCTTCCTGTCATTTGTTGATAACGAGAGTTGATCCAGAAAATCTTCATATAAATTCCTCTGCAAATAATCAATATGGACAAAATGTTGCTTTGGCGGTGCCATCTCTAACGAACTAGGGCTTCTTTAAATAATTCAAATCCTTGAACAAACTAGGGCTACCCAGAAAATGAAATTATAGCAAGACCTTGCAATTTACCTCAATTGAAACAAACCAGTAGCCCTACGACAATAATCAACAAACCTCTCTGACAAGCATAATACGATTCTTCACAAAATCATAGTCAAATTAACTAAGAAGTACATTAAACAACTCACAGATTTTGCGCCTTCACGAAAACCAAACTCTTGCTATGATTGCTCGAAAACTTTGTCTCTGGCTCTGAACTGCTTCAAAAATACTTGAATGCTTTGTGGTAAAATAGAATGAAGGAAAATACTTTATGTTGATAGAATTAAACTAGTAAACGTCTCATCAGCCATTAAAGCACACTTGCATGCCGTGCCAACAACTCCAATCACATTTGATGTGAATTTAAATTCTAATTGTCAATCATTTGTCTTCGTCAGATCATCGAATGACCACCTTCAAAAGGGCTGATGTAATCTCCATCTCAGCATCGAGGGCCCACCATAGTATGCAGCGGCAAAGGAGTACATGTGGCGCCTGCCTGTGATATCACAATCACTAAACATCCTACATCTTTGGATCACGCGATGGCGGGCAACCGTTGATTCCCACCATCGATAATCGTGTTCATTTACAACAATCACCAGCACTGAACATAATTGTTGAGCAACTTTTCATCAAGATTATAACACCACTGTCAATCTTGAGCACGTGCATCTCGCAGCTGTTTTAGTAACCCACTATATAATGTATTAAAACCCGACACAAAATTAAAGCACTTTATTAATCCTTTTCGGCGTCGACAACTGAGACATGTGGCGCCCACCCATGATTTCACAATCAGTTGAAACCCAACGATGAAGCCATCACGAGATTATGGGGAACGGTTAGGATCAACTATTGGATGATCGACGGTCACTAAAAAACGTTCCCTACAAAATATAAAAACACTTATTAAAGGGACAAGGGGATATCGCCTAGGCCAACGAAAAGTGATGGCTCAATGTTGTTCTAAAAAATGGGGCACGTGCCAACCTAGACTTAGGAAATAATAAAGTTTAGGCAAAATATTTAACACTATTTATTAAAAGGGGCCTGACCTAGATGAGTCAATGGGACATAAGTCATTTTAAAAGTACCTTCAAAAAGGTAACGGCGGAATAGATCCTACCCAAGGTATTAGATAGAACATTAGGATTTTATGAAGGCAAAAATAAAACCCCCAACCTTAGGTTTCTTCTGAATAGTATGACAGACCAGTATAGAATCAAGATAATAATGGAACTCAAAGAACAAAATTTGAGGCTCCATCAGTCGCTCCAATTGGGGATGTTCACCACTGGAATGAGGCGAGAATAAAAAAATCTTAGGTTTACCAGACCAGTTGTAGAGACAACCAAAAAGGATTGTCCAGACAAGACAATCCAGCAAGAAGGAAACCTACAACTAACATTTATACAAACCTAAGATATTGCTCATGGAAAACAATAGTTCAACTGAAGTATAACTTCAAGAATTGTCCATGAACTGGCAATTCAAGAATATCACCTGTTATTTCTTGGAGGAAATATGAATCCTCCCCACCACTTACTATTCACCAGGAACAGACCCAACCAGATTGCATCAAATTTACCATGTTTTCCTTTATCTTCCAGCCTGACATTCCACATCAAGACCATATCTCTATCTTGGAAACTCCTTGCAGTTGTCTTTTTGTCATACAATTTTTTTACTTGTAACTGCAATTTGGCATTTTTCATTTGAGCTTCGATCCTGGTCTCATCCAATTCTATGAGAGCTTCCACTCTTAACTGCATTTCATCTTCTATTTCATTATCATACATCTGGACAAACTTATACATCTCCATCAGGTTATTTTGGGGAAACCTTGCATTTATCCCATAAACTAAGTCAAATGGGGCACAACCTATTACCTTCTTCACAGTCACCCTGTCTCCCCAGACTGCTAATCTCAATTTAGAATCCCATGCCTTCTTATTTTGATCTAGGATTCTCTTAATAATCTTCATCAAGCTTTTATTGCTTGATTCTGCTTGTCCATTTCCTTGTGGGTGGTAAGGTGATGAGTAAGAGACTTGGCTGACATGCTTCTCACATAACTCCATGTATTCTTCAGATCTAAAACACATTGCATTGTCTGACACAATCCTCTCTGGACATCCAAATCTAGTCACTATGTTACTCATTAAGAAATCAATTACCACCTTACTAGTTTCTTTCTTCGTTGGAATTGCTTCCACCCACTTGGTAAAGTAATTAGTGGCCACCAATATCCATGAATGGCCTCCACTAAATTTACATGCTACCTCTCCTATAAAATCAATACCCCATGGCTGGAATGAAGATTGCACTGCAACTCGTTTTAAAGGTAAGTTACCAGATAATTTCAACTTACCAGAGAAACATTGACAAGCATCACATGTCTTCACCAATTGGTGTGCGTTCTTAAAAATGGTAGGCCACCAAAACCCAACCCTCATTACTTTGTGTGCAATTGTTTTGGCCATATAATGCCCTCCACAAACTCCACTATGCATTTCATTCAAGAGTTCTTGTGCTTGATCTTGGTCTACACATTTCAACATAACACCTTCTCCATTTCTCCATCGGAGCTTTCCTATTATGATAATATATTTGATAGCATGTAACTTCAATGTCCTCTTTTCATTTTCATTTAAATTATTAGGACATTTCATCTTTTGTAAATAATAGATCACACCTTTGTACCAATCAAAATGTTCCATGTCACATATGTGTGATCTGTTCTCTTGTTCAAGAAAATTTATTTGATTTGCTTCCAGATTACTTTGGGCCATAAGCTTGGCAGTCCTTGTCCTCTCACCAGCTTGGTAATCTGGATTTCAATGTTGAATTCTTGGATCCTGTTGATCCATCTACATCTTCTTCCTGACACTTCTTGCTATGTAAAAATTTCCTTCACAACAGCACTGGGTACATAGGCAACTATAGTAGCTCCCATCAAATATGTCCTAAAAGCTTTTGCGACTTTTACTAGTGCATATGCTTGTTTTTCATTTACGTCATATTTGAGTTATGCAGCCTGCAAGGACTTGCTAAAAAAGGCTATAGGCTGTTCAAAACCCTCAACATTCTTTTATAACAACACAACTGCAATTGTGTGGAATGAAGCAAATGAGAAAATCTGTAAGGGTTTGGAAAAATTAGGGGTTCTTAACACAGGAGCTTCCTTTATAGCTTGCTTAATGGCTTGGAAAGCATGTACTAAATCTTCTTCCCATTCAACCTTGGCCCCTTTCTTAAGAATCTTAGAAATAGGGCGAACTATCTCAACAAAAATTGTTATGAATCTCCTTAGGAAATTAATCTGTGCAAATAAAGATTGTATTCCCTTGACATTTCAAGGTTGTGGGACCTTATCTATTGCAATTACCCTTTCTGGATCAATTTTGACCCCATCCTTAGAAACAATATGTCCCAACAACTTTCCTTCCTTTACTCCAAAAGCACACTTCTTTGGATTTAAGGAAATACCATATTCCATGCCCTACTGAATACTTTCTCTAGATGTTCACAATGGTCATCTTCTTTCTTGGAATATGATGTTAGATCATCCTGATAAATCACCAAAAACAAGTTAATGAAATATGAGAATTCCAAATCCATGGCTCTCTGGAAAGTAGCCCCTACATTTGTTAGATCAAAAGGCATTCTCACATATACATAAGTTCCCCAAGGTGTAGTGAAAGTTGTCTTAAATTGTTTAGACTCCTTAACCATTACTTGGTTATAGCCAGAAAATCCATCCATCGTAGACATTAACTCACAACCTGTCACTCTCTGCAACATGGCTTCCATATTTGGTAATGGGTAGTTATCCTTCAATGAAGACACATTCAAATTTATGAAATCCACATATAACCTAATGTCTCCATTTTTCTTTCTCACAGGCACCAAATTTGATACCCAAGATGAATGTCTAATTGGTTTGATGATCCCTACATCTCTTAACTTCATTAGTTCTTCTTGCATTTTTGGGGCCAAGGTTGGATTAATAGGTCTTTGCTTTTGCCTAAATGGCTTAGCATCATCACTCAAAGGAATTTCATGTTGAAATAAATCCTCCCTATAAGCCTTGAGATCATCATAAGACCAAGCAAACACATGTATGAATTTCCTTAACAAATCAATTAACATCCTTCTCACCTTTGGTGATAATTTCTTTCCAATATACACCTATTTTGGCGATGCTCCTGTTCCAAGGTTTATTTCCTCCAAGTCATTAGGATGGGAAGCAACACAATTAGCCTTCATCCTATCCTGGTTGTCAAATACTCTTTCAAGAACAACTAAACCTTTAGGAATTGTATTAGTCTTTAACTGAATAGCTTCATTCCCAAACACAGTATCCTTACCATCAATCTTTTCAAAAAAATCTCCAAAGTCAATTTCTTGACTTTCATACTCATCCACACAATTTAAAAATCTCAATATATCATCATCACTATCAAAAACTTGCAAGTTTTTGACATTATCAGGAAAATATGGTCTAGTTTGCACTTCAACCTTTGAAATCCCAGCATAAGTCATGTCATCTAGTTTCAATGCAATATTTTGTAAGATTACACCCTTGTATAAGAGTCCTTATTTGTAGAGACTATACTTCTGAATGAGTCATTTATTGATTTGATTATTCTTTTGATTAGGGCCATTTATTGTTGAGGTCATACCTTTGAACTAAGGTCATTTATTGATGAGGATATAGTTTTGAATCATTTATTGATGTGATATATTCCTGATTGGAGTCATTTAATGATGAGTATTTATTATATGATAAAATGAAGCTTATGTAGTTATACTTTAGATTATGAAGTTATTTGTTACACAGATATTCATAAGTTAGAGCCATGAGGGGTTCATAGGTTAATCCTAGGGTTAGGTTAACCCAATGAAGGCAATAACTTATATATAGTATTAAGTACTTTAGTAGAGGGGAGTCTATATAGCTAAAGCTAGATTTGAATTGGTAGGTTATGGAAACACATGTTTTACCTATTAGATGAGTCATAGTGAACTTAGTATATATAGGTTGTTCATGGCGTTAAAGATTCTCCAATGGAGGGAATTTCCTATGCATAGAATATGAATGGTCTTAACAAATCAAGCTAGAATGGTGGGTGAGTGTGTGACGTCTACTTGAAGTACTAGGTGATTTGGCCAAAGTGGTGTAATTCGCCACTGGTTACACTGTCAATTCATTGTGTTACCTTAATTTCATGCTAGTTCAAGATTGTCATACACGTAGAACATAGATGAGTTGTATGGTAAAGTTCTATTTATGCAAAACACAACACCAGCTTAGGGCTGGCTATTATTTTGAGGTTTTTAGACCAAATTCTTTGTCAAAGGGTAGGGCCATCTTACCATATGTGGTAGACGTGTGGGGGACCGCAATTAGTCCATAGATGGCGAACAAGCGCTTGAGTGATGCTTCTCCTCTCAGTCGACAAGCCAAGATTTGAAAGGGGATTTCTCATATCATTTGTATTTCTAGTGCTAATGGAGCTCAAATGAGCTAGGTATGTATCTTATATCTATTTCTTTGAAAAATGGAAAATGTATTTTGCATCTAGATTATGAAATTATTTCTTTGGAAATATTATAGCATTTCGTTGAATAAAATGAGAAAGATGAATTATTACTGTATCACAATATAATGCAATGGAAGTTTATAATAGTGTTGATTTCAAATGTGCACAATATCTTAGTATTAAAGAGAATTTTTTTATTGCTATGTGATGCCATCGTGAATTATTTCACTTGTGGATAAAACATTGAAAATTCTTTGGAGTAGAACAATGGGCATGTTACAAAGAGTCCCTACATATTACTTCTTTTTAAAAACAAGTATTAATTAAAAGACAAATTCAAATAAAATTAGATAAATATTAATTAAAATATATCTATTATGATGATGATAAAATTGTTTCTATCCAAATATCTATATTAATATGTTAATTTTTCAATTTTAATTGTTAAAAATAATATAATTAAATTATTAAATTTATTTTATAAATTATTTACAACAAAGACAAGTACTATTAAAGATAAGGTTCTTTAGCTTTTTAAACTTAGATCTATTTACTATAGACTATGAATTCTCTAATGAAATGTAGATGTGCCACTAAAGATGACGAGAGACATAAAAGTCGTGACACTTTGTACAACTATGTATTATTTCTTTTTAAAAATAAGTATTAATTAAAAGATAATTTCAAATAAAATTAAATAAATATTATTTATATTAATAAAAAATATATATCTATTATGATAATTATAAATTATTTTTATCCAAAAATTATTATATTAATTTTCAATTTAAAATTATTAAATAATATAATATAAATTATTAAAATTTATTTTATAAATTATTTGCCACTAGTGCCACGTAGTGGCTAGTACTTGCCTTTATAGTATTGTAATTATTGCTTTTTAGATTTGGAAAAAAATAATGTAAGTTTTGTTAATTATAGTGTTTTATCTCACACCCTAACTCTAACCTTAATCTTAACCCTAACTCTAACTCTTACAATAAATTGTAGAATTATCCTAATCTTAGACCTATCTCTAACCCTAACTATGGTTGTAACACTATCCATAACTATGGTCCTAACCTTAACCCTAACAATACAAAATTATAGAGTGACATTACCAAAAAAATTCTATGAATTAATATTGTGAATAAGATTTGAAATAAAGATATTAAATGAATAAAATTTTGGAGCATTATATCTATTAATCATATTTTAGTAAATTTTGTTAGTAATTTTATTAGTAATTTATTTTAATTTTTAATAGTTCTAACCATAAATTTTATCTTATTTTTAATTCTATTTATAATTATAATTATAATTATTAATAATATTAATTAATTAATAATAATCAAATTTTTTAAAGCTCCACAACTTGCAAATAGAGAAGTGTGAAGTGTGAACTTCTGAATACTTCCAAATTGTGAATTCAAAATACAAACTTCTTAGGAACAAAGCTAAAAATACATTTGAGGATAGAGCAGACTATAAGTGCTTTAGAACAAAAGGAAAAAATATTAAAACACATTGTAGAATCAAATTAGGATAAAATTTCTGAATGTAACATTACAAACAAATTTATTGTGAACTACATTGTGAAACTCAAGGGTTCAAGACATGAAAGGAAATAAAGATAGACTTAATCAAGCAAAAAAAAACCCCTAACTTTATCAATTCATCTAGCCCAAAATTCCAGAATCAAGATGGGAACAAAAAGAGGAAAAACATTCAGGCAACCAGAACCAAGAATTGAATTCAGATTTTCTCACTACATTACTTGGCCAAATAACATTGCTTTAAATCGCCCCTTCACCAAATCATATTTATGAATTAATATTGTGAATAAGATTTGAAATAAAGATATTAAATAAATAAAATTTTGGAGCATTATATCTATTAATCATATTTTAGTGAATTTTGCTAGTAATTTTATTTTTAATTTATTTTAATTTTTAGTAGTTCTAACCATCATTTTTATCTTATTTTTAATTCTAATTTTAATTATAATTATAATTATTAATAATAATCAGAATTTTTTAAGCTCCACAACTTGCAAATAGAGAAGTGTGAAGTGTGAAATTCTGAATACTTCCAAATTGCGAATTCAAATTACAAACTTCTTAGGAACAAAGCTAAAAATACATTTGAGGATAGAGCGGACTATAAGTGCTTTAGAACAAAAGGAAAAAATATTAAAACACTTTGTAGAATTAAATTAGGATAAATTTTTTGAATGTAACATTACAAACAAATTTATTGTGAACTACATTGTGAAACTCAAGGGTTCGAGACATGAAAGGAAATAAAGACGGACTTAATCAAGCAAAAAGAAACCCCTAACTTTATCAATTCATCTAGCACCAAATTCCAGAATCAAGATGATAACAAAAAGAGGAAAAACATTTAGGCAACCAAAACCAAGGATTGAATTCAGATTTCCTCACTACATTACTTGGCCAAATAACAATGTTTCAAATCACCCCTTCACCAAATCATAGTCAGGAAACAGCGCATCCATTAACCAGGAGAAAGAAGATCGACACCCAGCCCAATTTGAAGGGAGTATAAACAACAAAAACAGAAAAAAGGAGAATCCCAAGAAGAAGAAGAAGAAGACTTTTAATTACGTCCATGAGGCCGAGTAGCCTATGGGACCCACGAAACAACAACATAAAGAAAATTACACAACAACAACCCGGAAAGAAGCCACCACCCAAAAATTACTTTCTCTCTTTCCTTCTGGATCTTGGATATTATGCTATGTATTTTTATCAAGTAGTCAACACTTTTTGTTATTTTCTTTGCCTCAAACAGGTTGTAAAAGTTGTCGACATTTAGGATATCAATATAATTGGCCCGAATATCCATATAAGCTGGACATTCCATGATGTAATTCCATTTTGTCTCAACATGCTTTAAAGTACAAAATCTGCATATCCTATCAACCCACTCTTCTTTAGGTGTTGTACTTCTTCCAGTTTCACACCGCAGTTGGTGTGAGCTAGTCCAAAGAAAAAGAAAGCAAGAACGCAAAGGTAACCAAAAGGAAAACAAGGCCACACAATGAGCAACACAATTTCAAAGCGATAATAGAAAGGAAGGTACTTGAAACCCCATAAATTGATGTTAAAAAAGAAACAAAGGAAGACATAGAGCTCCTACAAGATTCAACTATAATACATGCAGAATAATTGGTGCCAGAAAAATAAGAGAAAACACTGAAAAAATAGGATAGGGAAAAGTGGCATAATGATCATGCAATAAAATTCATGCAAATCGGTTTCTTTATGGTGGCCTTCCTCAGGAAAAATGACATGGAAGCAATATTGCAAAATGGGATCTAGGAGATAGATGGATGCCCCATCTATATGAAAAGAAGGATACCCAACTTCAACCCTAAAGATAAGATTCCATATATAGAGGCAAAATGGATAAGGCTCTATAATATGCTTATGAAATATTGGACAAAAGAGTGCCTGGAAAAAATTGGGAGGACTTTAGGGACTCCAATCGAGATTCATACTTCATTACTGTAAGGCAATTCATACCTATACGCCAGAATAAAAATAGCGGCCATCAAACAGATCCCAGAGAAGATCAAGTTAAAAACATCTAATGGGATTTGGGAACAAGAGATAGATGTGGAAGAGAAAAAACTCCTCTGCATAAAGATGTGGGAAAAGGAACCATTTGGAAAATAGATGCAAGACCCCACAAAGGACAATGAAGATCTAGCAGAAAAAAGAAAATATAGAGGCTTCAAAAAAGATGAAGGATGTAAGTCCTAAAGAGTTTCCCAAATCGGAAAAATCCATACAAAAAGTAGACAGTCCTAAAAATAATCAAGAGGAGCAAAGCCAAAAGTTTGCAAGGCAGGAAGAGGTAGTTAAAACACCAGAAACACCTTTGGACGATCTGGCTCATGAAAACCTAATAAATATAGAAGACAAAGAGCCATCATCAGATAGTGATACCGAAGCAGATATTGATGATTCAAATATAATTGAGCCAAGGTGTATATCCTAGTCAGCAGCCAGGTTGATTGACCCAACTAATATTCCCAAGAAAAAGAGAAAGGCAGGTTGGAAATCCCATAAACAACTGAGAGAAGAACTAGCACAGGAAAAATGGATTAAAAGCATTATCATTTTCTTAAAGCATAAGAAGGGAGAAGAGCACTCCCAAAGCAGAAAATCATAAAAATCACAATTTGGAATTTTCAGAGCTTAAATGTCCCTTGCAGATGAAACTTGATCAATCATCAAATAGAAAGAGAGAAATTAGAGATTGTTCTATTCCAAGAAACCAAGATAGAAGCAGATGATAAAAAAGTCATCCATCTAGGAGGATGGGAAGAAGCCTACACAAAATTTAATGGAACAACAAGTGGCTTGGGCATCCTATGGAAGAACAATAGCGTGCATTTTTCCATACTGGACAAGGAAGTAAATTGGATTTCATGTGAAGTTACAAGCCTTAGATGCAATCTCAAATTTGTCCTCTTCAATATCTATGGGCCAGTCAAGCCTCAAGACAAGGAGAGACTTTGGGAAACACTAAGACATAAAATATCCTCAATGGGAGGAAAGAGGATCATTTTAGGAGGAGATTTTAATGTAGTATTGAGAACTAAGGAAAAATTAGGTGGAAATGGTGCTTTCTCAAACTCAATGAGATCTTTTTGTGATTTTCTAATAAGTAATAACCTCATTGACATATAGACAAAAGATGGCCTTTTTACATGGTCTAACATATGAAATGGAGATGGCAATATCAAAGAAAAGTTGGACAGATTCCTCTGCTCCCAAAACTGGTTGGAATCTCATACAACTCTTGATTCAAGGATCCTCTCACTGATCGGATCAAACCATTTACTAGTGAGATTAGAGATCGGAGAAGGGAAGAACCACTAGAAAAAATATTTTAAAGTTGAAAAAATGTGGTTTAGGAAAGGGGATTTGGTGGAGCAAATCAAAATATGGTGGAAAAATGCACCTAAATATATTGGAACAAGGATTTTTATCTTCACAAACAAATTAAAACACATCGAAAAGAAACTGCAAGACTGGAATCATTCAGTTTTCAAAAATGTCTTCATAGAAAAAGAAAGATTAGAGGATGAACTATCAAATCTGGAAACCAAATTTATGAATTAAGGAATGTTCCAAGAGGATTATCTGAAGGATAAAGCCATCATGGAAGAGTATAACAAGATCTTAGTAAGAGAGGAGGAATACTGGAAATCCAAATCAAGGGAATTATGGCTAAATGAAGGCGATGCCAACACAAGATTCTTTCATAATTCTACCAAGACAAAGGCTGCTCAGAAAAGAATAATGTCTATCCAATCATCTGAGGGTCAGATATTAGATAAGCCTGAGGAAATTGAAGCAAAAGCAATCAAATTTTTTGAACAGTTACTTGCACCAGAAGGGAGTGTGGACCTACTAAATGATGAAGGAATATTAACAAACATACCAAAGCTAGTAACACCAGAGGAAAATGATATGTTGACTGCTCCATTTATGGGGGAGGAAATAAAAAGGGAAGCTTTTCAAATGCACCTTGACAAATCCTTAGGGCCGAATGGGTTTCCATCATTTTTCTATAAAAAATGTTGGCATTTTTTGGAAAAAGAAATCTGGGAAGTGGCAAAAGACTTTAGAAAGCAAAAGAAACTTGTTAAAGATGTCAATAACATAGTTGTGGCACTAAAACCAAAAAAGGAGGTTTGTTCTGGCTTTAGTGATTACAGACCCATTTCATTATGTAATGCAATATACAAAATAATTTCTAAAACATTGACAAATAGACTCAAGAAGTTATTTGAAAATTTAATATCAAAAAACTAGAGTGGCTTCACTCTAGGAAGGGACATTATGGATAGTATAATAATTGCCAATGAAGCTCTCCATACAATAAAAAAAGATAGAAGGCCAAGCATGATGCTAAAACTGGATGTAAGTAAAGCATATGATAGGGTAAGATGGCGGTTCCTATTGCGAATTATGAAATAGATGGGATTTTGCAAAGAATGGAACCAAATGATTTACTATTTTATCTCATCAGAAAGATACTCTATCTAAGTCAACAATGCACCATGTGGCTTCTTTGAAAGTTCGAATGGCATCAGACAAGGAAATCCAAATTCTCCTTTCCTATTTGTATTAATGGTGGAAGCACTAAGTAGGCATATAGCATCTTATCAAGCACATGGTAAGTGGTATGGATTGTAGATAGCACAAGGTGTGGATCCGATGACACATTTACAATTCATAGATGATGATGTTCTATATGGTGAAGCTACCATAAGAGAGGTTGAGATGATAAATAAGTGCTCAGAAGAATATATTACGGTTTCTAGACAACAAATAAATAAAGAGAAATCTAAAGTTTACTTTTTAAACACAAAGAAGGTGATACAAAAAAGAATTTCAAGGATAATGTGATATACAATTGATGACATACCTTGTAAATATTTAGGGGTGCCAGTGTTTAAAGGAATCATAAGAACTAAGCTTTGGAAACAAACTATTGAAAGAGGCAAGAACAAGTCTTTAAAATCGAGAGGGAAATGGCTTTCATTAGCAGGGCACATCACAATGATAAAAGTGGTACTGGCAGCTATCCCAATCTATGCAATGTCATGTATGCAATTAACTAACAAAGTTGCTGCCAGTCTAGAAAGTATCCTGAAGCATTTTCTCTGGGAGGGATCTAATGAGCAACATCGAGTTCCTTTAATTCATTGGGACAAAGTCTACAAAAACAAGGCTGCATAAGGAACTTGAAAGCAAATAATATTGCACTAGGAGCCAAACTGATTTGGAAAAATGTTCCAAAATCCCTCATCATTATGGTGTCGCATACTACAAATCAAATATCTAGATAATGATTAACCTGAAAGAATATTAACAATTGCTAATCCTAGAGGTGGTTCACACATATGGAATTTCATGCTAAACTGTAGACACCTAATCACGAACCATCTAACATTGCAGATCAACAATGGAAGAAGAGCAGACTTTTGGAAGGGTTCTTAAGGAGGGTATAAACCATTAGTAGAATACCCAGAATTAATTCCTTACATTCCTATTTTCCAAGAAAGACTGGGGAGATATGTGGGTGACTATGCCATAACGGAAGAGAATGGTCTTTGGAGGTGGTCAGATTTGACATAAATTCATGTGGAGGAACCCATTAGAAGGAGACTCATAGAAATTCTTCAAGATAGACCGATATGTCTCAACAATAAAGCTGACAAGATAATATGGCGTAGTGCCAAATCAGGGAAATATTCAGTCAAATTGGGTTATCAGATCCAAATGATTGAAGGGGAAAGAAACTGGCCTAGTAAACTCTATTGGGGGTGAGAGGCACTGCCTAAAGTAGGGGTGTTTGCATGGTTTGCATTACATGGAAGGATACTAATTGGGGATTGTCTAAAAACTATTGGCATTGAAGGGCCCACATGGTGCGTATTGTGTAAGGAAAGCGATGAAGATGCCAACCACCTTCTCCTAAATTTTCCATATGCATCACAAGTATGGGACTGGTTATCAAAAAAGTTGGAATGGCAATCACTAAGGAACAAAATTTTATGGGAACTATTCATGGGCTAGCCCAATATAAAAAAGGACTCCTATTGGGGACAAATATGGCTAGCTTCTTTTGCAATTTCCATCTGGAATATCTAGAAAGAAAGAAACAAGCGCATATTCCAAGACAAATGCAAATTTGTTAAGGAATTGACAAACATCATAGAAAGCAATATTACTGAAAGGTTGAATGCTCAAATCAAACATAAAAGGAAAAAAAAAATTACAATTTGGGAAAATGAGCTCATGAACAAATGGGATTCATTAAAGGTCCCCCCATTCTATCAATTTTCCCCAGACTCAAAGGGTAAAAGACAAAGCCAAATGGCTTTGTCCTCCTAATGAAAGATTGAAACTAAACACAGCTGGAGCCTCCGGGGAAACCCAAGAAGATCAGGGGTTGGGTGCATAATAAGGGATGAAAATGGAAGGCTAGTATAAGCCCTATCAACCAAAATCCCAATCGCCACAAACAATGTTGCAAATATTGAAGGTATTTTGAGGGGCTTGCTGTTATGTAAAGACTGCAATTTGAAAACTATAGAACTAGAGTGCGACTCATCAGTCTATATAAATATAATATCAAAAGGTTGGATAGAAGATTAGAATCTACAATCCAAAATTGTCAGAATAAAAGAGTTAATAGAGGAAGTACAAGTTTAGGCAATAAGTCACATTGTAAGCAACTCTTCAGGAAACTGGGAAGGTCTGGAATCAATGGTGGATGTAGAGTCAAAGAAGGCATCAACAACTAATAACCTATAATAAGTCGATGGGACATGTGCACTGCCAAACAATTTGTATTCAGCATATAATTGTCAAGTAACAGGGGCATTATTTTGGATTAAAGCTCGAAATCTAAAATCTGCCCAATCACCGCCTCATTAAACTCTGATGCTAAGTTCTTTCCTTTCTTCATACACATTACTTTTACATCTGTTACTAACATCTGCCCAATCTGAATTAGGCCAGGAACATAGCCCAACCCAAACTTAGACTCAACTTCCCAAAGGATTATATGGAATGATTGAAAACTAAGGATAAGGAGATTGGTTTTCGAATCTCTCATGATAACAAGGCAACATTGAGAGTATTGTCCTTTTGTGAATGTCCCTCTTTGGGCAAGGTGCTGAGATATACCCCCCGAGCTAACTCAATGCATACCCACTAGCAACCACGATGGCTGACACTGAAATTGTTATCGACAACTTAAAACTTCGTAACTAATCTTTTATTTCTGGGATTCAACATTGTAAATGGGCTCAATTGGTTACCTTGAACAATATCTATAAATGGGTTTGGAGGACCAAGTGGTCCTATCAATTTATACCTGTGACATCGAATGGTGGCTAAGGGGTATGGGCTATAACTAACAACTTGGAAAAATTAGCCTATTTTAACGAAGGATCTTAAATCCAACTTATGACATTTGGGTTGAATCTGTCATGATTCTCACATATCCTGATAATATTTAGCTTGTATAGTGAGCGAATGTTACCTTCAATACAAAGATTAAGACAATACATGACTTAGTCCATCCTAAACACTAAACCGTTCTGAAATGGCATACTCTTAACAAAATGAGTCAAAAATTGGTAGGCTTTTACACACACATTATCACACTTAACCAAATAAACACAGAACATAAGGCCCTTATCCATTGGAAAGAAACGATAGACCCAAATTTTATGCATTATGGGTTCGAGCCTTAGTAATGAAGGGAGATTTTTCACATAGTGTACGAGAAAAATCTGTAAGATTCACATACCCATATCGCATCTACATATAAATCTACAGACTTTTAGTAAGCATACAATCAGACAAAACCCAAAGCAAATAAAACAACTTAATATCAACACTCTGGTGAATCCGCAATTTCCCCATTTTCTCTAGCCTTACTCACCCTATTTTGAGAGGCGTTGAAACCTAGGAGGTTCTGACACATACATTATTACTTTTCATCACATAAAAACTCAACAAGGGGTTCTTATACAAAGTTAATAAATGACTGATCTTCACTACGTGCAAAATGGGCTCGTGCCATAGCATTAAAGAGATATCTCATTTCAGTAATACCGTGAATATCACAACGCATAAGAGCAAGAAATTTGAGATCCATAAAATAATAAAATAAATCTTGCAAATTATATGTGAATCTAAAGACTTACAGTAAGAAAATAAATGGAAATACATAAAGTAAACAAAATACTCAATATTAACACTTTATATATCTTCAAAGGTCTGAACCAACTTTACATAGAGCCTCTAACAATTTGGCATAAACTATACACTTTAGCAAAATATGCTAAGTTCTACAAGTACAATATTTATATTCAGAGAATTGGGTATTCGCCCTTTGTTTTCAATATAAGATAATGAAGCTAAAACTACACCCATTTCTCATGGATGAGCGAAACTGTAAGAACTGGAACTGGAAATGGGTATCAAGGTAAACAAATTTGGCTTATCTATTTTTGATGATGCCATCCTTGGAGCCCTCAAAATCTTTCAGAATCATGTCCTAGCTCTCACCGACTAGCGGTGATTGGTCCCTGAAATGCAACCCGACTCTTTGTGCAAACCAAAAACATAAGGCTATCCATCTCATGTAAGCTTTCCTTTGGCACAAACCTGAGAGTAGAGAATGAATCTGATAGTTTATCATAGACTGGAAAATAGGCGCCATGAGAGGACATTCTGAGACAAACATGTCTTATGACTATCAACCTATCATACATGGATGTCATGTCATCTTAATGTTTCACACAAGGAATGGCAAGTCATTAAGGCTCGACCAAGAAAAAAAATTAATGCTTTTCCCTGTGTCTGGCTCTTTTATCTAAGTTATCATTTCATAGTGTAAGGTGGTAGAGTTCCTTTGAGCTCATTCCCTAATATGTCACTTGTTAGTTGCTTCTTGTAGAAGGGTCCACAAAGTACACCCTCCACGTAGGCTATCAAAGTGATTCCCATAGATTGGCTGGTCTCGTGGACGTTATTAAAATCAATCAATCAATCAATCATTCCCTAATATGTCACTTGTTCGTGGATTCCTCTAGAAGGGTCCACAAAGTACACCCTCCATGTAGGCTATCAAAGTGATTCCTATCTATCACCTTTATTCAAGAATTAACGTGACAAAAAAATCAGGAAAATGCATAGGCCGAGTAGAAAGGGATGAAGACAACTGACAAGGTTATCAGATGACATCAACAAAAATTAGAAGGTTATAGCACATGGCAAAAGATGTTAACCTATACCATAGATAGCATCAAAATGTGTTCTCAAACCATTATCTGGCGAGTCAAAGACATGAGAGGGATTCAGGAGCAGCTATCCCTGAGGATCCACATGCGATGACTTTACAATAATGCATGTGTAAAGCAATAGAATGCAGGCTATAAATGACTTTTCAATAATCAAATCTTTAGGTGTGGAGTGGTATGGTAAAAATCAAGGGCCAAATGCGAAGAAGCATATTCCATCTCAGGGTCTGGAACACATGGTTAACAAAGCAACATATTGAGCCCCATGTGTCAAGATAAAGACACAAATCAAAGTTATCTTAACATATTTATTGGGAGTTACCCCCACAAGGTAACAACTTACCAAAAAAAAATTAATTAATTAATAATAATAATTAATTAATTAATTAATAGTAATAATTAATTCTAATTCTAATCTTAATTAAAAATTATATTATTTAGGAGCGAAAATGTGAAAGGGAGCGAAGCAATGAAAATTCATAGGGTGGCTGAAGGTGGCAGATTGTCAAGGCTTGGCGAGCGGTGTAGTCGAAGGTAAAGATGACATTCAGAGGGTTCGCGAGCCAATCCAAACAATTTATTTGACAAAGGAAGCAACCGAAGAGTGCGAAATGTTGGAAGATGTGGCGATAATCGCTAGGGTGGCGGGACCTAGGGCTAGTTGATGCACAATCAAAAAATGGATCGAAGACAACTGGAAGGTGGTGGAGATAGTCAAATTTATGCCCAAAGGTTTCTTTATTGTATTATTTCAATCTTCAGAGGCAAGGGATGAAATTATCGAGCATGGAGTCTAGAAGATGGATGATTCTCCATTGTAACTTCAGACGTGGAGCCCTAACTTCGATGGTGCAAGACACGAACCTTATGATAAGCCCATTTGGATCTGCCTATACAGCCCGCCCTTCGAATATTGGGTAGAAGATTGTTTGGTTAAGATTGGGAGATCACTGGGGACTCTCACCAATGCAAATATTAGCATAATCGATGGCGACTCATACATTTATGCCCACCTCCAATTGGCTATTGTCAAAAGGATTCCAAGTGAAATCATTTTGAGGATTGGCGAAACAAACTGGATCCAACAAGTAGAAATTGAAGAAGAAAAGCAATATTGCATGAACTGCAATAGGAGGGATCATGACGCGGTCAGGTGCAAGAAGCCCAAGGAGGTTAAGATGGCCTGGCGCTCGAAGATACAACCTAAAAAGGAAATGCCTATCAATAAGGATAACAAGCACACGAAATCGAACAATGTTGTAAATGGCGAGTTGGCATCTATGGGAATAATCGAATGGTCGTTGGCCTGCAGTTTGAATGCTAGCTCGAATCAGAATAATTTGGCCCTGGTTCCGTTCCATGCTCCTCCCGGTAATGATTAGGACGATTTCTCCTCTCTTGATTAGATGGCTGGAGAAGAGGAGGATCTCCTGGATATAATTGACCAACATTGTATTAGCCAATCAACAACATGGTTGGTTGGGATGGCGAAGAAAGCTCGAGGATGCAAGAGCTATAGGCAAAAGTGAGAGGAGGAAGCCAGGGAGGGTGGATACAAAATCATAAGAGAATTCTTTACATCCAAGGGAGGAAAGGCCTCCCTTGGACAACCATGAGGTTCTTAACATGGAATGTCAGGGGCCTAGTGGCCCCTGACAAGTGACGCTTGGTCAAGCGTTACCTTGAGTGCACAAAGGCTGATATCATATTGTTGCAAGAGACTAAGATTAGTGCTGAAGAAGGTAGGAAATTTTTGAAGTATTACAAGAATTGGATGGGTGTCTTTTCGGATGCTGCGGGCTCGGCTGGTGGCCTGGGCATCCTTTGGTTGGAAAATTTGGTGGATGTGGTGGTGTGTCATTGCAATCAGTTTTGGATAGGTTGTCTGGTTAAATGTAGATGGGCGAAGATTGACTTTCCTCTGATCAATGTGTATGGGCCTTGCTAGACGGGGAACAAGGCTAGATTTAGGATGAGATCAAAAACATAGATGAAACTCTTTGCAATAATCTGGTTGTTCTTGGTGGTGACTTTAATGTCATCCTAGATCTAAAAGAAAAGAGTGGGGGCCTGTAAAAGGAAAATAAGGCAATTTTGGATTTCAGAGACTTTGTTTCTTCATTGTCCTTGGTGGATTGTGCTCCTAAAAATGAGGTGTACACTTAGACCAATCGTAGGGTGAGCTTCACCGATATAGCTGAGCGATTGGATAGTTTCCTGGTTGGGGCTGGGTGGATGGCTGATGAATTCTCCTACCACTCTTCAATCCTCTCGATTGTTGTCTCCGACCACTTCTCGGTGGACTTATACATTAACTTGAGTGAAAAACATGTCAAGGGCTATTTCAAATTTGAGTGCATGTGGTGGAGGGATGCAACCCTAATTAAACTCCTCAAAGATTGGTGGCAAGGAGAAGCCACGCGTGGGGGCACTCCTAGCTTTCGAATAACTAATAAAATCAGATTCTTAGAAGTGAAATTGAAGGAGTGGAACTGATTGAGTTTCAGGAATATTTTCTTTGAAAAACTAAAGGTTGAGGAGGAGTTGGATCAACTCAAGAGGTTTTAATTAGTAAGGGAATGTCAAGAAAGAAATTCGAGAGAGAAAAAGAGTTAAAACAAAAGCACATCGAACTGGTTGCCACGGAAGAATTATTTTGGAGGGATAAAGTGAGGGAGGTATGGCTAAAGGACGATGACTTAAACACAAAATACTTTCATGCGGCTACTTGGACTAGGAGAGCACAAAACATAATTACCTCTGTCAAGCTGGTAGATGGCTCGGTGGTTTCAGATTGGTTACTCGCTACGGGTACAATTAAGTACAAAGTAAACAAAAATATAACATAACATTGACAACATATAATAATCACATGGCAATCGCATATAACATAGATATATTTCTTTATTCAGTATTCGACAATACATCATAATGTCTCCAGATAGAACATAGCATAGCATAATAGAACCATCATGTTTCTCGACTACATGACTCAAGTACATATAGTACGCTGGCGATGGTTGAGGTATCAACTGTCGCATCCCTTCATTATAACTAATTGCTTCGTCATGAACTTAATTCCCGAGACAACTAACCCACATGAAACATACATAAGTAAATGGATTATTAATATTAACTAGTGTCTTATTTACTTATGACTCACAGCCAACCAAGTACACTCTCGATCGACTACATCGACTCACGATTGTCTACACGGATCAGAGCAGCCTTGAGAGTGGTGCGGTGACACATTTTTCAGATCTACTTGCTGCCTCCAAACTCACTACCAATGAAGATTGGCAGATATTGGATCATATTCCTCAATTGGTTAAGGAGGAAGATAACATGAGTCTTTTGGAACCTTTCACGAAAGAAGAAATCAAGTTGGTCGCCTTTGGTCTGGACCTTGACAAGGCTCCGGGGCCGGATGGGATGCCTGCTAAATTTTTCTAGAAGGGGTGGGAATTTGTTGAGGATGACATTTGGCATTTTATAGAAGACTTTAGAACAACCAAGAAGTTTGTCCGCAACATAAACAACATAGTGTTAAAACATTAATTCCAAAAAAGGTTGAGTGCACCACATTTAATAAGTAGGAGGTTTTCTTCCACAGCGTGTCAAATGAGTTTGACTCGTGGGATGGGTGAGTACTGGGATGGGTGACCTCCCGAGATGGACCAATGCTTCACCTCTGTGAGCATCACCTAGATGCAATGAGTGCTAAGTGGACCATTCATTATCATGAGAGATCGGTTCTTGTGAACCACTACTCATGAATCATGGGTCAATGAGTTTGACTTGAAAACTACACGGTGCACCACATTTGTTGACTACCACCCCATCTCTCTGTGCAACTCAATCTATAAGATATTAGCAAAGGCGATGGAAAACAGATTGAAACCGATTATGAAGGCACTAATATCAGAAGAACAAAATGGCTTCACTCCTCGGAGGGAGATCCTGGATTGCATAATTACAACAGTGGAAACTATTCATACCATCTCCTCTGAAAATCTGAAAGGAATGCTAATAAAGCTTGATGTGAGCAAGGGCTATGACCGAGTGAATTGGTGCTTCCTCCTGGAGGTTCTAAAGAGGTTCGACTTTGCGAAGGGTTGGGTTGACATGATCAGGACTTGCATTACGATGCCCAGATACTCCATTGCCGTCAATGGTTTGTTGTGCGGTTTCTTTGAAGCCACTAACGAACTTCACTATGGGGATCCCTTGTCCCCATTCTTATTTGTACTAATGTCTGAAGCCATGAGTAGGATATTTAGAAAATTGAGAAAGTCCGGTCTATGGAGAGGTATCAAGGTGGCAGACGACTTGGACAGTGACACACACTCTCAATTCGTGAATGATACATTGTTGTTTGGGGAAGCAATGATTCGGGAAGCGGAAGTGATTGGGGATGCTTTGGATGAATACATTAAAGCCTCTGCCTAGGTGATTAAAAAAGAGAAATCGGTAATCTTCTTCTTCAACACAAAGAAAGTGGTGCAAAAATGGATTGCGCAAAAATTAGGGTTCTTGATTGCCAACCTCCCATCTAAGCACCTGGGTGTCCCGTTATTCGAAGGCGGATGCAAATCGGTTTATTGGGGTGAGCTTCTAAGTCAATGTCGTAACAAGGTGGAAGCATGGAAATGTAATTGTCTTTTCTTTGCTGGACGTATCCAAAAGATCAAGTCTGTGTTGGCGGCCATTCCAATTTATGCTGTCATGTTTCAAATTTCTGAACAAAGTCCTCAATTGCTTGGAAAGTTACCTTAAAAAATTCTTATGGGAAGGTTCTAAAGAAGTGAGGAAAATTCCATTGATTGGTTGGGAAATTGCGTGCCTTTGAAAGGCAGATGGGGGTGCTGGCCTCCGTTTCATGGAAACTATCAACAAAGTGTTGGGGGCTAAGTTATGCTGGAAAATGATTAAGGAACCAGAGAAAAAATGGTGTAGAATAATTCAAAGCAAATACTTGGATAGCATGTGCCCCTACAAAATTATAACAATGGATAATAGAGGAGTTGGCTCGGTAATATGGAGATTCATTTGGGAGTGCAGAGACATCATCTCTGATCATGTTACTTGGAGAATTGGCAATGGTTGGACTACTCTTTTCTGGCACGACTCATGGGATGGGCTTCCTGCACTGTCTGAGGAATTTGGGAACACAAGTTGGATCAGTTATGTTCAGGGTTTGCTGGGAGCTAAAGTGGTAGACTATGTCCCCCAAGGAAGCCTAGAAGGAAATGGCAGCCTTTGGGGAAATCTTCTGGAGTGCAAGTGTATCCCTCCCAGTGTCCTCCCTAGTCTTCAAGAGGCACTATGCAAAAGTAGATGACGAATTGATCTAGTGTGCTTCCAAATCGGGAGCCTATTCAGTCAAGCTCGGGTATGAGGTACAGTTGGTAGTCAGGGAAAATTCTGGGTGGCCCTCTGATCTTTGCTGGAGTGCGAAGGTACTCCCGAAAGCCGGTGCGTTCCTTTGGACTGCATTACACTATCGAATTATAATGAATGATAGGTTGATGAGCTATGGCATCCAAGGGCCTTTAAGGTGCTTGTTATGTGAAAATGATTGTGAAATGGAAAATCACATCCTTCTAAATTGCCCCTATGCGTCCTAGTGCTGGGATTGGTTACTGTGCTCGCTTGGATGGTGCTCTCCCAGGGAACAAGATTTGTGCTCGTTTCTTGTGAGTTGGCCAAGGAAGATGCGAAAGGTCCTTTGGGGCGACATATGGATTGTGACCCCATCATTGGTGGTGTGGCACCTGTGGAAGGAATGAAACAGGAAAATTTTCAAAGATGCCTCCATGAATGTAGAATAGTTGATTGGGTGGATTGAGTCTACGATTTGTGAGGTGATCAACACCAAGTGCTGTCCTAGCCCCACCACATGCTTTTCGAGCTGGGATTGAAATATTCAAAAAAGGTGGCCTTCCCTTTGCATCCCGAAACACGACTTCCTTGCTGCCCCCAGGAAGAAGCTGGAAGTCAAATGGATGCTTCCCCGCCCTGGTAGACATAAGCTCAATTTTGACGAGGCTTCCAAGGGCAACCCCGAACGTGTTGGTGCGGGGTGCATCATTAGAGACGATAAAGGCAATTGCGTCTGGGCACTAGCAAAAAGGATAGGGATTGCCACAAACAACAAGGGCGAGCTGATGGCTCTGGTGTTAGGGTTAGAACTGTGCTTAGTGAAGGGGATTAAGTATGTGGAAATAAAAGGTGACTCTCAGATCTGCGTAAATGCGGTTTAGAGAAACAAAATCTTGAACTGGAAGTTAGAGCTCTGGCTATGGCAAGTCAATGACTGCTTAAGGAAAATGGATGACTTCTCAATAAGTCACATCTACAAGGCTACCAACAGGGTTGCTGATGCACTTGCTAATCTTGGTGTCGAGCTGGAAGACGAAGTGAGCATATATAATAATTTTGAAGTCTTGGAAGAGGTTAAAAGGATAATCTTGAATGATGGGACTACAGACTCAAGGACGTCTTGATGGCGTGCTTTCCCAAGGCTCTGTGCAAAGTATTGTAGAAATATGTGAGGATGCACGATGACGGTTTAGCATCTTTTTATCAAGATTGAGTTTGATTATGAATCGGGTAGGACTGCACATGAGTCGTGAAGACTATTCGTTGGCCCATACGAATTTAAGAACTGATGTTTCCGCTTTGGTAGTCGAATCTGCTGCTATCAACACTATCACAGTGGAGCCTGTGGTTGGCCTTGCTGCAAGGATTTTGTGCTTGAAGGAAGTTGGAAAAGAAATGAAGCTATTTTGAGCATGGTGGCTTTTCAAGCACGGTGTGGAATCCAAGAATAATATCAAAGCGTTCATGAGCTTTCTTGCTGACAACCTTGGGCTTATTGATGAGGGCATTGTGGCACGTTTGGTAGATATTGTTGATGAAGTAGGTTTTCTCTATCACTAATGATGTCATATGGCCTTGTAATCTTTGTTTACTCAATATTGGGAGCTACCCCCTTTGGTAGCACTTACCAAAAAAAAAGAAAAAGGATTAGAATTATAATTTAATCAATAATTATAATAATTTTAGTTATTTTAATTTGTATTTATGTATGTTTTGAAGTCAATAAGATTTAATTTAAAATTTTATTTTAATTGTGTAAAATAAAGAAGATTATTTTATATGCTAATTTATTGTGCTTTGATTTAAATTTTATTTTATTATTTTAATAGTTGAATCCCAATCTCTATAAAATAGTTATTGATTTTTGTGAGATTTTCTTTAATAAAAAAAAACAATTACAGTAAAAATAAAGTAATATTATAAAGATTAATAAAATAATTTTATAAAGTAGAAAATAAAAATCATTTTAAAAAAAAGTTAAAAAAACAGTTTACCTTGCTTTCCTACAAATTTGCTAACACCCAACTTCGAAAAATACTTTTTACAATTTTTAAAATTAAATATTTAACATATTTACTTTAATATATTTATATAAAATTCGAACTTTTAATTGATTCAAAACCAACTTATTAATAAAAATGAGTTGAAAAATTGATTGCAATAATACTAATAATAACATAAAGAAATAAACGAAAAAATAACATTTTTTTTTCATTTAATGGATAATCCCCTTATTCTATTAAAAAGGAGGAGCATCATAGGGTTTCGTAGCGGAGATCACGGCTTTCCCAATCACGTCGTCTATTTTCTTTGTATCTCAATTTGAAATGCTTATTTCAACTAGAACCTTTTCCAAAAGAATCTAACTAGTATATCTATCTTTATACAAAATCTATATAAATAATGCTTAAAGATATATTATTACAAATGTTAAGTTATATTAATCATCAAATTATTGACATTAATCATATAATAATAGTTAAGATTAATCATCTAATAATATTAACGTAGTAATGCATTTTATTTTGGAAAAGATAGACTTGTAACATTCACAACAAGGAGCGGGATGGGAGCCATTCTGCAATCGTTGCGTCTGGGCGGGAATGAGCACGGACAAGGAAATTTGAATTCATCTGGACTGGGCGATGATGGGGAGGATGATCCAAACGGGAATGAGCTTTCTATGCATTTCTCCTCTGTGCCGATTACTCCTGTGTGGGGTTTGGTTCTTGTTGCTGGCGTTTGCTATGGGGGACATTGGCTGTTACGTGATGTTTCTTCCCACTTTCCTGCCCTGGCTGCTGCGTTTGTGGTCGATGGCAATGTGGTGGTTGCTGTTGGGATCTCTTCCCGCGGTGGTGACGTGGTTGGTGTGGTATGAGTTTTTCCGCTTTTATGAACTCTGTTTCTTGGACAAAGGCATTCCTTCTTGGGCGCCTTTGGGCCTGTGTTCTTGTAGGCACCATTGCTGAGGTGGGCCTTGCTATTAAGCTGGACGTCCAGCTTGAGCCTTCGTCTGTCCTCTTCTGGGGTGGGAAGGGGGTTGTGTTTTGGCGTTGTGGCAGTCTTCCCTGTGAGTGGTGGCTTGCGTTGGCAGGAAGCGGTGCTTCGCTGGGTTTGTTTCTTGTTGGCTTGGTGCTAAGTGCATGGTATGCATGAAAAGTGCGTTGGAGCCTTTACAACTTGGTTGTGGGGGTTTCCTGGATCTGCGGAGGGTGGTGTTGGTGGCCCCTGTTCTTGCAAGGCTCTCTGACGGCTTGGTGGTGCCTGTGTTGGCTCCTGTTTGCTTCAAGAAGGGCGGTGGCCCTGGTTTGGTTTTTGAAAATGGTGTGGTCCGTTTGATGATGGTTTGATGGCTTCTTCGACGTTTGTTGTGGGGGTTGAGGCTCTTTTGGACCACGATGGTTGTGTTATGTGGTGCTATGCCAGTTTGGTGGGTTTTGGATGGCTTTGGGGAATGCTGTTTGGTGTTCTCTTTAGCAGTTCTTGTCTTGGTCTATTGCAGAGTTCTCTTCTGCAGTGTGTTGATTTTGGTTCCTGTGGTTGTTAGAGTGGAAATGGTTGCTCTGCTTGTTCCTGTTTTGGGGATGGTTCGTCTGTGGAATTGTTTCCCGGTGGTTTGGTGGTTCTGGTGTCCCTGCTTTGTTCTGCTTTGGGGAGTTTGGTGTTGTGTGAATGTTGCCTGGTTGGTGGTTGTGGTTGTGGTTCTTCTTCTTCCTTCGAGTCCTCAATTTCTGGCTCCTTTAGAGGTGGAGTTTGCTCTTGTTTGGGGTGGTGGTTGTGGACTTGGATGGGGGATTCAACCCCTGCTTTTTTGGGTTGGCCTGGAGATAGATGGTGCTTCAGCTATTGATGGAGTGGTTGATCATATGGAGTTTTGGATTGATTATATTAAAGGTTGGAAAGCTTTTGTTGTTCTTCATGTTGGTTCTTCCTCCTGGATGCCCAGGGAGGAGTTGCGGGCCTGTTCTACTGACGTTCTTGCTTGCTTCCTATCTCTACAATCACTGTATTCTATTGAGGTGAATATTGCTCCTATTGAGGTGGAGCTGGTGATTGTTGGTTTGGTGGGAAGTGGATTCCTATTGAGGTGGATGGTCCTGTCGGTAGGCTTGGTCCCCACCTCTTCCTCTCCTATAGAGGGGAGCCCCAACCTATTGAGGTGGTCTTGGGGTTGGTGTCTGGGTGGTTGGTGCTTCTGGAAGAAAGTCCCTTTGCTGCGAATGGTTTTTCTTACCCCTTTGTGGTTGAGTTTACGTTTGGCTTTGGTCTAGCTTTTTTGAGTGAAAGATCTATTGCAGGTCTATTGTTGCAGATGGTTTGTGGCCTTCTGAGTGGAAGGTCTGTTACTGTCCTGTTGCTGCAGGGTGTTGGTTTTATGTGTTCGGTTGCTCTTGGTTTCGTGCTAGGAATGAGTTGTAAGTCTGTCTTTGGTTTGGGCTACTTTGGGTCCTTCGTTTCCTATCACTCCTGATCATCTGTGACCAGGTGTTGTTTGTTTCTTTGTTATTGTTGCAGTGTTCGTCCGCTATTGATGGCCCATAGGGCCTTGTTCTAAGGGTCTGCACCGTTATTTTGTTGCGCTTCTCGTTTTCTTTGGCCCACTGGGCTTTGTTCTAAAGGGACAACACCCTTATTTGCCGCTTTTAATTTCAAAAACATTCGCAACACAACATGAAAGATAAAATGATTAGGGTTAGGGTTAGGGTTAGCATTAGGATTAGGATTACAATCACGATTAAGATTAGCGTTATGAGTAGAGTTTTTTGCCAGTATTTGTAAAGAAAACAACCTGCATGAAATTAACAACACATCAGATAATTGCTAACTTTAAAATAATCATTGCAATTGTAACTATTAATGATAACTAATTGTGGCATAAAGATATGAGAAGACAATGTAAACACAACCACCAAATGTTGTAACCTGTGAATCAAGAACCCAAAACTAAAATACAATCTCATCTATAATGAATAAATCTGCATTATGGAAAGATAAATTTATATTTATCTACAACTGCTTTTGAAACTGCCAAATGGGTTATGGGCACCGAATATACCAAGGCATTTAAGTTGTAACAGTTTAGAGAGAGTTTGTGGAAGGTCATCGAGTGAAGCGAATGTTTCCCCCTTGAGTATTTCAAAATTCTTCAATAGATCTCCTGTGGAAATATCTACTGAGGCTCTTGATATCAATAGACATTAGTAGGTCTAGAATCCATGGGCGAAGAGAACTGCTTGATAAAATCTATGCATTCAGCAATGACATCTGCATAGAAGGAATTGAAGGAGGCAGAAGCAGACACGTAAATAGAAGCATACCTTTACTTGTGAGGCAGCCTTTATGGTGCCATGTGAGCAGCGTATGTGCAGAGAGTGTAATGATTGCTGGGTGCAGTTCCAAAGCAGAAGACGGGTTGAAGCATCCCATGCCATGAGATTTAATGGCAGTCACGGGCTACCCAATTTAAATGAACCGTTCACGTTGACAATGGTATTGGAGTGGAGATTGCTGTTAAATAAATGATGTGATTGCAACTCTATCCATTCGTCGTAGTGTGGCAGTGGTAAGGCCCCAGAGACACCATGTGGGGAGTGTATGCGTCTGCCTTGCTGTCCATCATAGCCTTTGGCAAACGCAGACGCCTGCTCACTATGATTTTCTCTTGCCCTTGCTCACAAATCATCGCTACTGAGAAATGGCCAGTACAGAGCCTTATCGTCTGTTACAGCCAAGAAGAAAGAACGAAGACCAAACGCATGCCACTCACTTGACCGTCAATTTAAATCCTACGGATAAAAATGTACATGGCAAAAATGTCGCTGTAGTGAAAGTTAATTTCTGCGTTACCTAATAATTCTTTAAAAAGAACATTTAAGAAAATAAATTGTACATATAATTATCTCACAAATAATAATTAGTTAAGAAATGTTATTATAATTGCCAAAGGAAGTACAAAAAATTCGGAGAAAAGTTCTCGCCTTCCGATAAGTACTTACCTATATAATCTTTGTGCAAACTGGCATGATCTCTCGGGTTCGAATCCCGCCGCCTTCATCTGTATATTGCCGCGTAAATGCCATTGTTCTCTCCCTCATTTCATTGCAATGGCATCATTTGACTGCAAACGAACACTGCACGCTCTCCCGTACACACAGCCATACCAAATCACCAACAGAAAAATCATTACACACATTTCCGCACAGTATCGCAACAAAATTGTCATTTCCTGTACGAGCCAGAATTTCTCAAATTATGAAAATATAATTCTTACCAACCATATTTATTACTCATCACCTGTGATCGGTTCATTGATTGATCATCGAAAATCATTTAACTGCAAACAAAGATTGCACAGCCAGGGGAAGCAATGCGAATTCAGTACGAGAAATTTTACCACACGAATTTCTGCAAGGAGCGGCATAATAACCAGCTATAGTAAAAATTTCTCAAATTACCAAAGTACTGATGGTTCGTTTCTAATCGGTCCTATTTACTGCTTATCTATTGGTTTATACGGTGTGCATATCACAAAGTCTGCTTCAATATTTGGTCAGAATTTCTTAGACTACCAAAATTCCAACGGTTCGATTCGTGATAAGCCAATTTTTCGTACATCGGGTGTGCAGCCGGGGCCAGTTGCTTCGGATCATGTAAAATCCTATATTACAAAGTGTGCGGCAATTAGCATTTCATTTCCCTTCAGCCATACGTATAAATTCATAAAACCCTTCGTTGAGAGACAGTGGAGGCCAATATCGAAAGCCTGGTTGTGCTCGATTATTGCCGTGGGATGCTTGTTCTATGCAATTCCACAATTTGGCGATCTTTCCGCTCTTTTGGTGGCAGGGGACTTGTGTAATTTGAGGAAGAAGGCTCTAATTGCGATGTTTTTCGTTGTTTTGAGGTCGATAGCTCAGTATTTTCAGCAGGCTTTGTTGTGGGAGGCCGCATTTAATGTGTCATACGAGATAAGGGGCCATGTTTTTGAGAGGGTTTTGAACAGAGATATGAGTTATTTTGAAGGAGCAGGAGGTGCTTTGGCTGGAGATATTGCTTACAGGATTACTGCTGAGGCCAAGGATGCTGCAGATACTGTGTATGCACTTCTCCATGTACGACTTTTCTTTATTTCTTTTTATGAAAATCTTAAAGCAGCAGGTTATGGAAATTAATAAAATTAGTTGATTGCTATTAACAACTTTGCTTCATAATACTAGCAAAAAATCAACCAGGGAATTCCTTCCGAGAAAGTTCTTCACTCGAGAATCTCTGTTCAACTGTCTCTCCGGATTTTTGAGACCAGATTCGACTTTTTAAAAACTTGTATAATGTAAGGACCATTCAAGCATCTGCGTGGAAACATCCCTCTGGTTTTTCGAAATCAAACTAATTAGCATCAGATAAGAATGAATCTGTAATTTTCCTTTGCAGGGGGATCTTCGGCTTAGATGCTGCAACTGGGGTATCTCTTCATGAAATTCACAGAAAATATCAAACCATCCGTCTAATTTTTCTTGACTGAATTTTTTAGAATCAGATAAGAATGAGCCTGTAATTTCTCTTTGTTGGCTGATCTTTGGCTCAGATGCCATGACTGAGTGGTATCTTTTCTGTCAAAGTCACTGGGATCTTGTCCAGTGGGGTAGGCCACACCCATTGAGATGGGCTTGATATCATATCCAGGCCCAAAAATTTATCGCGTGTCCAATGGATTTGATCCCGGGTCTCTGCTTTAGAAGTCCCATGCTTTTACCATTTGAGTTTGTCCCATTCAACAATCTACATATTCAGAAGGTTAGAAACTCTATCAAATATTTTTCCACATTGAATTCTTGAATTAGAAAGCATCTACAAATGTTCTTGTATTTCCTTAAGGTTTTATATGTTTTGAATTACAAAATTTGTGAATTATAAATACATCATCCCATTCACAACCTATATATTTAAATTTTAAAAACTTAGAAATTCCATTTACGGATCATCAGGTGATTCCTTGTTTGCAAATCTTCTTGAACCACAAATATATTATATTTTAAAGGGGAATAAGGAAAAAGTAGCCTGTTGAATATTTATACCTCGTACTAATCCCATATGAAAATCATGAAAATTAGTGGATTTTTGTGAACAATTATGATTCCTAATACATGAAAATTAGTGGATTTTTGTGAACAATTATGATTCCTAATACTATACTGATTTTCGAGATAGTGCTTTTATACCCTTTTCCATAGCCTCTACAATGTATGTGCAGTTTGCTCAAGTATTTATATTGAGCTGCCTCTCCAGTTTTTTGGACTGAATTCTTTATCAGAAAATAATCAATCTGTAATTTAAAGAGATTGCAAAACTTAAAATAAAGGTTGAAACAAGTATTGCCTGGCATCAGATTTCGGAGCTTCAAATTAGAATCTGTATGAGGATTGTGAACATTTTAATGATTTAACTTAGGATGTATCTGTCAAAATTGACGTGTTCCATGTTGAATTTTGAGAAGGTCATCTGTTCCTTAGTTTTTTCAAATTAAAGAATAGTGTAAAAGGTAAAGGTGCCGAACTAACCATCATGTTTACTTGGCATAAGAGACCTTTCTGCAGGAACAACAGGATTTTATCTCTTTACCTTGTCTTGATTTTGTGCCTTCCTAGGTTTTGACGTCCTTGCAAGATTGTGAGCACATTGGGCGTTACCAATCCACCCAATAAAAAAAAGGTTCTGCGATCCACAAAATTAGTTTCATCATAGATGGAATACTTTTGAAATAACTTAATCATGTATTTTTGTTAGGTATCAATGAATGCCATTGAGAAATCCTAATGCAGTCAAGATTGGGGGGTCTTATCAAACTACCCAATCTTGCAGCCTTAACATGTCATTTAATCCATGTTAACATATAAATGGAAAAAGAATCTGAAACATATTTTTATTTCAATGTTCATACACAAACATACATGAAAATTCCTCAAGGTTAATTACATATATGGAGGATTCAACATTGAATAAAATTCAGGAATTTTTACAAGCTTTTCTAGACACATCTTGTCTACAAGTCTTTAAATCCTCATGTCTTCAAACCTTTTTGATTTCATTAATCTTTTGAATTCTGAATTTTCTCTTCACTAAGCAGCTCTCACCTGCAAAATCCCTTTCTCTTCTTCTATTTCTGAGTTGGCCTAATGTACACCTGAGTTGGCCTAATGGTGGAGAACTTGTACTCTTGAGAGAGAGGTCACAAGTTCAAATCCTGCAGGGCTTAAGGTATGTACACCTCGTATTGTGGAGCACGAGTTAGGTGCCTCCCTCATATTGGGAGTACGAGGAGTCCCATATACTATAGGCCATTTGTAGACCCAAAAACAGACCGCCTGGTATCATGGACTATAAAAGGACCTTTCCTTTCCTTTTCCTTTTTCCTCTTCTCTTCACAAGCTGATTTCCTGCACTCTTTTGTATGCAACTCTCATGAGCAACCTGCAAGTTCTTTCTTCAACCTTGCTTCCGTCGATTGCTGCCTTTTGACACCATTAGAGGATGTATTTTATATATTTTTACACCCCTTGAAAGCACCAAAAAGTGGCACCAAAATCTGCCCTTTCATTTCCCTCAACTTGACCTCTAATTTTCCTTCACAAAGAATGAAATAAAGACAGTTTTGCTTCGAAAATGTGTTGTTAATGTTGCTTCACCATATCAAATGCCTTGCTGATGTAGATGCCTTTGGAAAATAAAGAAAATACAAAACCAAGTCGTGCTCCTTTGGTAATTGAAGAGTCGTTCATTATTTTTTTTTAAATTCACCATCTTTCCCTCCATTTTAAGCACCCAATAAGACAAGAATGGAATATCAAAGATCACTTGCCTTATGAATCTTATATAGGAATCCGAATTGATAGAATGAATATTAATTCTTATTTTCAAGTCCCATTTAATATTCCAATGGACCCCTTAAACCCTTCAAGCCTTGAAATAATACAATAATTTTAAAATCACATTAAACATATTGTTTGCTTCTAATTTTTGAAATGAAAATCCAAGTATTGGTAAATGAAAATTTTATCCTTCTAACACAACAAAAGATGCTCTTGAAGCTCCAACCCACACCAAAATACAAAAATTAAACATGAAAATAAAATACATATATGTTTTTGGTTGATGCTGATTGCTAATCTGCTTGGATGCTCCTGCATCAAATCCACTCAATAAAAAGAGTTTGTGGGATCCCCAAAGTGTAGTTTCATCATAGAAGGTAAATCTTTCATAGAGTACTTGTCAGATAACTTAATTATGTATCCTTGTTAGGTACCAATGCCCATGGAAAGCTTGTCTTTAAGCAAGAAGATTATTCTGGATGATGTTCTGGAAAAAGGACATATTTGGATGGGAAAAGCAAAAAACTAATTGGAAAGCCAAAATCGTTTAGACATTGCAAAGGAGAAATTTGTCCTATTTGATTTAGGAATAAGATTTTCATGAAGGTTATGTCGCAGATTGATATACGAGGAATATATCCACTTCATTCTAAGATTTTCTTGAAATAATTGTTAATTATGTGAAGTCCAATGGACACTCATTTTCCCTTCTCTTTTCAGCCTCTTGGTATTCCATTCAAAGGCCTATTAAAAAACCAAATGGATAATGTAATTATCATTGTATTTGCATAGTTGAAAAGCTTTCTGTTGTATGTACAAACAAACAGTATTATTAATATAGAGTTTTTCCCCTGCTTCTCGTGGATGTAGCCAAATTGGTGAACCACGTATATTTGGTGTCTTGTGTTCTCATTGATTTGAGCCTTGTATCTTTAATTCTGTTTTTGCAATTTGTTATCCGCACTTGTTATTCAACAATTGGTATCAGAGTTCAGTGAAGAAGCTGATTGAGAATTTGCGAGACAATTTCCGGAAAGATGGAATAATTAGATAAATGGAGAATCAAAAAATTCTCAAGGAAACTTTTTGGATTGTGGAAGATGCAGATTCAATCGTTGCTAATTAAAGGAGACCTCTCACTTGTGCTAGAAAAAGCCAAGAAGCCAAACATGATGATTGATGAGGAGTGGGAGAGATTGCATAAGAAGGCGAGAGCAACCATTATCCTCTCTTTATCCAGCAATGTTCTATTTAATGTTTCAGCTGAGAAGACATCAAAAAGATTGTGGGACAAATTGTGTGATATGTATGAGAGGATTTCCACTTCGAACAAAGTTTTCCTCATGAAGAAATTGTATAATTTGAAGATGAAGGATGGAGGTAACATGTCCTATCACCTCAACGAATTCAATACACTATTCAGCCTATTGATCTCTGTGAACATAAATTTGGAGGATGTAATCAAAGCCATCTTGTTGTTATGCTCTCTATTGGATAGCTAGGAAGGTGTGGTGATGGCAATCAACAATTCGGTGTCCAACAAAAATACACTCAAATTCGATGATGTTGTTGGTACTCTCTTTAGCGAAGATATGAGGAGGAAAAATCAAGGAACCTCATTGGGTGATGCCTTGATTTTTGGCAATAGAGGGAGACATCAAGAAAGAAGCACAAATAATAATCGAAGGAGATCAAAATCTTCAAGAAGATCTAAGTCAAGGGGAAGAGATGGAGGTTGCTGGTTTTTTGGTAAAGGTCACACCAAGAAGAATTGTTGGTCATACAAGAAGGTACATAATCAATCAAAAGACAATGAAGTGAACACCATATATGAACAAGATGAAGGTGCTTTGGTCTTATCAACAAGCGAAACTACAACTGGCTTGTGGGTATTGCACTTCGGTGCCTCCTTTCATGCAACTCCATGTCGGGAAGCTTTCAATAAGTATCAAGAATGCAAACTTGGTAGAGTTTACCTTGGTGACAATGAACCATGTGATATTATTGGCAAAGGTAACCTGATGTTGACATTAAAAAATGGAAACAAATGGCTATTGCAGGATGTGAGACATGTTCCCAAGTTCAAGAGAAATTTGATTTCTGTGGGACAACTTGATGCTCAAGGATGTAGCATCACATTTTCTTTGAACACTTGGAAGGTGACAAAGGAGCCTTGGTGTGATGTCCCCGCTCTAGTCAGTCTCGGGAACAGTGTGCTAGCCCTTTATTGGACCCTTGTGGGCTAACTGGATTGGTTAGAGGGTCAGTGGTACTTTCTGGAGAGTTGGATCGTTCTTGTGTTCAGAGCCCAGTGTTGGTTCACAGCAGGCGTTAGCAGTTCAGGGGTCAACAGCTTCTGACGGCATGGGATTCTATGAAGTTTTGTGGAAATTATGCCTATTTGAGTGATTTAAGTTATTTATTAACTTAATATTTTATTATAAAGTCAAATTGACTTTATACCTTTTTAAATCACTTAAATATTCCCTAAAAGTGATTTAATATTTAATCACTTAAATTAATAAAGTGCGCCCACTTTATTTAAGTCAAAAACTATTGAAAAGTGACTTAAATTATAATTTAAAAGATTTTAATATCAAAAGTGGCGTATCTTTCTTGGGAATCGTGCCTTTTTGCATATAAGGGCATTTTGGGCAATGAGAAACTCACTTTTGATAATTTCGACTTTGCCTTGTGTTTCTTCTTGTGCATTCTCCCGTGATCAGGGTTTGAACAATCTTCCATTGAAGAACGATTCCTCTTCAGTGCTGAGCACTCTTGAGATTGTGAGAGATCAATCGAATCAATGCAGTTGAGAGCTTCATTCAGAGGTTCTACTTGATTCTATCAGAGATTTACCATTCAGTATTTATTTGTCTGCAATAGGGAAAGAGGGTTTCATCTCCAGAGACGCCATTCTCTACAGATTTCAGCTTTCAGAGTGTTCTTTTGGGGTTTCTACCTTGGCCGTACACTTGCATTGGGATATGTGCTCATTAGGGAGGCGTGTGAAGCATCTTGCTGAAACGCCTTTGTTTTGGCTCCTGTTTACCTTCCATCATTGACGTGTACCTTTCTCAAGCGCTTGTATCCAGTTTCTGAAAGGGAGAGCTCAATTCTGGAAGCCAGACGTCTTTATATGTCATTTTTCACCATTCTTGGCTGGCGAGCTGGCTTACTTTTTTAAATAAATAATCTGGAACCCTTTTGGTATGTTTATCATTTGCAATCTATTTGTTTCAATTAAATAATGTCTTCTACACTTTCATTCTGAAGAAAATAGTGCAAATTTACATTTTATAAGCATTTATGCTGTGCGCCCCTTCTCTTCTGTCTATCAAACTTTCTCTAAAAAAATTAAATAACACTAAAAGACTTAAGAAATACGGGGGTTTGAATTGAGAGCCAACAGGGCTCATCACAGTGGTATCAGAGCATATTAATCCTGCCAGCTTGTGGGAAACACAATTCTATGCGGCCACGACAGGCACTACACACGCAGGGGCCCTGGAATTCAGCGAAATACTTTTGCACCTTTTCAGGCACCTCCATTGTACGAACAGGAAGAGGATTTTGATTTTGATAATATGGCTGAAAGGAATGATGATGCTCGTCGTAATGACGAAGACAGGGATGCTAGAGAAGTATTGAGGGGAATGGTGGCCGGTCAAGAACAGGTGGCAAACATCCTTCAGCAACTTAGCACCAATGTGCAAAACTTGACAGTTCAGAGGAGGCCGAATATTGATCAAGATCAAGAAGGTAGCATACATAGAGAGCATCACAGGTATATTGCTCCAGCACGCACCTTTGAGAGGGCCACACGCCCTACTTTTGTTAGAAATGACGTTGAGGAGGAAGAGGAAGTGGAAGAAGGTGGTGATGGAAACTTTGCTGACAAAATCCTAGCTATGCATGATGAATGGGATGCAATGCCTCCACGAGTTAAGGATCACCTTAACTTTGATCGTTTTATGAGTTAGAAAAGAGAACACACCAGAAACAGGAATGACAGGAGGCCTAGATACAAACATAATGATCTACGACAGGCTACCAATAAGCTTACCTTAGCGAACTATGATGGCAGTGGCAGAGTTACAGCACGTGCCTAGGTGAGTAAATTGGATACATTCTTGACACTACGTCCTATGCCAGAGGAAGATGCTATTAGATTTGCAGCCCTACACCTTGATGGCGTAGCACATGACTGGTGGATTCATGGCATGGCTACTCTTCACCATGACCAGATTACCTCATACCAGGAGTTTACTGGTAGATTGGTAGAAAGGTTTGATAAACGTGATCCCGAACTGTTCTTCAGGGATCTGGCACAGTTAAAACAATTGGGTAGCTTGGAATCGTACATTGGAGAGTTCCAAAGACTATCTGTAATGGTGATAGGCATTTCAGAGAGAAGGCTGATCATATTGTTTATTGAGGGTCTTTTTGAGCCCATGAAAGGATGGATAAAGGCATTTGATCCACCTACCCTACAGGAGACCATGAGGAAAGCTCGCAGTATGGAACTCACTACTCCTCGTAAGCAATTTGGCACCAAACCTTCTTCCTCCTACACTGAGAACAAATCTGATCCAAAGAAGGCTGATAATACTGATCAAAAGAAAAGATTTGCAGCTCCATTAGATCGGGATACGATGAATGATCTACGTAGAAGGAAGCTTTGTTTTTACTGTAAAGGTCCATATGACTTCAATCATGATTGTCCCCTCAAGCCTAAAGGGCAAAATAGGAACATGGAATGGTTTTATGAGGGAGAAACATTGACTGATTTTTCTGATCAGCAAGCTGCTATCTATGACACAGATGAAGAAAAGTCAGAAAATGAGGTAGTGATTGAGGTAGAAAGTGAGCTACAGGAAGCTCATATGTCCAGCATGCAGAGAGAGGGTTCTTTCAGGCTTCGTGGGGTCTTAGTCGGTCAAAGAGTCATATCTCTTTTGGACACAGGTGCAACCCGCAATTTTATTAATTCACGGTTGGTGGAGAAAAGGGGAATTCAAACTCAGCAGTTTGAAGGCATTCGTGTGAAGGTTGCAGATGGACACACTCTCACCTGTGAAATGATGATTCTTGATTTACCATTGAAACTCAACAATTTTGAGTTCAAGGCAGATTTTTATGTTGTGAACATGGGAGGAACGGATATAGTTCTTGGCATGAAGTGGCTTCATGCTATAGGAGAGTTCACACTTAATTTGCGTGATATGGAGATGAAATTCAAAATTGATGGCACAAATCATGTTCTTAAAGCTATCAAGGACAGCAATCTAAAAGAAATTTCACTCCGAAGAATGGAACGTTTGATTCAACATGACATGGTAGAATGGGCTGCTGAGTGCAAGTTAATGCCTTCACAGTTAGAGCAGCAAGCTTCTCCTTACCATCCGGATGTACAGGAACTCCGAATCAAACATGCAAAGGTTTTCAGTGCTATTCCACCAGGTAGACCTCCTGATAGAGGTATTGAGCACATCATTGAGCTGGATGAGGGCACGAAACCTATTATGATCACTCCTTACCGGCACCCCAAACGTTTAAAAGATGAAATTGAGAAAACCATTAAGGAACTTTTAGCTATGGGGCACATTAGGCCGAGTAAGTCACCCTTTGCTTCATCAGTTGTTTTGGTGAAGAAAAAGGATGGTACACTTAGGATGTGTATTGACTACAGGATGCTTAATAGGAAGACTATTAAGAACAGGTATCCTATTCCACGGATAGATGAGTTGATAGACGAGCTTCATGGAGCTTGCTATTTCTCGAAGATTGATTTGAGGACTGGTTACCATCAGATTAGGGTCAAAGAGGAGGATATTGAGAAAACCGCATTCAGGTGTCACTGTGGACACTATGATTTCTTGGTTATGCCATTCGGCTTAACCAATGCTCCAGCTACATTTCAGTCTACTATGAACAGGGTTTTCCATCCCCTCTTGAGGAAATTTGTTTTGGTGTTCTTCGACGACATCCTGGTTTATAGCAAATCATGGAAGGAACACATTGTTCACTTAGATGAAGTATTGAGTATACTTGACAGGGAGTCCTTGTACGCCAAGGAGTCCAAGTGTGCTTTGGGCATGGCTGAGCTTTTGTATCTGGGTCACATTATCAGTAGAGAGGGAGTCAACATGGATCCAGAGAAAATTTGAGCTATCATTGATTGGCCTACACCTGAGACGTTGACATAGCTTAGGGGGTTTGTAGGATTGTGTGCCTTCTATCGTCTGTTCGTTAGTGGATTCTCGCGACATGCTGCGCCACTAACTGATTTGACTAAGAAGGGAGCCTTTGTGTGGACACGTCTTGCACAGGCATGCTTTGAGAAGTTCAAACTTCTTATGACTAGTTGTCCAGTATTGGCTTTGCCGGATTTCGCCAGACCATTTGAGTTACATTGTGATGCCAGTGGTGAGGGTATTGGTGCAGTTATCATGCAGGATCGACACCCTATAGCTTTTGAAAGCAGGAAGCTCAGAGGTCCTGAACGGAGTTTCAGTATCTATGATAAGGAAATGTTGGCCATCATGCATGCCATGGCCAAATTCAGGCAATACTTGATTGGTAGTAAATTCAGTGTTAAAACCAATCACAATAGTCTGAAACATTTTCTTGGACAGCGAGATTTGAACGAAAGGCAACAGAAATGGGTCAGCAAACTTCAGTCCTATGATTTTGACATTGCCTATGTCAAGGGCACTTAGAATGTGGTTGCTGATGCTTTATCTCGCCGTCCTCACTTGAGCTCCATTTCACTGATTTCAGAGGACTGGAGACACATGATAGTAGCAGAATATGCTAAGAATCCTTGGGCTTCTAGCAAAGTGGATGGGACAGTACAGGATGACAGATACTCACTTGTGGATGATCTTATCATTTACAAAGGGAGGATATTTCTTGTCCCAGGTTCTGAGATGAGGGGCACAATATTGATGTCATTCCATGATTCACCAATGGCAGGACATCCCGGTTACTTTAAGACCTACAGGCAAGTACGGGAGAGATTCTCTTGGGAGGGACTCAAATCTTTTGTTCTTCAGTATGTCAGGGAATGCCTTGTTTGTCAGCAGAACAAGCAAGAACATACATACCCTGTAGGTTTACTTCAGCCGCTTCCTATTCCTGAGAGGAAGTGGGAATGCTTGTCTATGGATTTCATCACGGGCTTGCCGAAAGCTCAAGGGAAAGACAACATTTATGTGGTAGTAGATCGGTTGACGAAGTATGCACATTTCTTCTCAATCACTACTACACACACAGCTACTCAAGTGGCGGACTTGTTTTTCCGTGAGGTATTCAGATTGCATGGATTGCCTCGGAGTATAGTCAGTGATAGGGATAGTAGGTTTTTGAGTAACTTCTGGCAGGAGTTATTCAAACTTTGTGAGACAGAACTCACTCCGAGCACTAGCTACCACCCACAGACAGATGGGCAGACAGAGATAGTCAACAAATGGGTGGAGGGATATTTGAGGAATTACAATTTAGGACAGCAGAAGGCATGGGTGAAGTGGTTATACCTTTGTGAGTATTGTTACAATACCACTCGTCACGTGAGTATTTAGATGACACCATACCGAGTATTATATGAATATGATGCTCCGAGTTTTCTAGATTTGTTGCTGAGTGATAGCAGAGTACCTAGTGCTGGGGATCTATTACAAGAGAACCAGGACATTATGAGAGCACTCAGAGAGAACATTCAGAAGGCTCAAAATCAGCAAAAGCAATATGTTGATCAACGGCGAGTGGAGCAATCTTTTGAGATCGATGATTTGGTGTATTTGATGCTCCAGACTTATAGGCAGTCCACCCTTCGTAAGAAGGGCTTCGAGAAGCTTAAGCCATGATACTATGGACCATTCAGGGTTGTCAGATGTGTCGGTGAAGTGGCTTATGAGTTAGATCTTCCAGTGGACAGTAAGGTTCACAATGTGTTCCATGTGTCGCGCCTCAAAAAGGCATTGGGACCACAAGTGATTCCTTCTATTGATTTACCACCCCTGGATGATGAGGGGAAATTGATTTTGATACCTGAGGCCATTCTGGATTCCAGAGAGCGTCATCTTCGGAGGCGGGTTATCAGGGAATATTTGGTGAAGTGGAAAGATCTACCGACAGAGGATGCTACTTGGGAGAGTGACAATATTCTTCAGCATCCAGCTTTGAGTTTGCTTGTGGGCAAGCAAATTCGGGGAGGGCGGACTGTGATGTCCCCGCTCTAGTTAGTCTCGGGAACAATGTGTTAGCCCTTTATTGGACCCTTGTGGGCTAACTGGATTGGTTAGAGGGTCAGTGGTACTTTCTGGAGAGTTGGATCATTCTCGTGTTCAGAGCCCAGTGTTGGTTCACAGCAGGCGTTAGCAGTTCAGGGGTCGACAGCTTCTGACGGCAGGGGATTCTATGAAGTTTTGTGGAAGTTATGCCTATTTGAGTGATTTAAGTTATTTATTAACTTAATATTTTATTATAAAGTCAAATTGACTTTATACCTTTTTAAATTACTTAAATATTCCCTAAAAGTGATTTAATATTTAATCACTTAAATTAATAAAGTGCGCCCACTTTATTTAAGTCAAAAACTATTTAAAAGTGACTTAAATTATAATTTAAAAGATTTTAATATCAAAAGTGGCGTATCTTTCTTGGGAATCGTGCCTTTTTGCATATAAGGGCATTTTGGGCAATGAGAAACTCACTTTTGATAATTTCGACTTTGCCTTGTGTTTCTCCCTGTGCATTCTCCCGTGATCAGGGTTTGAACAATCTTCCATTGAAGAACGATTCCTCTTCAGTGCTGAGCACTCTTGAGATTGTGAGAGATCAATCGAATCAATGCAGTTGAGAGCTTCATTCAGAGGTTCTACTTGATTCTATTAGAGATTTACCATTCAGTATTTATTTGTCTGCAATAGGGAAAGAGGGTTTCATCTCCAGAGATGCCATTCTCTACAAATTTCAGCTTTCAGAGTGTTCTTTTGGGGTTTCTACCTTGGCCGTACACTTGCATTGGGATATGTGCTCATTAAGGGAGGCGTGTGAAGCATCTTGCTGAAACGCCTTTGTTTTGGCTCCTGTTTACCTTCCATCATTGGCGTGTACCTTTCTTATGCGCTTGTATCCAGTTTTTGAAAGGGAGAACTCAATTCTGGAAGCCAGACGTCTTTATATGTCATTTTTCACCATTCTTGGCTAGCGAGCTGGCTTACTTTTTTAAATAAATAATCTAGAACCCTTCTGGTATGTTTATCATTTGCATTCTATTTGTTTCAATTAAATAATGTCTTCTACACTTTCATTCTGAAGAAAATAGTGCAAATTTACATTTTATAAGCATTTATGCTGTGCGCCCCTTCTCTTCTGTCTATCAAACTTTCTCTAAAAAAAGTAAATAGCACTAAAAGACTTAAGAAATACGGGGGTTTGAATTGAGAGCCAACAGGGCTCATCACACTTGGTGGTTGCAAGAGACCACAAATTGGGTACTCTATATGTGCTTGGTTGTTTCTTGTACCTACTCTGCCAACTATGTGGGCCATTGCTCTCTAGACCACTTGCAATGTGACACTTGCACAAAATGTCCTTATTGTTATGTTACACTCACATGCTCTCCTCTTAGGACTTAGATGACTTGCTTTAATACCAATTAATTTAGTACCATAAGTGAGTCAATTGAGCAACCAACTGACAAATGCATAGAGCATGCAATAGAAACAATAGGAAGAAATATGGAGATTCAAAATCATACAATTTTTTTATTAATTTACAAAAGAATTATATAACTATGGCAACTCCAAATTTTGGAACCCAACAATCTTAGGTACCCAACATAATGAGAAACATTCAACATAAGTAGAGACTCTTTGCTTTATAATCTACCCAAATTCCAAATGTAGATATACCCTCATTGGTTCTCTATACAAAATATTTTTTTTGTTCTCCAAACTCAATCTACCAAAAATTGAACCTATTCCTCTTGAAAGTCCATGTTTATATAATGGATCGCATATGAGAAGAAAGTCCATGCTTATATAATAGATCACACATGACTCTTTGCCTTCATCAACAAAATGAATAGTTAGACTCAATTATACTAAATGTTGTGTAATGTCCCCTTTTTGGGATTACCCTAAATTTTTCCCTAGACTCACAAATTTGATGTAGTTAGGGTTAGAACTTATCAACTAAATGCTTCAAACTAGATAGATCTTGGTTTTAGGCCTTGCAATCATGCTAGATAACATTGAAAATATAATTCATGTGATCAAAACATAATAAATGTCTTATAATTTAAGATACATAATTATTCCAAGACCATCTAAACTACCACTATCCATAATGCATAGTGGAAACTTTAATCATAATTGGACTTGGATGAGAAGTAGGATAAGTCCACCTGAAGCTATCCATCTAAGCCCAAGAGCATGCGCATCCGACCAAGACTACCCACACCTTGGCCCTCATGAGGTGCACTTAGACAACCCTCATGAGGTGGCCTACCCGATGGACATCTTGCATTTGTGTTCCCTATCCTTGCTATCTTATCCATCCTCCTTATGATTGAGGTTCCTTGGATCCATCCTAACAATCAATCATAGTTTGGATTGATATGAAAGTCTTGAAAGGGTTTCCTGTAAACTACTCAACCCATCTAAGCCCAAGAGCACGAGCGTCCGACCAAGACTACTCACCTCTTGGCCCCAAGCGTAGGAATGTCCGACTAAGACAATTCCACCCTCGGAGTGGCATTCTTAGCATGGGAGGCCCATAAACAACACCCTCCTAACTTGCCTCCTTCAACCTTATATTTGATTGATCATAGGGTGAGGACAATTCATAAATAAATATATATACAATCTATCCACATTTATATTAAAGAATCATAAGTACTTATAAGACTCAATAATTGTTGCAAGCATCATTATTGCACAATAAAAATGTTATAGATATATATATCGTTATTTCTAATTGACTTCAATTTACAATAATTATTTTGGCATAAAAACATATATATATTTCACATGCATATATATATATATATTTATAATTATATTTAAATTTACTGTTAAAATATATTCTTGACTATATATTTTATTCTTCTTTCCCAACTGCTGCTTTTCCAGATTTCTGTCTGATTTATTCTTTTCAAGTCTGCTCTTATATTCACATATTTTTCATTGAATTCCCCCCCTTGGTTCCTAAAGTGACTTCTATTTATACCACATTATTTTTCCAAGGGATGTGTCTTTATAAGAGATGTGTCTATTAATAAAGCCAATCGTTGCCTCTAATGCAGCCCTTCACAACAGCCGCACCTGAAATATACCAAGCCAAATTTTTTGCTTTTCCAATTACAACAAGGATAGCAGCAGTACACAATCGTTAGGGTTAGCATTTAAAACCAAAGGATGCTGAAATAACTCAATGTCAAGCATGTGCTTTCCAAACCGAGACGGAGTGGGAGCTACCATATGACGGAGATGTTAAAGATGCTGAATTAACTCGACGTCAAGAATGTGCTTTCCAAACCAAGATGGAATGGGAGCTACCATATTGTTGATGTTAATTCAGCGTCGGTCTTCACTAATACATGGGCCGACCTTATAATTAAGTTATTCAATGTACTTATTCTGGCCGACTTTATTTATTATTAAATGTTTATCATAAGGCCGACCTATATGAAGAGGCGCCAAGAAGGTATATATACAAAGTCACCTTTTGATGTTGATACACATTCGAATACACACAAAGAAGTTCGCTATTTTGGCAGAGCAGAATTCGCAGTCATAGAAGAAGCTCATACTTGGATTCGCATACCTAGAAGAAGTTCATACTTGAACAGCAGATCATCATTTTGTAGCAGCAGACCGATTTCAAGGAGAAACATATTCATTTGTATCTTTGCATCTAAGAGAGATGCTATTATTCATTGTATCAAATTCGGCATTGTGTTGGGCCTGAGTTCAAGCAGATTTCTGCTCTTATTCCTTCAATATATAAGAGATATATTTGCTGGGTTTTTCTCCCTCAAGAGGAGGGTTTTCCCAGGGTATCTTGTTGTGTTCATTGTCTTATGTTTTGCATTTCTTTTATTCAATTGATTAAATAATCTGATCTAAGAAACACTAACACATATGACGGAGATGTTAACTATGTTGAAAGTAAACTCAACACCAAGTATGTGCTACCCAATTCCAGAGTGGAAATGAGGCGACCATATGGCGGAGATATACAGAAATACAATGCAGCTTCAGAATGTAAAGTAAGATTAAGAGAAATGCTGACAGTAGTACTGTTCAGCTTACAAAATATCAGAAGATGCCTGCAATAAACTAGATTAGAAGCTCTCCACTGCTGCAGTAATAGATATGATCATTCCAAGGTTAATTATGACATTCCAGATACAACTCTTCACCAAAATACAGATTACTCAAGACTGATATAACAGAACAGCAACGTAATATGCATAACCAGCAACCCTATAATCCACTAAAATGCTCACAACTCACTCAATACTTGCCAAAATGACATGAGACCTGATGCAAATGAAAGCTATAATGATGGCAATGAGGACTAGACCAGGAAATAGCTAACAAATCGAAGTATTCTTTTTTCTAAACATTTGCCAGGCAGACCAGAATGGTGCGGCCAATAGAGAGAAGCGATTTTGCTTTTAAAAAATAAACACTCAATATTAAAATCCGAATCTTTGCAAGAAGGGTCGCCCCTATCAAGGAAACTCAATGAATCAATACCTAGAACGACTGTATTTTTATTTTCAGATTTACGAGTGAAACTACAGATTCAGCTTGACTTCAGCAACTTCAAAATGAGACTGAAATGCAAATCTAGAACTCCAAAAATGCAAGATACTCAACTGAAATGCAAGACAAACCTATTACAAACTATCTCTCAACTAGTTGCTATCTTTCAAGCAAGAAGAAGAGCCAAGCTAGGAGGCATTCATTCCTCGAAGCAATCCCAAAGCCATTCCGGCAGCATAACAATATCATAAAACATAAGATGATCAAATGAAGACCCAAGAATCCCTTTTATAATTTTGAGAAGACACTTCCAGATGCTTCTAAAAGGTGCGCCCACTCCACAAGATGCTTTTAGGGTTTTGACTTGACCAAGTCTTCCTTCAAGATGGCGTCCCTTTTCATAAAGGCAATTTTCTTTTAATTTAAAATTATCTTTTCTCCAAAAGTTGGCGTCCAATTCCATTTGAGCAATTAACTTTAGGAAAAATCGCAATATGTTCCTCATGAGAGAATAACCCTCAAAGTCCCCTTCTTTAAAATGACTTAAAGTCATATTACTAGGACAAGGGGTTATTTTATAAAATAAAACATTATTGACTTTAAATAACTTATTTCTCCAAAATGAACCTCTTAAGCCAAAAATCAGGATCACCCAATGAACTGCAAGTGAAGGAAAGTTGATTGAGCTGGTGCTGACTGGACCACTGCTAAATATAGAATTTACTAAAAATAGTAAATTCAAGAAGTTGCTCAGAATGCAATGCATGTGCCACCATTGCGAAGCTTTCTGAAAACCCAGAAGGAATCCAGAATCCAAACACCCAAACTCCAACAAGCAGAACCCTGAATCCTCAAGAGAACCCACCAAACAGTCGGAAACCCTAATTCTGCCTCTGACTAGCCGACAACACCCCAGGGATAGGCCATCAATCACTGAGAAGTGCAGTGCTAAAAATGGGGACATTTCAGCACCTTTCCTTGTGTTCATGATAATTGCTATCTTCTAAAACAGATCGCTGCCCTTTAAAAATCATACCATCTCCTCTTTATTTTTAATCGCATGACTTGAACATGAGTTCGTTTCACTTCATAATCTTCTTTTAATTAAGGCTTTTGTCTTATTAAAGAGATCACTCCCATTTTGTCTTACATGGATAAGACTTTTTTTGGTCTTTTATATATTATGTGTTTTATATTTATAAATTTGTATTAGCTTTATATATATATGTTTTATTTTCATATGTATTTTTTATATTATTATATTATAATAATTATAATTATAATATCAAATTGTTAATATTTATTTTGTATTGTAAATATTAATATTTTAATGTTTGACAATTATAATTATAATATTATCTTATGATTATTATAATGGTAATAATATTAAATTACTAATATTGTTTTTTATATCTTTAATATATATTTTGTTATTTGTATTTCAATGTTTCATATTTGTGTTACAATTTTGGGGACATGACATGTTGCCAACTTTGTGTGTAATTTCCACTATAAGAAGTGAGCATTAACTGACACTTAGCTGATGCGTAGATTGTGTCTATTCAAATTCTAGAAGAAGTGGGTCTTTTGTTGCCAAGTGAGCTTTCAATCAATTTTGGGCATCAGATAAGAAGAGTAAACAACAATTGGTGGCCTTATTAGAATTACCCACTTGTGGATGTCGAAAATACTAGCTCATTAGGTAGTGTGCAATCAAGTTTGCTCGATACATTTGCTTAAAAAGTCTACTTGAGGTGAGAAAGTTTTTGCTTGACGACTTCTACAAATTTTGAGACGAAGTAGAAGTGCACATAAACTATTAGTAGATGTGTGTGTTAAGGAAAGATTGTGCATGGACATAAGCAACCATTGAGTGCTTTTGGAATTCATAATCACTCATTGCATGACACTTTGATGCAAGATCGCTCGACTCCTGGGATGCTCCTACCTTAGTAGATCCTTGTAGATACTTTACTAGGGTTCGGGTATAGCTCCACACTTGTCTCAGACAACCTTATTTTTCACTCATTTGGAATCAAAAGAGCATTGAGAACGAGTTTATTTACCAAGGTTTTGAGATTAAACTATTTGGAAATTCATTGGGTGCTGTTTATAACAAACATGGCATTTTTGAACACCTTAAAATATGGCACCAAACATTTTTATTTGATAAACTCAAGCAAATCGCATCATATGAATATTACCATCTAAAGACAAATGCTTCCATGGAAATGATTTTTAGCTACTCATTTAGGAAAGCCAACCTCACAAGATCTACTGCCCCAATCACCAAGTCAATTTTCCCTGTAGTCAAAAGCTTCTAAACTAATCTATTGCCTACATTGCAAATCTTTGCGTTGCTATTGCACACTCTCCTCACATTCACATCAACATTTATTGCTATCATCCCATGCTACTATTGCCCTCAGGGTTGTAAGTTGCACTGTCATTTTGATTATAACTTATAAAGGCAATCAACATTGATATTGGAGGATTAAAAAAAGATTTCTTATCGAACAAAGGCATGATTTGTTATTTTTACTTACTAGACAGTTTTTTATATGAATAATTAATGCCTTCCATGCAGTGATATATTTAGATATTCATGTTACAGTCTTCTGCAGATTTGATTAGATTTAAGCTTTGCTAAGATGCAGCATGAGTTGTTTGTCTTATACCAGCGACAAGGATTGGAAGTGCGCATGACCTGAAGCTCTTTTTAGACTATGAAGCATACTCAGTGGAAGGGAACCCACCAATCCAAATCGTTAGAATGAATAGGTTTTGATCAATATCTGATCTATACTGATCACTATGTTTGTTCTGGCTGCACTATGCGCACTACTCGCACTTCCTGAAAGAGCATAAAGCTTGAGCTTGCTGGTTTTCTGTATGCAGAAAATACAAGCATGTGTGGTTGGTCTAATGTGTGTAAACTTAACTGCTCACTAGACTTAATTTAACTGCCATTGCATTGTGAATGTCTTAATGAAATTATTTTACTGTAATGTCTTTTTCATTGAAATGATATCATTTTACTGCATAGAAACCAAAGTGTTTTTACATATGGTTAAGGTCTCTAATTTTCTTTAGTTTCCTAAGCTGTTCAAAAATTCATTTTAATTTTTTGATTTTGTGTATCCAGACTCTAGTACCAAGTACACTTCAGCTAACTACAATGGGATTCCGCATGTTTTCTCTCAGTCCCATTCTTTCTTTGGCAACAATCTCGGTGAGGTGATCATTCAATTATTGTACTTGTATGTGTTATTTCAAAATTCACCCAATCTGTTGATTAGTTTCCAGTACAAGGTTCCCAAGCTGTTATCCTTTCACACTACTTACCAACCTAAGCAGTTCTGAGTTAACTGGATTTGTGGAGTGGCACAGGTTATTCCCTGTATGTCCCTTTTTGTTGCCTTTCTTGGGGAAAAGCTCCGTCATATATCTAGGAAAGGGCAGGACAGCATTGCCCGGATTTCTTCATTCTTAAATGAGGTATTGGATCTTAGTGATTCTTATTAACCTGAGAAGTACAAAATTGCCATGAGATTTTTTTTTTTTGAATCACTAAAACTATTTCTTTTAGCATGCTTATCACATGTTGAATATAACTTATAATGATAATCAAACAATAGAGCAATTGTAAACAATTTTAGAACGTGATCCATTTCAGTGATTCATTTGTTCTGAATTTTTTATATTTTATTGGTGCACGTGCTATGAACTTAGTATCATGCATTGGAATTGCTCAGGTGCTTCCATCTATGATTATTGTAAAGGCTCATAATGCTGAAGATTGTGAACTTTGGCGTTTTCAAAAATTGGCTGAGGCTGACCGAATTGCACATCTCAGCAAAAAGAAATTGAAAACATTCATTCCAGAACTTGTAGGAGTTGCCTATGCAGGAACAGCATTAATTTTGGTCTTGGCAGGATCATGGATTATATCTTGTGGTACTTTTAATGGGGCTGACATGGTATCTTTTGTGACATCTTTGGCTCTTTTGGTTGAACCCATCCAGGTATTGCACATGTTTTATAAAGAAGTGGATTGGTGAGATTTGTTCATCTTTTTCTTGATTAAGTAGTTATTTCACAAACGTTCAGTTGATAACATAATTTTTCTGTGAAATATGTTCAATGCTTATTCTATACATGCAATATTGCCTCTTATGATATTTTTGTATGATTTAAATCATAGTTTCATAGGATTTACAAGGTATGGCGTTGTGTGAAATGACTTTTTTCTGAGCTAAGAAAAACATATTGGAAATCTAGGTTACCTGTAATATCCCGGCCCTTGTTGAGATATTTTCTACTCTGAATTTCTGCCTGTGAATTGCTTGTGGCTTTCAAATCACAAGTTTTGTACCAAGTAATGCAATAGAATGCAAATAAACACATAAACCAGATTGCCAAGCAACATACTATGAAGGAAAGACATTAGACTCTCAATCTGATTTTGATATCCTTTTATAATGAACAATACGCTTTCAAATACAAGTTAACTCTTTGCATTGCTAATACAAGATATTCATATCAGATTCACATGCAATGCTAAAAGATCATTTTTCATACCCGGAAAATGACATAGCCAAATATTATGCAATTCTGGAAGTGTTTATCAGCCACCTGGTAAACCTCTGAAAATGACGCCTAGCTTGAATGGTTGTAATCTCCACCTCCAAAATGCACTCAATAGACTCCCTTAGACTGGCTGCCCAAAATAGAAATGAAAAGGTGCATAAAACTAAGGCATTTCAGCCTCACGAACAATTGCCACTCTCTAAGGATAGTACGGCCTGATTGTAGCTGATTTGTATGGCCTGGTTATTGCTTCAGTATGGCCCAGCAAGGATTAGATAGCATTTAATCTCTTCAATCAGCAAATATCTTCTGATTTTCAGACCTTCAAGCCCTCCAAACTCTTAAACAGCTCAACAATGATGCTCAATGAACTCCCACGTGCCAATGGAGAAGGCACTATTCAACAATTATGGTATTCTTCAATATTTATCTGATTTAATTCTGACCTACAATGATTAATCTCTTCAAACCCTTGAAAGAGCTTCACCAATCTGCTCCAATGTGACTACCGATTACAGCCACCTGTATGTGCAACCTTCAGATGGTCTCTCACACCCTCAGGAAGCTGAAACAATGAAGAAGCTACACTCTTCAATGCCCAAGAAAGCTGAAAACCCTGGTTTTCACTTCTCCCAATACAAAAGCTCATAAACGCACAAGTGTAGAGTGAGCGAATGAATTTCTATTTGCTTTTGTTGAAGACTATATACCTCCATGGAAAAGCATGATTTTCTATGTGCTTTTTAATCATTTAATATATCATTAAATGCACTTGCATTTGTTTGACTTTATAAAGTCTCTTTAAGTGGGCGCCCATCCCAATGTGCTTTTTATAATTTGACTTTAATAATTAAATGGCCCCATTAAATATAAAGTCTTTAAGTCATTATGATGCACCTTTTAATAATTAATTATTATTAAAGGTTACCTTTAATAATAATTAAAAATAACATAACTTTCTCATTAATCATCATTTCTTGATTCCGTCTGAACCAGGAGGTCAACCACTGCATCAACTGCGCATCTAGGTGCCTTTCCAAAAATAGTAATACTGGACTCCATCAACTAGGTGACTTACTATAAATAGTAAGTGAGCACAAATCGAGTCCAAATCAACCCCCAAAAGTAAATCTTGAATGATATCAAACTCCAGAGAAGAAAACACCACAAAAGTGCCACTAGAGAATCTAACAACTGCCACATTGAACCCTCTAACCAACATTATTAACCTACAAGGGTCAGAAGATAGGCTAATCTACGAGATTGATGCTCACGAAAAAGGGGACATTACATTAACATAGTGTGAAACAACAATGTGTGGCTTTCAGATACAAGCAAGACCAACCTAAAGATCATGTAACTAGGGTCGTCCTCCACATAGCTTCCATTCCTAGAACATATGCATGAAGAATTTCAAAAATAAATTTTCTTGTGGTGAGAAAGGTTGATGCCACAAAATCTACACTTTATATTGGGTTTAAGATTCACGTAATTTTGCAAAAATGGTAAGGATGGTTATATTGCCATATCATGGTTTTGATAGAGTGGTCTAAATTGTGATACATTTGAATCGTGGAATAAACAAAATTCTTGAATGTCTGAAGTTTTTATATTGCTGGAAATTATTATATGGTTTATTCAAAATTTTTGGTTGCATAGTTTGTCTCAGCCATAATTGTAGATTGGAATGATAAATAAAATTTATAGACTTTCAATCCATTTTCATCTTTAACTCATGGAATAAAAGTGATAATTGTTTCAAGCTGGATATGTTTGGGCACATAAAACAAAATAAATTTCAAAGAATCGGTGTGAGCCATGCTACAACTTAACAACAAAATCAAGCTGTTAACTAGCCAATAACCAGGGTCATGGTATGTTTCCTTCTTTTTCTTCAATAACTTTTGAAATGCTTTAAGTAATGATAGGGAAAATGCAAAAATCCAAGAAACATCCAAGAAATGGCTACACAAAAAGAATTGGGCCAGAAACGTCTCAATCAGTTTTTGGACCTAGGATTAAGCCAAGACCTCATGCAAATTAATACCAAAGAGATCTACAACATAAGTTGGGGAAGTTGACCCTTTCTATTTTTGATGGGTCAAACACGTGTACAACTTGTGCATGGATTTAGAAGCTGGGCACATCTATCACTCAAACCCATTTTTGAGGAGGAAACCATCAAGTTTTCCATTCTTAATGTTGAAGGCATAACTCATGAGTGGTGGTACCATGGGTTGGTCAGCCAGGGTCATTGTCTCATCAATACTTATGATGACTTCAACAAAACATTGATTGAGCTGTTTGAGTCTTTGATAGAAAAGATTTCAAGATCTGTTTCAAGGAGTTAGCCCAACTTAGACAATATAGTATTGTGGAAAGCTACATGGCTTAATTTCAGAAGATGTTCGTGATGGTTCTTGATGTCTTCAAAAGGAGACTAATTATGCTTTTCATGGAAGGTCTATTCGAACCCCTCAAGAGTTTGGTGAAGGTTTTCTATCCACCATCTTTGTAGGAGGCAATCAAGAGGTTTTTGGCATTAGAGAGTTTGATTCCTAAAAGCAAAATTCTAGATAAAGACTTTTCCCTCAAAGAAAACTCTTTAGAAAGGATTTAATCAGCCCAAGAATATTCCTTCTAGAAAAGAGGAAAGGCTATGAATGAATTGAGATAGAAAAAGTTATGCTTCTCTTGCAAGGAACCATGGGAACCAAGATGTCTTGGTTGTAGCCAAGTGCACTACATTGAAGTAGTTTTAGATGAAGAGTTTGGAGCTGAGGAACTTGAGCCAAAGAAAGGGGAGGATGAATTTGAACTTGAGAAGCAAGAAGAAGTAACTACAAGGGATACTTATGCCACACTTTTCAGCACTCCTAAGTAAAATCGCTTTAGAGTTAGAGTAGTTATACGTGGGTTGAGAGTCACAGTGCGAGTTGATAGTGGTGCAACCCACAATTTTATTGATGAGGGATTGGTGGTCAAGAGAGGTCTAGATATAGATGAATTTGAAGGGTTTAATGTGATGGTTGCCAATGGATTCACCATGCCCTATGTTGAGACTCAAACCTGTAGTGCAAAGTTTTGCTTGAGTCTGAGCTCTTTTGTGCACTTAGGCCCCATTTTTCCCATCACATATAACTGATTTGAGAAATCTTTGTATGGATCTCCATTTGGCATTTTTGCATAAGTGTTGTCCTTTGTCATCCCCCATGTACTAGCCATGTATTCGAAGTTGTAAGGATCTTAAAAAGCTCTAAGTGTGGTGTGTTTTATATTCAAATTTATATGGGTTGTTCTTTTGTTGGATTTTACCTTCTTGGTGTGCCTTTTTGTCCAACTTTGCCTTATTCCTTTGCTCCTATAGGGATATCGGACTTTCCCATCACAACATACCTTTCATCCATTCCCCACCTTTTCCTTTGCCTTTGTTGGAGTTTGGGACATTATGTTATCAACACTCTTTTCCTCCAACCTCCGACTCCCCAATTTCCACTCTAAGTTACCTATTAGAGTGAAATATACGGGGCCAATTTTTTCAAATTCTCCACAATTCAATTCACCCGTTAATGTTATGAAAACTCAATCAACTGAATGTAACCCTCTCCTTTGATCAACCCAGATCCCAATGCGGGCAAGGTTGAGAGCATACACGAAAGGGGATCGTTAGCATAACTGAAGCTTGCTGAAAGTAACAGAAAGGAAGTACAATCACTCAACCACTTATTCAGCGGGAGGACTGAAATGAAAGTATAATACTGAAAGTAAAATGCAACTCGACCACTTCTTTAGCGGGAGCATGTTGACGGCTCAACCGATCAACAAGATGAGATAATGCAATTACATAAAGTAACAGGTGGCAAGCCGGCCTCTTCCACTTGTTCAGCGGGAATGCAATAATTAAACTTATACTATAGACTGAAAGGATACCAGTCTCTTCCACAATCATGGGAAATGGCATACAACCAAGAATGCTGGCAGTACTATTGCTCAACTTACAATATGATAGAATTTCTTGCCATCAAGAACAAGTATATAATGTTGTATTAAAATATGAAGACTCCCCTATACCTATCTTGATCTCTCAACTCAAATTCGGTTCACAAACCCCATTTTTGACAATCTGATTATGACAGACCTGCACTGAAATTGCATGATCAGCCACACAAAAATTCACTAATTTATTGATAACTCACTCAAATCTCACTCAAATCCCATGAAACCAAATGCAAACATAGCTAATACTGAAGGTGCCCAAGAAGAAGCCAAGAAACCACCCCAAAGACATCATATTTATTTTGCACGGAATTCAATGCATTTCCAAAAATCTACGACCCTCAAGGAGGGGCGATTTTTCCTTATAAAAATAAAGACTCAACATTAAAATATGTAACTTGGAGGAAAGGGTCGCTCCAACCTGCCAATAACATTTATTAACTACCCATAACCAAAATAAAATCTTTCACAAACATCTAAGCCAAAACTCAGTTCAGCCACAGTCAAACCAACAACTGTAAAATGGACTGAAAATACAAGAACTCAACTGCAGATTACAAGACTGTTGATGTTTTGCAGCGTCTGGATTATACTTCCAGCCTTGTACAACTTACAAGAAGAATCAAAAATTGAATGTAGCCTTTGGCTATTCAATTTTATATGCTTGAGACTTCGAATTATAAGAAGGCCGACCTTATGTAAATAATTGATGATCTTATTTGGGCCGACCTTACTTTGTATTTTGTAATTTAATTATTTAATAGGAAGGCCGACCTCCTTGTTGAGTTACCTCATCTTGTATATATACAAGGTCATGTTTGTCATTTAATCATCAAGTTCATTCTTCATAATTCACATTCCTAGGAGAAGGTCGCACAAGTGCAGCAGATTAACATCTTGAGCAGCAGATCATTATTGTGCAGCAGATCATCATTGTGTAGCAGTAGATCGTACAGTTGCAGCAGATTTTTGTTTTGTAGCAGCAAACCGAATTCAAGGACAAACATATTCGTTTGTATCATTGCATCTAGGAGAGGTGCTATTATTTGTTGTATCATATTTGGCCATTGTTGGGCTTGTGTTGTAAGCAGATTTCTGCTCTTGTTCTATCTTATATAAGAGAAATATTTGCTGGGTTTTTCTCCCTCAGGAGGAGGGTTTTCCCAGGGTATCTTGCTGTGTTTATTGTCTTATGTGTTGCAAATATTATAAGTGCTTTCAGTTATTTATCTGATCTAAGAAACACTAACATGGTATCAGAGCGGGTTTGAAAAGATTGTGATCAGATTTATTTTGCAAGCACTTACCTTAATCTTTTTCAGTCTATCCTTTCTTCTTGTTTTAAAGTTCAAGATGGTGAATGGTTTGAAAATCGAGGATAGACTCGAAGGAGTTTCTAACAACACATCATGGAGGTTCAAGATCATGCTCACCTTGGAAGAGATTAATTTGGCTGATTTTGTGAAAACAAAAGTTCCTGAACCTGAGGAGGAAGAAGAAAAGTTGCAATGGAGGAAGAAAGATACTAGGGCAAAGAAAGTGTTGGTTGATTCCGTCAAAGATCATATTGTCCCGATTGTCTTCAAGTTGGATACCGCAAGAGAGATGTTCAAAACATTGGAAGAGATGTACGAAATCAACAACACCAGTCGTGCCCTAACCTTGAAGCAACAACTACTTCACATTAAGATGGCGGAAGAAGAGTTTGTCATCACCTACTTCATGAAGATTTCCGAATTGAGAGATCAACTCTCTACCATTGGTCATCTTGTTGATGACAAGGATTTGACCATGTTGGCTCTTAATGGTCTTCCTTCATCTTGGGAGTCTTACATTCAAGGAATTAGTGCGAGATCGGAACTTCCCAAGTTTGATCGATTAAGGGCAGATTGCATTCAAGAGGAGTCGAGGTTAGCGGCTAGAGGCATTGGTCAAAGTTCAAAGAATGAAGATTTACATGTTCTCACCTCTCATTCATCGAAGAAAGGAAAAGTTTGGAAGAAAGGATTCTTCAAGAGGAATCGAGATAATGGGTCAGATGGTGCTCCTACATTCAAAAAGAAGTGGGACCTCTCTTGTGTTCAATGCTTTAGATGTGACAAATTTGGTCACTATGCGAAGGATTGCCCTACCAAGCCTAATCAACATGTTTCATTTGCGGATGTGATTGAGACCTCTCCCCAAAATGATTCTAGTGAATTTTTACTCTAGTCATGGGCCTATGTTCAAGCTGTGAAGGTTGTGTATTAAGCGCAAGAGCAACATATCATACTGTGTCCACCATTCAGAATATTTAAGAGATAAGTATTCTTTGTTTTTGATTGTATTTACTATTCTAGGCTAAATATCAATTTGTTGAGTTGTGCAAATCTAACATTATTTACTTAGGATTATGTGTGACTAGTAAATAGTGATCACTGTGATAAGATTCTTTAGGTCTATTCATTGCAAGTAGTATCATGCTAAATTGTGAAGATTGTCTTTTGAGATTAGCTCTTCCGAGAAATTGAAAGAAAGACATGTCATGATTGATGAATTAATTATCTATTACTCTCGAGATTTTTGAAGCATTGCATGGTTGAATAATGTTCATAAATTGTTTTGTAGCCACTAATTCATGCTATTGAGATAGTCAATCATGTATACTCCTAGTTATGGTATGTTTATTTGAGATAGTTGAGTTCCATGAACTATGAGTAATCTCTTGTTAATGATTTCAGGATAAATCAGAATCGTAAGAGATTGCTTTAAAGAAGAGCTTGATGCATCCTATAGGTTGAAGGATGGAGACTCTACTTGTAGCTTTGAGACTAAATAACTAGCTTAAGACATTTTTTGGAAAAGAAGAATTAACCTTAAAAGGGAGTTTTATGACTCATTGAGAATAAGTAAGGGTTGTAGTATTGCAAGGCCGGATGCTAAATTGTTGAACTACCTCTTCAACAGTTGGGTTATGAATTGCTCAAATCAGGTCAACCTGGATTTAACATTGGTAGCTCCGCAAACCTATTCAGAATAGAGTGATCCGGGATGCGGTCAAAGAGGACAACCCTGAATCTCTACAGAGGTGTGCGTTGGAAACCATTTCTCTAAGGCAAGCGTTGCAAGCAATGAGGTCAAGTGGATTGATACAAGTGATTGAAGATTCAGAGGGAGCCTAGTGAACCTAAAGAAGATGGTTGTGTTGCTTTGGATGCTGTTTCAGTTGATGTCTGCGATGATATCCTGTTACAGCAAGAAGCAGTCTCTTGTGGTAGCTCGAGAAGTGGTGTGGCTTCGAAAGCTCCTTGCAGGATTGGTTGAACAATCGTTGAAGCCAACTGTCATCCTTTGTGTTAATCAAAGCTTTGAGAAGCTTTCTGTCTTTCCATGTGTTTCATGACAAAAATAAGCATACTGCTATATCAGAGATATGGTATTGAGGAAATATATTTAGTTGAGGCATATCAGCACTGATGAGTAGATGGCAATCATTCTCATCAAGCATTTTTGGGATAATGGTTGTGTACCTTCGAGACAAGCTTGACATGGTGGAGAATGAAGTCCTTGCTGAGAGGGAGTCTCAGTATCAGTGTTCCTTTGTTTAATGAGTTCTTCTTTGAGAGAAGTTTGAGGTGAAATCCCTTGATAATGCATTTCTCTATTGAGAGAGATTTGAGGTGTAAGCCCTTGATAATGCATTTCTCTATTGAGAGAGATTTGAGGTGCAAGCCCTTGTTAATGCATTTCTCTATTGAGAGAGATTTGAGGTGAAAGCCCTTGTTCCACCCTCTGGAAGAGCCATGGTGGATGTCATGTGTGTGACTCCATGACAAGCATCACGCAAGGGAGTCCGTGATGATTTACTTGTACTTGTGTTTCACCCTCTGGAGGAGCCATTGTGAAAGTCACGCTGAGGTGACAACATCACATTAAGTGATGAGCACTTGTACGTACCATCTATGGAGGTAGCCATGATGGTTGATATCACGATGAGGTGATATCCTATTTGTTTTCACATTGAGATGATGTGTCTTGTGCAGCTGGAAGTATCATCCCTAGCTGAGAGGGAGTGTTGATGTTTTGCAACGTCTGGATTATACTTCCAGCCTTGTACAACTTACAAGAAGAATCAAAAATTGAATGTAGCCTTTGGCTATTCAATTTTATATGCTTGAGACTTCGAATTATAAGAAGGCCAACCTTATGTAAATAATTGATGATCTTATTTGGGCCGACCTTACTTTGTATTTTGTAATTTAATTATTTAATAAGGAAGGCCGACCTCCTTGTTGAGTTACCTCATCTTGTATATATACAAGGTCATGTTTGTCATTTAATCATCAAGTTCATTCTTCATAATTGGCATTCCTAGGAGGTCGCACAAGTGCAGCAGATTAACATCTTGAGCAGCAGATCATTATTGTGCAGCAGATCATCATTGTGTAGCAGCAGATCGTACAGTTGCAGCAGATCTTTGTTTTGTAGCAGCAGACCGAATTCAAGGAGAAACATATTCGTTTGTATCATTGCATCTAGGAGAGGTGCTATTATTTGTTGTATCATATTTGGCCATTGTTGGGCCTGTGTTGTAAGCAGATTTCTGCTCTTGTTCTATCTTATATAAGAGAAATATTTGCTGGGTTTTCTCGCTCAGGAGGAGGGTTTTCCTAGAGTATCTTGTTGTGTTTATTGTCTTATGTGTTGCAAATATTATAAGTGCTTTCAGTTATTTATCTGATCTAAGAAACACTAACAAAGACAACTCTATAGTAACCTATTCTCAACTAGTTACTATTTTTCAAGCAAGAAATCAAAGCCAGCTAGGAGGTGTGCATCCCTCAAAGCAACTCTGGCACCATTCCGGCAGCATAACAATACTCAAGTCATAAGATGAAGAATGAAGACCCCCACACTCCCTTTTATAAAATTGCCAAGCATTTATAGAACCTTCTAGAAGATGTGTCCCACTCAAGGAGTCAACCTAATGATGTTGACTCATAACCCTCAAGTGGCGTCCCATTTTCCAAGGCATTTTTCACACTTTTAATTAATTAAACCTCCTCATTTGGCGTCCCTCTCTTCTCCAAGTCGACTTTAGTAAGATGGTAAATGTTTCACTTAACTTCTTGATGAGGCTCCCACCCATAAAATCCCCCCTTTTAAAAATAACTTAAGTCATAAAGCTAGACCAAGGGGGTTATAATTAAAATAAAACATTATTTTAATTAACACAACTTATCTCTCCAGAAACTGCATCTATGCGCAGACTTTGATTCTGCCAACTGAACCCACTGATGAGGAAAGCCAAATGCACTGAAGCAACAGGAGGACTGCCAAAAATAGAATTTACTAAAAATAGTAAATCCAGGAAGTTACTCGGATCATCATGCAAGTTATACCAATGCAAAGCTCTCTAAAAACCCAGAAAGGAGCTACCGACCAAACACCAAGATTCTAGAAGCAAGTTCCAGAAAAAGCTGAAACATCCCTCCTAGAAGATAGGGAACCCTAATTTCTGCTTCGGAGTAGTCTACGGGTCACCAGGATAGACTAACGAAGAACTGTCAGATCACTGTTGAGAAGGGGACATTACAGTCCGCCCTTTCCAAAATTGCTTGTCCACAAGCAACTATAAACCAGGGTGTTGCAAGATCTCCTCATTCTCCCAAGTGGCATCCTCTAACGACAAGTTCTTCCATTTCACCAAGTATTCTTTGATTGTCCTTCTCCTCAATGAACTTTCCCTGGAATTGATAATTCTTTCAGGAACTAGCACCAATAGCCCTTCCTCATCCAAAGGGGGAAGGTCGGATGAAACAACAATGTTATGTCCCAACGCCTTCTTGAGGCGAGACACATGGAAGATGTTGTGTACTTTACTGCTAGTCGGTAATTCCAACTCATAGACCACTGCGCCAACCCTTTTAATGACTCTAAAAGGCCCATAGAAATGGGGTTTTAGCTTCTCAACTCCACTTTTTCTTCAGAGTAGACTGTCTGTAAGGTTGAAGACGAAGGTAAACCATGTCCCCCACCTCGAAGGAGCGCTCAATCCACCGCTGATCAGCTTACAACTTCTGCTGATTCTATGCCATCTGAATGTTGTTCTTCAAAGATTTTAGAATATCCTGACTTTGTTGCAACATATCTTTGGCCTGAGGTGCCTTACTATCCCCAAACACCAAGTCTGTAAAGCTGGTAGTCTCATAACCATAGAGGGCTTTGAATGGAGACATCCTAATGGACATGTGATAGGATGAATTATAATAGTATTCCCCCAAGTGAAGCCATCTGATCCAAGGCTTCTGCTGTAAACATAATTACGGAGATAATCCTCTAAATTGGGTCACAATTTTTATTTGACCATCGGTTTGGGGGTGATAACTGTTGCTCGGAGTAAGCACTGTACCACTCATTCGGAAAACTTCCTGCCAAAAAGTGCTTAGGAACTTGCTATCCCTGTCACTCACAATGTTTTTCAGTAAGCCATGCAACCGAAACACCTCATGAAAGAACAATTCAGCTACCTGGCCTGCTGTAAATGAACTTGTGATGGCATAAAAATGAGAAAATTTCGTTAGCCTGTCTACCACTATGAAGATGCAATATTTCCCTTGTGTTTTGGGTAACCCCGTGATGAAGTCCATAGAGATGCTTTCCCATTTTTGATTGGGAATGGGTAGGGGCTGCAACAGTCCAGCGGGGTATGTGTGCTCATTCTTGTTCATTTGGCAAGTATGGCATTCCTTGATGTAACTCAACACCTCATTCTTCAATCCCTTCCATGAGAACCTTTCATGGATCTGCCGGTAAGTCTTAAAGTAACCTTGGTGACCAGCAAGTGGAATGTCATGAAAAATTTGCAAAACCTTCTTTTTGAGCTTAGAATCAGGCACCAAGAAGATCCTCTTTTTGTAGTGTATCAACCCATCAACCACTTTGTACTTTTCATCTTGACAAGTACCTTCAATAATGCTGGTTGCAAACTGATTTTTGGCATAATCAGCAAGCAACAACTCTCTCCAATCAGCAGTGAGCTCGCATAATGAGCTCAAATGGGGCCTTCGAGACAAGGCATCTGCCACCACGTTATTCTTCCCCTTGACACACTCAATGTCGATATCATAAGCCTGTAGCTTACTCACCCACTTTTGTTGTTTTTCGTTCAAGTCCTTCTGATGCATGAAGTGTTTGAGACTGTTGTGATCACTCTTGACAACAAACTTACTCCCCACCAAGTATTGTTTGAAGTTGGCTAATGCATGCATGATTGCAAGCATTTCCTTGTCATAGATCGAGTATGTTCTTTCAGTGCCTCTTAAATTTCTTCTTTCGAACACAATAGGGTGCTTTTCTTGCATCAAAACAACACCAACTCCTTCGCCCAAAGCATCGCATTGCAACTCAAATGGTTTGGAAAAATCTGGTATGGCCAAACCGGACAAGAACCTATGATCCTCTTGAATTTATCAAAGACAACTTGTGCCTTTTCTGACCACAAGAATGCTCCCTTTTTGGTTAGATCAGTAAGAGGAGCAGCACTTTGAGAATAACCCTTCACAAACCTCCTGTAAAAACCGCATAGGCCCAAGAATCCTCTCAAATGGGTTAGATTTTTTGCAGTTGGCCAATCCACGATAGCCCTGATCTTTTCTGGATCAACTCTGTCTCCCTCTGCACTGATGATGTGGACAAGGTAGAGTAACTCTCCCATACCAAATTCACACTTTGATTCTTTCGCAAAGAAACTTTCTGTCTCAAGGATACTAAGCAGTTCCTCCAAGTGCTTGAGTTGTTCCTCCCAAGTCTTGCTGTAAATGAGGATGTCATCAAAAAATATCAACACGAACTTCCTCAACTGCTTTTGGAAAGTTCTGTTCATGCAAGATTGGAAAGTGGCTGGAGCATTAGTCAGCCCAAATGGCATGACTAAGAATTCAAAGTGACCATAGTGGCACCAGAATGCCGTCTTCTCAACAACTGACCCCCTCATCTGAATCTGATAGTATCCCGACCTTAAGTCAATCTTTGAGAAAGACTTAGCACCATGCAACTCATCAATGAGCTCATCGATTCGGGGAATGGGATACCGATTCTTGATGGTGCTTTGGTTCAAGGCACAATAATCCACACACATGCGGATGGTGCCATCCTTCTTCACAAGTACAACTGCTGAAGTGAAGGGACTTTTACTTGGGCGAATGAAACCCATCTCCAAAAGTTTTTTTATGTTTTTCTTAATTTCATCTTTTTGTTTCTTAGGATATCTATATGGTGTTGTGATTATTGGTTTGGCTCCTTCCTTCTGCTCAATGACATGTTCAAACCGTCTATCTGGAGGTGGTCATGGTGGTAAATCAGCAACACTTTACTTCTTTTTGTGAGCGCGGATTGAATATCCGGCAGATATTCCCTCTTTGCTTCAATCGAGCTAGCTGGAAGAACCATGCACTCCGCAGCCCACCCAACTGCATCATGTCGGATCAACCTTTCCATCCTCTTGAAGGAGACAATCCGAGGACCCCCGTTTGACATCCCTCTTAGCACTACTTTCTTCCCATCGGATTGAAATTTGAGTTCCATGGTCTATAGGTTCAGGGAAATCTCTCCGAGAGATCGCAGCCATTGAATGCCAAGAACAACATCTGTGTCTCCAATGTTAACAACATAAAAGTCGTCTTTGACTTCATGGTTACCCAACTGTAAGGACATGTTGGTAATTTTGTGAGTTCAAGAGATGTGGAACCCATCAACAACCATCACTTTGAAGCCCTCAAATTCTTCTGTCTTGAGTTCCCTCTTTGCCACCAATCCTTCATCAATGAAGATGTGTGTTGCTCCTGTATGAATCAAAGCAACCACATGATGCTTCCCAATCAAGCCACGAACCTTGACGGACTCGTTCTTTTGGAAACTTGAGAGTTGGGCAAAGGTGCCCTCACCCCCTTGCTCTTCTTCCATCTCTTCTGGTTCACGTTCTTCATCACTTTCAGCAAATTCTGAGTGTTGCTCTAAGTGATCAGATTTTGATCCGTAATTAGAGTAAGCCTCCATATGGTTAGAACGCCTCTTCCATAGCATCTATGTCCCCTTGTCCAAGGTTCTTTGCACGTGTAACATTTCCCTTCCTTCCTAAGCTTTTCTCTAGCATCATCATCCAATCTAGGAGGAAATTTCTTATGCTGATTTGAAGGATGCTTTTTGTCTTGTCTGTGAGGAAAAGGCTTGGGCAGAAGCTTAGGCTCCATGTTTCTAGCCTTCTTGATAGATTCTTCAAGACTGGGTGGGTCAAAAGCCTTTACCCATCCCTTCAATGGTTCCATTAGACCTTCAGAAAACAACACCACTAATCTTCTTTCGGTGATGTTGGGCACCATCACGGAGAACCTTTGGAAATCTCCAATGTATGATTCCAAGGAACCATGTTGTTTCAGTTGAGCAATCTCCCTGAATTTCACCTCAGGATCCTTAGTATCAAATCTGTCAATCAGCTTGTTGGTGAACTCTACATACGTTCTGATTAGGTTGTGGCCAAGGGTGACCAAACCATGATACCACCACTCATGGGCAGCACCTTCCAAGTGTAGGGTGGCAAATTTGATTGCGTCCTCTTCTGCCATAGGTCTCAAGGATAAGTAATTATCCAGTTTTTGTACCCATGCTCTAGTTGTGCATGCATCACTTCCATCGAAATGAGCCAAGGACACCTTTCCGAGAGCTTGTTGGTAATCCGTTCTAGGGCCCATAGGAGCTCTGTAGTCAGTTCTTCCACCATTCCTCTGGTTCCTTTTGTTGATGTTTTGCAGCGTCTGGATTATACTTCTAGCCTTGAACAACTTACAAGAAGAATGAAAAATTGAATGTAGCCTTTGGCTATTCAATTTTATATGCTTGAGACTTTGAATTATAAGAAGGCCGACCTTATGTAAATAATTGATGATCTTATTTGGGCCGACCTTACTTTGTATTTTGTAATTTAATTATTTAATAAGGAAGGCCGACCTCCTTGTTGAGTTACCTCATCTTGTATATATACAAGGTCATGTTTGTCATTTAATCATCAAGTTCATTCTTCATAATTGGCATTCCTAGGAGAAGCTCGCACAAGTGCAGCAGATTAACATCTTGAGCAGCAGATCATTATTGTGCAGCAGATCATCATTGTGTAGCAGCAGATCGTACAGTTGCAGCAGATCTTTGTTTTGTAGCAGCAGACCGAATTCAAGGAGAAACATATTCGTTTGTATCATTGCATCTAGGAGAGGTGCTATTATTTGTTGTATCATATTCGGCCATTGTTGGGCTTGTGTTGTAAGCAGATTTCTGCTCTTGTTCTATCTTATATAAGAGAAATATTTACTGGGTTTTTCTCCCTCAGGAGGAGGGTTTTCCTAGGATATCTTGCTGTGTTTATTGTCTTATGTGTTGCAAATATTATAAGCGCTTTCAGTTATTTATCTGATCTAAGAAACACTAACACTTTTGATTCATGAACTGGTCAAAAGACCACTGCTCCCTAAGATCAGGAGGGAAAGAGGTATACTCCAAGTAGGCCTGTCTGGCGTCATCTGCAAAGTTTGTTGCAGCTTCAACTTGGGTTTCTTCTCTTTGAGTAAATGTGGGAAAAAGGGGCCTAGAGGCTAATCCTCTAGACGTGGCTTCATGCTGTCCAATGGTTTTGTCTCTCCCACTGCCATTGTTCCCATTAACTCCACTATTTTCACCGTTAGAGTTGTTTCGAGTATGGGGCGGATTGTTTGCAGCCTGCTGATCCATTCTTGCAAGTAAGCGACCTAGCATGTCAATCATCCCGTCAAACTTCTTCTCTATTCTGTCATTTCTCTCATCCGTGGGCTGTTTGTTGCTATCTGCCATCTCTGCAACTGCTTTACCTCTGACAATTGTTTGCCCTGTTTCTTTGAGTTCCTCAGAAAAAGTATCTGCCTCTGGTGTACACGGAAATTGATATGGCGGATTTCCCGCCTGACTTCTGCTGTAGTGTCTGTGGGCTCTGTCACTCATCGGTAATTGAACTCAACTGAATCACAGGTTGGCAGAATCATGGCTCTGATACCATTGGAATATACCGGGCCAATTTTTTCAAATTCTCCACAATTCAATTCACCCGTTAATGCTATGAAAACTCAATCAATTGAATGTGACCCTCTCCTCTGATCAACCCAGATCCCAATGCAGGCAAGGTTGAGAGCATACACGAAAGGGGATCGTTAGCATAACTGAAGCTTGCTGAAAGTAACAAAAAGGAAGTACAATCACTCAACCACTTATTCAGCGGGAGGACTGAAATGAAAGTACAATACTGAAAGTAAAATGCAACTCGACCACTTCTTTAGCGAGAGCATGTTGATGGCTCAGCCGATCAGCAAGATGAGATAATGCAATTACATAAAGTAACAGGCGGCAAGCCGGCCTCTTCCAATTGTTTAGCGGGAATACAGTAATTAAACTTACACTATAGATTGAAAGGATACCCGTCTCTTCCACAATCGTGGGAAATGGCATACAATCAAGAATGCTGGTAGTACTACTGCTCAGCTTACAATATGATAGAATTTCCTGCCATCAAGAACAAGTATATAATGCTGTAATAAAATAGGAAGACTCCCCTATACCTATCTTGATCTCTCAACTCAAATCCGGTTCACAAACCCCATTTTTGACAATCTGATTATGACAGACCTGCACTGAAATTGCATGATCAGCCACACAAAAATTCACTAATTTATTGATAACTCACTCGAATCTCACTCAAATCCCATGAAACCAAATGCAAACATAGCTAATACTGAAGGCGCCCAAGAAGAAACCAGGGAACCACCCCAAAGACATCATATTTATTTTGCACGGAATTCAATGCATTTCTAGAAATGTACGGCCCTCAAGGAGGGGCGATTTTTCCTTATAAAAATAAAAATTCAACATTAAAATCGGTAACTTGGAGGAAAGGGTTGCTCCAACTTGCCAATAACATTTATTAATTACCCATAACCAAAATAAAATCTTTCACCAACATCTAAGCCAAAACTCAGTTCAGCAACAGTGAAACCAACAACTGTAAAATGGACTGAAAATACAAGAACTCAACTGCAGATTACAAGACAACTCTAAAGTAACCTATTCTCAACTAGTTGCTATCTTTCAAGCAAGAAGTCAAGCTAGCTAGGAGGTGTGCATCCCTCGAAGCTACTCTGGCACCATTTCGGCAGCATAACAATACGCAAGTCATAAGATGAAGAATGAAGACCCCCACACTCCCTTTTATAAATTTGCCAAGCATCTCTAGAACCTTCCAGAAGATGCACCCCACTCAAGGAGTCAACCTAATGATGTTGACTCATAACCCTCAAGTGGCGTCCCATTTTCCAAGGCACTTTTCACACTTTTAATTAATTAAAACTCCTCATTTTGGCGTCCCTCTCTTTTCTCCAAGTCGACCTTAGTAAGATGGTAAATATTTCACTTAACTTCTTGATGAGGCGCCCACCCATAAAATCCTCCCTTTTAAAAATAACTTAAGTCATAAAGCTAGACCAAGGGGGTTATAATTAAAATAAAACATTATTTTAATTAACACAACTTATCTCTCCAGAAACTGCATCCAGGCGCTGACTCTGATTCTGCCAACTGAATCCACTGATGAGGAAAGCCAAATGCACTGAAGCAACATGACGACTGCCGGAAATAGAATTTACTAAAAATAGTAAATCCAAGAAGTTACTCGGATCATCATGCAAGTTATACCAACTTGAAGCTCTCTGAAAACCCAGAAAGGAGCTGCCGACCAAACACCAAGATTCTAGAAGCAAGTTCCAGAAAAAGTTGAAACATCGCTCCTAGAAGATAGGGAACCCTAATTTCTGCTTCCGAGTAGTCTACGAGTCACCAGGATAGAGTAACGGCCAACTGCCAAATCATTGTTGAGAAGGGGACATTACATAGAATTTTAGTTTTGGCCCTCCTTTTACCTGGGTACCTTTTCCTGGTATCCTTGAACCTTGATCCTTGACACTTTTCACTACATTATCTTATCAAGATTGCGGATTTGGACGTGTCCTTATTTGGGTACCTTGTAAAAGGTATTCCCGACTCCCAATCCCTAATTTCTCACATTGTATTACCTTATCAAGATTGTGGGTTTGGACTTACCACAATTTGCATACCTTAACGGATGAATTCCTTGGTATCCCCAATCTCCAACTCTTGATAACTTCATTTATATGTCCTCGCAAGTCAGAGATGTGGAGATACCCTTACTTGTTTACTTTAATCATGAAGCATGGCTTACTCCAAACTCTTGATCCTTGACTTCTCGACATTGGTATGGGTCTTGAGGTATCCTCGACTCTCGATCCCTAAAACCCCAAAACTCCTATGTTTTGCACTATTCACTACCAGCTACCTCGCAGAATTCAAAACACTATTATTCACTTCCTTTATATGTCCTCTTGAGTCAGAGATGTGGAGATACCCTAGTTTATTTTAAGCATGAAGCATGGCTTACTCCCGATTCTTGATCCTTGACTCCTCGACATTGGTATGGGTCACGAGGTATTCTTGACTCACGATCCTTGAAACTCTAAAAATCCTATGTTTTGCACTATTCACCAACACTTACCTCCCTACAAGACCCAAAACGCTATTATTCACTAGATTTGACATTGCAACTACTCCATGTAGTTAGTGTAGGATGTCCATTATTGTGTTTTGATAATATTGGTTGTTCGAATATGTATTAATTTTTTGTATTAGTTGTAGTCGGCTTTAGGTAGTTATAAGTGCCAGTTTCTTGATGGTTGTGTTGTTCTTGGTAACTGTCGGGTCCTTTAAATAGATTGTGTATCATCAAGGAAAGTAGTATAATCTAGTCAGATCGACTTTGATCCTTGGCTAACCATATCTGGTCTTCTTTTGTAATAATTTCATGTGCGAATAAAGATATATTTTACTCATGTATTTGGTATGCATTGCCATCTCTATTATTAATTCATGTATTTATTTTATTAGATAGATCAATAAACATTTGGCATTGTTGCCTTAAAGAAATTTTGTCAGATTTGAGAGATTCATGCTTGTAATGTTGCAATGGCTTTATCGTTGCGCCAAAAGATGAACCTGTTAACACCCAATACAAACACCAAATTTATACAAGATCCACGAGAGGCAGTTAAGCCATGTCATGAATCTGCGGTGGGCTGGACAGGCCTCAACATATCCAAGGGGATGAAGGTACCAACCTTCAAAAAGAACCAACTTTCCAACAATCTCCCCCCTTCCCCAGTGCTACTGTGGGATTCGAACCCGTGACCTAACTTTGATACCATTTGTTGCAATGGCTTTGCCATTGCACCAAAAGATTGACCTGTTAACGCCCAATACAAATGCCAAATTTATACAAGATCCATGGGAGGCGGTTAAGCCATGTCATGAATCTGTGGCAGGCTAGACAAGCACCAATCTATACAAGGGGACGGAGTGTAATCACCCCTTCTCAGCAGTGATCTATTAGTTGGCCGTGAGTCTATTTTGGAGACTCGTAGACTACTCTGAGGTGGAAATTAGGGTTTCCTATCTTCTAGGAGGATGTTTCAGCTTTCTCTGGAACTTGCTTCTGGAATCTTGGTGTTTGTTTGGCAGTTCCTTTCTGGGTTTTCAGAGAGTTTCGCAATGGTGTAACATGCATGTTGATCTGAGTAACTTCCTGGATTTACTATTTTTAGTAAATTCTATTTGTGGTAGTGGTCCTGATAGCATCAGTACATTTGCCTTTCCTCATCTAACAGTTCAGTTGGCTATATTGGAATCAGCTCCTGGATGCAATTTCTGGAGAGATAAGTTATTTTTAATTAAAATAATGTTTTATTTTAATTATAACCCCTTGGCCTAGCTTTATGACTTAAGTTGTTTTTAAAAAAAGGGGGACTTTATGGGTGAACGCCTCATCAGGGGGTTTAAGTGAAATATTTACCTTTTTATTAAAGTTGACTTGGTGAGAAAGGGACGCCAACATGAGGAAGTATTAAAATGTTAAAAAAGTAAAGATATGCCTTGGAAAATGGGACGCCAACTTGAGGGTGAAGAGTCAACATTGAATTAGGTTGACTCCTTGAGTGGGGCACACCTTCTGCAAGGTTCTAGAGATGCTTGGAAAAATTATAAAAAGGGAGTGTGGGGTCTTCATTCTTCATCTTGAGTTCATTGCACAGTTATGCTGCCGGAATAGTGACTGAGTGCTTCGGAGAAGGCATACCCCCTAGCTAGGCTTGGCTTCTTGCTTGAAAGATAGCAACTAGTTAAGATAGGTTTGTCCATGTTCTTGAATTGAGCTTGAGCTTATTGTAGTTGATGTGTTTTGCATTTTACCAGTTTTTCAGTGTTGTTGAATCTGCTTAACTGATTGTAGTTTTTATTCACAACTTGCAAAATAAAAATTGTGTGGTTTTGGGTGTTTTGCCTAATGGTTTCCTTGCTAGGGATGACCCTACCTGTTAAATGTCATAATTTAATATCAAGTGTGGATTTTTTAAAGGCAAAATCGCCCTTCTCAGAAGGCCATACTTTTCTGTGAGTGCATTGTTTTCCGTTCAAAATAAATAGAGGCTGTTTGGGTGGGTTTTGATTTCTTGTCTTGGTCGCCTTCCATGCTAGATCATTATGAATCTTATTTCATGTTATTTGGTTGGGTTTTGAGCGAGTTATGGGTTGCAGGTTGCTGGTCTGTGCAATTTCAGTCACTGTTACAGTCATATCAGATTATGAGAAGTCATCTCTTGAGTGGGCTTGAGTCTAGGGAGTCAAGGTTGAATATGGGGGAGTTTCTTTACACTATTGCAGCTTTGTATGATTTCTAATCACGTATTCTTGATAGGCTCTCTTTTGCATTGTAAGCTGAACAGTAGTACTGTCAGCAGTTCTCCTCTCTTATTCAGCTCTTGTAATTCCCACGATTGTGGAAGAGATTGGCCTTAATTCAGTTTATAGCTTCAGGTTTCTTTTTCTTGCATCACCCAATGAACAAGTGGAAGAGGCTGGCTTGCCGCCTATTTCTTTACTGTATTGCATTATTTATCATATTGCTGATCGGCTGAGCCGTCAACATACTCCCGTTGAATAAGTGGTCGAGTTGCATCCTTTGAATTCAGTAATGTACTTTCTATTCCAGTCCTCCCGCTGAACAAGTGGTAGAGTGATTGCATCTTCTTTCTATTACTTTACAGCAGTTTCAATTATGCTAATGATCCCATTTCAAGTATGCTCTCAACCTTGCCCGCATTGGGATCTGGGTTGATCAAAGGAAAGGGTTCCTTTTAGTTGGATTGAGATTTCATTAACGTTAATGGGTGAACTTGGCTATGAAAAAGTGAAAAAATTTGCCCGATATATTTCAATGGTATCAGAGCCATGATTCTGCCAACCTGTGTTTAGCAGAGTTCAGTTACCGATGATTGACAGAGCCCACAAATACTACACCAGAAGTCAGGTGGGAAATCTGCAATATCAGTTTCTGTCTACACCAGAGGAAAATACTTTCTCTGAGGCACTCAACGAAACAGGGAAAGTAGTTGACAGGGGTAAAGCAGTTGAAGAGATAATAGACAGTAGCAAATAGGCCATAGATGAGAGAGATGACAGAATGGAAAAGAAGTTTGATGGGATGATTGACATGATGTCCCGCTTACTTGCAAGAATGGATCGGCGGTAAGGAAACTTCGAGTGCGGAAACGACTACACTAATCTCTTAAAAGTATGGTGCAAATTCGTTTAAACCTTACAATTTCCGATTCGTTAATCTTAACAAAGATATTGCAGCAATATACCATACATAAAATGAAGAAGCGATACAATGATTTACCACGGGAAAACCTTGGTAAAAACGACACTCAAACTTGCACAATGTATTATCTATTGCATTGAGCAATGCATGCATCAAGCTGAAACAAAGTACCTCTCCTAGTACCTTTAGCGAGCACCATAGATCCTCTTATCATCTTGCATCCATCTTTCGAAAAAACAACTTGCACACCTACATCATTCAACATACTTACAGATAATAGGTTTCGTGCCAAACCCGGAATGTGCATAACTCCATTGATTCCCTTTACTCGTCCATCAGGAAATCTGATAGTGACCCTTCCGCGTCCAACTATCTTTAGGTGAGAATCATCACCCAAGTACACCTTTCCACCATCAAACTCTTCATATTTTGAGAACCAGTTTCGATGAGAGGTCATGTGAAAAGAAGCACCCGAGTCTACTAACCACACATCATCAGATGCATGGGCTGCCAAAGCTGCAATAAAAGCATCTCCATCTTCTTGAGATTTTTCAGAAGCTGAATCTGAGCCTTTCTTCTTCTTCTTCGGTTCTTTGCAGTCCCTCCGGAAGTGCCCAGATTTATCACAGTTCCAACATTTCGCCTTGGACTTTCCAGGAGTCTTAGAACTCCCACGGGATTTGGATCTGCCCTTCTTTGACTTATTGTCATTCTGCTTTCCTTTGTCGTTGGATCTCCCGCGAACAGCAAGGGCTTCCTTAGACGAATCCGAAGTCTTTCTTCGCATCTCCTCAGACAGCAGTGAAGACACCACATCATCCATACGGAATGTGACTATAGTACTTCCGAGAGCCATCACAAGATGGTCCCACGAATCCGGCAAGGAACAAAGCAGGGTCATACATCGATCCTCCTCCTCAATCTTGGCACCGGATGATGCCAACTGTGCAATCAATAAATTGAATGCATTGAGATGATCAGTTACGGATCCACCTTCCTCCATTCTTAAAGAATACAACTTCTTTCTCAGGAACAACTTATTCACCAGAGATTTGGCCTGATACACAGACCCAAGCCGTTTCCACAAAGAATTTGCAGTAGTCTCATCAAGAACATTCAGAAGAACGGCATCTGCTAGACAGAGTCTGATGAGACCCTTAGCCTTCCGATCCTTGATATCCCAATCCGCTTGAGGTATCGCTACAGGTTTCACATCAAGTGAAGTAGCCTCCCATAGATCGCGGTCTTCAAGCATGTCTTCCATCTTGAGTTTCCACAACTCGAAATTAGTGCCATTAAATTTCTCCACCTCCATTCTACTGTATGAGGAACTTGCCATCTCAATCTGCAAATAAGATTCAGAATGCTCTGCACAAAAAAACTCCCACTCAACTTGAGATTAGCTCAAAAAACCCTACCCAACAACTAGGATCAAAAGTTGATCAGGCTCTGATACCACTTGTAAGGAAACTCAGGTGCGGAAACAGCTTCCTACACTAATCTCTTAAGGAAAGTATGGTGCAAATTCGTTTTAAACCCTTACAATTTCAGATTCGTTAATCTACTTAACAAAGATATTGCAGCAATATACCATACATACAGAAAATGAAGAATGACACAATGATTTACCCTGGGGAAAACCTTTCGGTAAAAAACCCCAGCACTCCAAAACCTGCACAATGTATTATCTTCAACACAACGGTTACAACACACTTGCAATGCAAGTTCTTTCAGGAGATTTCCAACCCTTGAAGACAAAATGCGGCAGCATAAAAAAACGTTCCAACAATACACTCACATCACAAATCTTCGCAACCCTAAAAAACGCTTATATCATGCGCTTCCCTTTTAGGGCAACTTCCGAAGATAACTGTATTAGGGTTTTACCATTCTCCGAGAAAATAGGAACTCGAAAATTTTTTTCGGGGCGATGCCCCGAACCCCACTATCGTGGAAGAGTGTACAGTACTCAACTTTATCAATTGCCACATGTCTTCACCTGTCATTGAATCTTCCAGACATAGCTCTTACGTGTCATAGGAATCCGTCATAACCGTTTCAGCCATGATCTCCTTACACACAATTCAAGATGCCGACACATTAAGTGGAGTGACACATCAACATGCAAACTAGACATGTACACTCACACTTAATTACATTATTTGCAAGAAATACATTTTACAAAACAAATAATAAGAATAGGAATTATCCAAGGTTGAGACACCTTATTCCTAACAGGGCTGCAAATAATCAACCCCATAACCAAGACAACAGGAATGGTGAAAATAGTGGAGTTAATTGGAACAATGGCAGTGGGAGAGACAAAACCATTGGCCAACATGAAGCCACATCTAGAGGATCAACCTCTAGGCCACATTTTCCAACATTCATGCAAAGAGAGGAATCTCAAGTTGAGGTTGCAACAAATTTTGTAGATGATGCCAGACAGGCTTACTTGGAGTATGCCTCCTTCCCTCCTGATCTTAGGGAGCAGTGGTCTTTTGATCAATTCATGAATCAAAGAAACCCTAGGAATGGTGGAAGAACTGAATACAGAGCTCCTATGGGTCCTAGAACGGATTACCAACAAGCTCTCAAAAAGGTGTCCTTGGCCCACTTCGATGGAAGTGATGCATGCACAACTAGGGCATGGGTACAAAAGTTGGATAATTACCTATCCTTGAGACATATAGTGGAGGAGGACGCAATTAAATTTGCCACCCTACACTTGGAAGGTGCTGCCCATGAGTGGTGGTATCATGGTTTGGTCAACCTTGGCCACAACCTAATCAAAACGTATGAAGAATTCACTAACAAGCTGATCGACAGATTTGACACTAAGGATCCTGAGGTGAAATTCAGCGAGCTTGCTCTGCTGAAACAACATGGTTCATTGGAATCATACATTGGAGATTTCCAAAGGCTTTCCGTGATGGTGCCCAACATCATCGAAAGAAGATTAGTGGTGGTGTTTTCTGAAGGACTGATGGAACCATTGAAGGGATGGGTAAAGGCTTTTGACCCACCAAGCCTTGAAGAGTCCATCAAGAAGGTTAGAAACATGGAGCTGTCCGCACCTAGGCCCAAGTTTCCGCCCAAGCCTTTTCCTCATAGACAAGACAAAAGGCATCCTTCAAATCAGCATAAGAAGTTTCCCTTTAGATTGGATGATGATGCTCGAGAAAAGCTTAGGAAGGAAGGGAAAGGTTACACATGCAAAGAACCTTGGTCAAAGGGACAAAGATGCTATGGAAGAGGCCGTTCTAACCATTTGGAGGCCTATTTTGATTACGGATCAGAATATGATCACTTAGAGCAGCACTTAGAAATTGCTGAAAGTGATAAAGAACGGGAGCCAAAAGAGGTGGAAGAAGATAATGGGGGTGAGGGCACCTTCGCCCAACTCTCCAGTTTCCAAAAGAACGAGTCTTTTAAAGTTTGTGGGTTGATTGAGAAGCATCGTGTAGTTGCCTTGATTGATACTGGAGCAACGCACAACTTCATTGATGAAAGATTGGTTGCAAAGAGGGAACTCAAGACGGAAGAGTTTGAAGGCTTCAGAGTTATGGTTGCCGATGGGTTCCACATTTCTTGCACTCACAAAGTTTCCAACATGTCTTTGCAGTCGGGTAATCATAAAGTCAAAGACGACTTCTATGTTGTTAACATTGGAGACACGGATGCCGTTCTTGGCATTTAATGGCTGCGATCTCTTGGAGAGATCTCTCTGAACCTACAAACTATGGAGCTCAAATTTCAATCCGATGGTAAGAAAGTAGTGCTAAGAGGAATGTCAAATGGGGGTCCTTAGATTGTCTTTTTCAAGAGAATGGAAAGGTTTATCGGACATGATGTAGTTGAGTGGGCTGCGGAGTGTGGTTCTTCTAGCTAGCCCGGTTGAAACAAAGTGGGATTATCCACCCGATATTCAATCCATGCTCACAAAAGGAGTAAGGTGTTTGCTGATCTTCCACCAGGACCACCTCTAGATAGAGGGTTTGAGCATGTCATTGAGCAAAAGGAAGGAGCCAAACCAGTAATCACAACACCCTAAGAAACAAAAAGATGAAATTGAGAAGAACATAAAAGAGCTTTTGGAGATGCGTTTCATTCGCCCAAGTAAAAGTTCCTTCGCTTCAGCAGTTGTCCTTGTGAAGAAGAAGGATGGCACCATCCGCATGTGTGTGGATTATCGTGCCTTGAACCAAAGCACCATGAAGAATCGCTATCCCATTCCGAGAATAGATGAACTCATTGCTGAGCTACATGGTGCTAAGTTTTTCTCAAAGATTGATTTGAGGTCAGGTTATTATCAGATTTAGATGAGGGGTCAGATGTTGAGAAGACGACATTCCGATGCCACTATGGTCACTTTGAGTTCTTAGTCATGCCATTTGGGCTGACTAATGCCCCGACCACCTTTCAGTCTTGCACGAACAAAACTTTCCAGAGGCAATTGAGGAAGTTTGTGTTGATATTCTTTGACAACATCCTCATTTACAACAAGACTTGGGAGGAACACCTCAAGCACTTGGAGGAAGTGCTTAGTATCCTTGAAACAGAAAGCTTCTTTGCGAAAGAATCAAAGTGTGAATTTGGTATGGGAGAGTTACTCTGCCTTGGCCACATCATCAGTGCAAAAGGAGTCAGAGTTGATCCAAAAAAGATCAGGGCTATCGTGGATTGGCCAACTCCAGAAAATCTAACTCATTTGAGAGGGTTCTTGGGTCTATGCAGTTTTTACAGAAGGTTTGTGAAGGGCTGCTCTAAGAGTGCTGCTCCTCTTACTGATCTAACCAAAAATGGTCAGAAAAGGTACAAGTTGTCTTTGATAAGTTCAAAAGGATTATGAGTTCTTGTCCGGTTTTGGCCATACCGGATTTTTCCAAGCCATTTAAGTTGCAATGCGATGCTTCGGGAGAAGGAGTTGGTGCTGTTTTGATGCAAGAAAAGCATCCCATTGTGTTTGAAAGCAGAATGTTAAGAGGCATTGAAAGGACATACTCGATCTATGACAAGGAAATGCTTGCAATCATGCATGCATTAGCCAAGTTCAGGCAATACTTGGAGGGGAGTAAGTTTGTTGTCAAGACCGATCACAACAGTCTCAAACACTTCATTCATCATAAGGACTTAAACGAAAGACAACAAAAGTGGGTGAGTAAGCTACAGGCTTACGATTTTGACATTGAGTATGTCAATGGGAAGAATAACGTTGTGGCTGATGCCTTGTCTCGGAGGCCTCATTTGAGCTCATTATGTGAGCTTACTGTTGATTGGAGAGAGTTGTTGCTTGCTGATTATGCCAAAAATCAGTTTGCAACCAGCATTATTGAAGGTACTTGTCATGATGAAAAGTACAAGATGGTTGATGGGCTGATACACTACAAAGAGAGGATCTTCTTGGTGGCCGATTCTAAGCTCAAGAAGAAAATTTTGCAGACTTTCCATGACATCCTACTTGCTGGTCACTAGGGTTACTTTAAGACTTACCGGCAGATCCGTGAAAGGTTTTCATGGAAGGGATTGAAGAATGAGGTTTTGAGCTACATCAAAGAATGCGATACTTGCCAAATGAACAAGAATGAGCACACATACCCCATTGGATTGTTGCAGCCCCTACCCATTCCCAATCAAAAATGGGAAAGCATCTCTATGGACTTCATCATGGGGTTGCCCAAAACACAAGGGAAAGATTGCATCTTCGTGGTGGTGGACAGACTAACGAAATTTGCTCATTTTTTTGCCATCACTTGTTCATTTATAGCAGCCTAGGTAGCGGAGTTGGTTTTTCATGAGGTGTTTCAGTTGCATGGTTTGCCAGAAAACAATGTGAGTGATAGGGACAGCAAGTTCCTAAGCACCTTTTGGCAAAAAGTTTTCCGGATGAGTGGTACAGTGCTTACTTCGAGCACCAGTTATCACCCCCAAACCGATGGTCAAACAGACATTGTGAACAAATGGTTGGAGGGTTATCTCCGAAACTATGTTTCAGAACAGCAAAAGGCTTGGGTCAGATGGCTTCATTTGGGGGAATACTGTTATAATTCATCCTATCACATGTCCATTGGGATGTCCCCATTCAAAGCCCTCTATGGTTATGAGGCTACCAGCTTTGCAGATTTGGTGTTTGGGGATAGTAAGGTGCCTCAGGTCAAATATATGTTTTAGCAAAGTCAGGATATTTTGAAATCATTGAAGAACAACATTCAGATAGCATAGAATCAACATAAATTGTACGGTAATCAGCGGCGTGTTGAGCGCTCCTTCGAGTTGGGGGACATGGTTTACCTACATTTTCAGCCTTAGAGACATTCTACTCTCAAGAAGAGTGGAACTGAGAAGCTCAAGCCCCCTTTCTATGGACCTTTCAAAGTCATCAAGAGGATTGGAGTAGTGGCCTATGAGTTGGAATTACCAGCTAGCAACAAGGTACACAATGTCTTTCATGTGTCTCGCCTCAAGAAGGCGTTGGGACATAACATTGTTGTTTCATCTAATCTACCGCCTTTGGATGAGGAGGGGCAATTGGCGCTGGTTCCTGAAGAGATTATCACTTCCAGAGAATGTTCTTTGAGGAGGACGACAATCAAGGAATACTTGGTGAAATGGAAAAATTTACCTTCAGAGGATGCAACTTGGGAGAATGAGGAGATTTTGCAGCATCCTGGTTTGCAATTGCTTGTGGACAAGCAATTTCGGGAAGGGTGGACTGTAATGCCCCCTTCTCAGCAGTGATCTATTAGTCAGCTGTTAGTCTATTCTGGTGACCCGTAGACTATTCAGAGATGGAAATTAGGTTTTCCTATCTTCTAGGAGGATGTTTCAGCTTTCTTTAGGACTTGCTTTTGGAATCTTGGTGTTTGTTTGGCAGTTCCTTTCTAGGTTTTCAGAGAGTTTCAAAATGGTGTAACATGCATGTTGATTCGAGTAACTTCCTGGATTTACTATTTTTAGTAAATTCTATTTCTGGTAGTGGTCCTGATAGCATCAGTGCATTTGGCTTTCTTCATCGAACAGTTCAGTTGGCTATATTGGAATCAGCTCCTGGATGCAGTTTTTGGAGAGATAAGTTATTTTTAATTAAAATAATGTTTTATTTTAATTATAACCCCTTGGCCTAGCTTTATGACTTAAGTTGTTTTTTAAAAAAGGGGGACTTTATGGGTGAATGCCTCATTAGGGGGTTTAAGTGAAATATTTACCTTTTTATTAAAGTTGACTTGGTGAGAAAAGGGACGCCAACATGAGGAAGTATTAAAATGTTAAAAAAGTAACGATATGCCTTGAAAAATGGGACGCCAACTTGAGGGTCAAGAGTCAACATTGAATTAGGTTGACTCCTTGAGTGGGGCACACCTTCTGCAAGGTTCTAGAGATGTTTGGAAAAATTATAAAAAGGGAGTGTGGGGTCTTCATTCTTCATCTTGAGTTCATTGCATAGTTATGTTGCCGGAATGGTGACTGAGTGCTTTGGGAAGGCATACCCATTAGCTAGGCTTGGCTTCTTGCTTGAGATATAGCAACTAGTTAAGATAGGTTTGTCCATGTTCTTTAATTGAGCTTGATCTTATTGTAGTTGATGTGTTTTGCATTTTACCAGTTTTTCAGTGTTGCTGAATCTGCTTAGCTGATTGTAGTGTTTATTCACAACTTGCAAAATAAAAATTGTGTGGTTCTGGGTGTTTTGCCTAATGGTTTCCTTGCTAGGGGTGACCCTACATGTTAAATCTCAGAATTTAATATCAAGTGTGGATTTTTTAAAGGCAAAATCGCCCTTCTCAGAAGGCCGTACTTTTTTGTGAGTGCATTGTTTTTCGTGCAAAATAAATATAGGCTGTTTGGGTGGGTTTTGATTTCTTGTCTTGGTCGCCCTCCATGCTAGATCATTATGCATCTTATTTCATGTTATTTGGTTGGGTTTTGAGCGAGTTATGAGCAATTTAGTGAGGTTGCAGGTTGCTGGTCTGTGCAATTATAGTCACTGTTACAGTCATATCAGATTATGAAAAGTCATCTCTTGGGTGGGCTTGCGTCTAGGGAGTCAAGGTTGAGTATGGGGGAGTTTCTTTACACTATTGCAGGTTTGTATGATTTCTAATCACGTATTCTTGACAGGCTCTCTTTCGCATTGTAAGCTGAACAGTAGTACTATCAGCAATTCTCCTCTCTTATTTAGCTCTTGTAATTCCCACGGTTGTGGAAGAGACTGGCCTCAATTCAGTCTATAGCTTCAGGTTTCCTTTTCTTGCATCAACCGCTAGACAAGTGGAAGAGGCTGGCTTGCTGCCTATTTCTTTACTGTATTGCATTATTTATCATATTGCTGATCGGTTGAGCTTTCAACATACTCCCGCTGAATAAGTGGTCGAGTTGCATCCTTTGAATTCAGTAATGTACTTTCTATTCCAGTCCTCCCGTTGAATAAGTGGTGGAGTGATTGCATCTTCTTTCTATTACTTTCCAACATTTTCAATTATGCTAATGATCCCCTTTCGAGTATGCTCTCAACCTTGCCCGCATTGGGATCTGGGTTGATTAGAGGAAAAGGTTCCTTTCAGTTGGATTGAGATTTCATTAACGTTAACGGGTGAACTTGGTTATGAAAAAGTGAAAAAAATTGCACGGTATATTTCACAGAGGCACCAACCTTCAAAAAGCACCAACTTTCTGTAATGTCCACTTCCAGCTAGACATTAGTATCTTAGTGGGATTAGCCTATTAGTCGACCCTCGTAGGCTAATGGGATTGGATAAAGGGTCTTTTTGGCAAAAACCCAGTTATTGGATGGTTTATTTCTTCTCCGGAGTTTAGGTAGTTTGACGTTTGGCCTTTGCAGAGGATTCAGGGCTTAGTTTGTCATACTTACTATTTATAGTAAGTCTTTCAGCCAGGGTTACTATTTATAGCAGAGCACCTGATTGAGATATATTGGCAGTGACCATCCTAGTATTCAGTTGAGTTGGAGAAATAAGGAGATTTGCCTAACTTACAGTGTTTAATTATTATTAAAGGTAACTTTAATAATAATTATATTATAAAGTTATAAAATATTATTATATTCGTATTTTATGTTTGAAGGGGGTCGTTGATACATTAAAAGGGGGCCAGTTTATAATTGATGTCTTGGTGACCAACTCCTAGACATTATTTTTAATATTTCTAGAGTGCAATTGAATATTATTTTAATTGATATTCTAAAGGCAAAATGGGGGTTGACCTCTTTGAAGGAAATATATAAGCTGCTAGGAAGAATTCAAACTCATCTCTTGAGCATTTGACAACTTCATTTCATGAACTCTTTGGCATTTGGAGAACAAGGACAAGGGTTTCTGTATTTTCTAGAGCGTATCGGCATTGGAGAGCGTAGTTCCTTCAGTGTATCGACATTCTGAGGCTGTGAGACTATCAGCTGATTTTTGCTTTACTGTTGGCTTCACCTAGGAGTCAAGTTTGCGCAGATTGGAGACATTATTCAGGGGTTATTTTAGCAGATTTCTTTGAGAGCAGATCAAGCCTTATTGTGGTTGATTTTTACTTGCATATTTTGGCATCCCAAGGCTGTACCACTTGTAGCCCAAGCCATACCAGCATAGACCTAGCCGTGTGAACATTGTAGCTTGAAATGCCTTCCTTGTTTGGGGTTTTTCACCTGCATCATGGATGGCTACAATAATGGGAGAGTTTGGGAAAGTTTCTGAGGTGGAGAAAGCCTATTCAGCAGCACGTTGAGCATTTTAGCAATCACCTTTACTGTTGCCAGTGGCCCAGATTGTGAATATTATAATATTTCTTCATTCCCGGGTATGGTTGTTGTAAAGGCTTTCAAAAAGATTATCAATAAATAATATCTTTCTAGCAGCAATTGTTGGTTTTCAGTAGTTTATATTTTCTTTCATGCATGGCATTATATTAAAAAAAATACAAAAAAGCATATAAACTGCAAAAACAAAAAAAATCATAAAACCCAAAACAAAACAAATACACATCTTCAGCAGCTGGCATTCAAAGGTACTGAGTTTATAGTTGGGAGAACTTAGGGTTCTTATAGTGGTATCAAAGCGGTTTCTTGCCAGCCTTAGGGTTTGAATGCAGCTTCGTTGATGCAACAAAGTGATAGGTACAAAAGATATATTGTAGGGGAAGATAGGAAGCAAAAACAGTGGCCACAACCTTATCCTGAGCAGGACACCTTTTCAGCTGCAATAGAAGCAAGAAAGTGGGGTACTGAGGTTGGTTCAACTAGCACAATGGGTGATAGAGGTGGTGGTAGCCCACCTACAAATGAAGCTAGAAATGGGGCAAATAATGAAGAAAGAGAAGCAAGAGAAATTATGAGGAACATGGCAACAGGGCAGTAGCAGGTTGCAGATGCTTTGCGTGGACTTACAACTCTGTTACATCTGATGAATCCTCTTGGAAGACAAAATCATGAACCGGATGACAATAGGAGTGTGGTTGGGACCCCTAAGGCACAAAGAGCACCCACTTGTACAATAGACAAGTGTACACGTCCTACCTTTTTGAGGAATGAATCGGAAGAGGGAAATATTGTAGAAGAGGGAGAGGAAATGTTTGTAGATAATCTCAAGTCAGCTAATGACGAATGGGAGTTGTTAACACCACAAGTTAGGGAGCGCATTAGCTTTGACAGATTTGTAAGTCAAAGGAGAGGGCATTATAGATCAAGGCAAGATCGGAAACCAAGAGACCAAAACAGAGACTTTAAACATGTCACTAGCAAACTCACATTGTCTACATTTGATGGCAGTGGGAAGGTTACAGCTCAGGCTTGGATTCACAAGCTAGATACCTTCTTGAATCTTCAACCCATGGCAAAGGAGGATGCAATCAAGTATGCCGCTTTTGTGATGTCCCTAATAGGAGTTTTTGCTGAATCTATTCCAAATTATCAATTTTCCAAGCAATGAGCCCTAGAGGATACCTTGAATTGATTTAGTCTCGAGAAACAACTTAGAGATCCATCACTAAAATAGTCTGACAAGTAGAATATTAGTACTCCTCATTGAACATCAAGATTAAGCATGAGTAACTCAATATTAAATATCATAATTAACATTATCGGTTATCTAATTCAAAATGACATATTAGCAATGTTATAATAATAAATAGTAGCTTGCATAATCTCATTACTCCAAAATGACATTAATAAATAACATCAAATCACTATGTATAGATTTTATTTATCAACCATCACTAATGTATCTATCAAACATAATATATTTAAATATATTTATTAATCAGTAATTATTATTATTTTGATTCGTAATATATTTGGCAATCATTCATACCTAAATTCATAATGCATTTAAATCTCATTTTCTAAGTACATAAAGTATTCATCATCTTCTTATTTAAAGTTATGAAGAATACTTACTATAGTTCCTATCCACACCCTTAATACGCTTACTAAATTAATTATTTGAATATAGAAAATACTTATCTTTATTTTGGTTCGATCTGCTGAAGCTTTCTTAATTCCCTAGCTATGATCTTATGAGTATAAATAACAAGATATCACAAGCTGCAGAAATTAGGAAAGTCTTTTGGAATGGTTCGATATTTTTTTTTTTTTTGCATAGAATATATTCACGTATTCTTCACTTTTTTCCTCTCCTCCGCTTCTTGTTGGATTACCTGCCTTATATATTATCGGTTCTCCAAGGACATGACTCTCCATGTTGCCTCTTGGTATTACCTGCACCTTTCAGTGTGTTGCGTTCCTTGCATAGGTGGCTATTCGTCCATTGTTTGTTTTATTATTAACACAGATCGTTGCTTGCTTTATCATTAACACAGATCGTGACTTATGTTCATTAGTGAAATATTTCGAGCCAATTTTTTCGATTTTATCAAATTGCGAATTACAAACAAGCACCCGTTAAGGTTAGAGGATAAACCAAAACGTGCAAAAGCAACTCTAACCAGAATGTACACCAGGGTCCCGATGTGGGCAAGGTGTGAGCATTGGTCAGAGGATCTGAAACAAAGTGCTTATGCAGGAACTCTAACCAAGGATGGCGCCGATGATGGCGAGCATGTGGTCAGAGGATCTTCTACTCTAAATGCTGAAAGGGAACTGGACACCAAGTATGTGCTACCCAATCTAGAATGGAGTGAGGGGCGACCATATGGCGGAGTGATTACAAATAACAATGCTTGAAAAGAAATGCTGAAAGCTGAAAACACTCAACACCCAGAATGTGCTTGCTAACCCAGAGTGGGAAAGTAGCTACCATAGGGCGGAGGTTGGCCTATTACAACAATTACTGGAGGAGTAATGACTATCACGAATAATGATGAAGCAATATCAAGAACGACTGGTCAGTACTACTGCCAGCTTACAAGAAATTATTGCCAAATAAGGAAGATGCAGATTTCTCGAACTGTCACAATCAGACCTGCACTTTTTGTCAGATAACCAGCAGCTTACAATCTTAGAGAATTGTTCATAACTTCCTCAATTTATGTCCAATCGATGTGAAATAAAATGCGATGCACTCTAATGATAAAGGCAACCAAGACCAAACACTAAAACAGACTCAAATACCACAAATACAATTTGCACGGAATTCAAGACAGCCTTAAGAGGTACGGCCCAGCTGAAAAGTTCGACCCTTCATTAAAAATTCAATACTTAACTAAAAAATTTGAAACTTGAACTAATGATGCGCCCTTCCTAGACAAAGAGATATGATCAACACCCAGAACACTTTTTTTTTGTATTTTTTGACTTACAATTGAAAACTCGAATCTGCTGTATTAAATAATGCAAAATGCTGAAAACCACTAACATGCCAAATCAGATTTAATAATGCAATAAGCTGAACACAATGCACACACTAAGTGCAACTCATAAATAGACTGAATCACCACTAGTTGTTGTCTTGCAAACAAGAAGCGATGCCTGAGCTAGGAGGCCTTATTCCTCGAAGCAAACCCAGAGCCAATCCGGCAGCATAACAGTATGGTAGATGAAAGATGTGAAATGATGCACAAGGCCTTCCTTTTATAACTTCCTGTTGACTTCACGAAACCCTAAATTCCAACTCAAAGACAAACCCTAGCTCTTTCTCCAAGATGGCGTCCTTTTTCCTTTTAGCTCAATATTCATATTTTAATTAAAATCATCACCTTGATAAATGCGCCCATATTAAGCTTGCTTTGACTTTGGAAAATTCATCAAAGATTAAATATATCCCTAATGACGGCGCCACCCTTCAAGTCCACCTTTTAAAATAACATTAAGTTATTTGACTAGGCCAAGGTGATAAATTAACATTTAAAACATAATTTTAATTTTAAATGAAATGAGCTCATCTCTCCAAAATTGCATTCTGAAGCCTGAAACTGAATACGCCACTTGAGACAACTGAAGGGGAAAGTCAACCGCCTGAGACCAACCTGTTTATTGCCAAAAATAGAATTTACTAAAAATATTAAATTTCAGAAAATGCTCTGAATGCCGAAATGAATATACCACTGCGAAGCTCTCTGAAAACCCAGAAAGAATCCGCCATTGAATCCACCAACTCTGAGCAAGGACATCCTCAAAAATAGGAAACCCTAATTTTACTTTCCGACTAGCCTCCGGGTTTCCAGAAAAAGGCCAACGGTCACTGAGAAGATCAGGATTGAGAAGGGGACATTACAATTAGTTATCGCATCCCTTATGTTTACATGTTTATTAGTTATCGCTGCTTTGTGTTTGTTTTATTTAAGAATTATTATATTTCTAGGAATTGTTGTCTTTGACTATCATAGCATTTGGTTTGTATGAGTATTATTATTATTTTTATAATAAACAATATTAATGTTTGATAGGATAATTAGAATATCATCAAGATGATTATAATTATAATATTATTGTATGTCTCTATTAATGATCATAGTCATTATATTTATAATTTTATATTGGATAATAATATTATTATTTTATAATTGTTCTATACATATTATATAATATTTTATTTCTGATTATTATAATTATAATATTATCAATAATAATTATAATTATAATGATATTTTAAATTGTATTTCTTTATATTTGACTTATTATAATAATGATATTTTAAATTACCTTCTTTTATATTGATATGTGTATATTATTAACATGTTATTGTTTATCTAAAGATATAAATAAATTAACCGTATACTTATCACAGATGCCCCTTTGTGATGGGGACATCACAGCTTTACACTTGGAGGGAGTAGATGATGACTAACGGTACCATGGGATGGTCAAGTTGCAGCATAATCGCATCACCTTTTATCAGGAGTTCGTTGATAGATTGATTGAATGCTTCGACAAGAAGGACCCAAAAACATATTTCAGAGACTTGGCTTAGCTCAAACAGGTTGGGAGTTTGGAGGTTTACATTGGTGATTTTCAGAAGCTATCGGTTATGGTTCCCAACATATCTGAGATAAGATTAGTCATGTTTATTGAGGGCTTATTGGAACCATTGAGAGTATGGATAAAAGCATTTGATCCCTCGACACTATAGGAGGCAATGAAAAAAGCTAGAAGTAGGGAACTTGCAGCCCCACAAAGCAAGTTCTCATCTAAGGGATCCTCTTCATACAGGGACAGCAAGTCATTCTCCAATAATAAGGAAAAATTAGATTCAAAAGGGAAATCAGCAACACCCCTAGACCGAGAAACACTCAATGATTTGTGCAAGAAAAAGTTGTGTTTTTACTACAAGGGGCCCTATAATGCAAACTATGACTGTCCGTTGAGGCCTAAGGGAAAGGCTAACCAAATAATGTGGGCATTCTATGAGGATTCCGAATCTGAAAAATCAGACCTTCAAATTGAACAAGAGGAATCCTAGGGAGAAAAGTCTGAAAATGAGGTTGAAAATGAGAGTGAAAAGGAGGAAGTGAAGCTTCAAGAAGCACGTCTCACTAGCATACAGCGGGAGGGCTCCTTCAAAATGCGTGGGGTCTTAGCTAGGCAGAAGATCATTACCTTGCTTGATACAGGTGCCATGCATAACTTCATTGATGCTAGGTTGGTTGAGAGGTGTGGGATTTAGACTGAGGAGTTCGAAGGTATAAGAGTGAAGGTTGCAGATGGCTACACTCTTAATTGTGACAGGATGATTTCAAACCTCCCTATGTGCGTAAATAATTTTGATTTTAAGGCAGATTTTTATGTAGTGAATATGGGAGATATTGATATGGTTTTAGGGATGAAATGGCTTCATGACATAGGAAAGTTTAACCTTAACCTTTGTGATATGGAGATGAGGTTCAAGGTGGATGAGAAGACTCATGTGCTAAAAGCCATCAGACATAGCAGTTTCAGGATGATATCATTCAAGAGAATGGAGAGACTCATGCGCCATGACATGATTGAGTGAGCAGCAGAGTGTATGCTGATGCCATCGCAAGAAGGGCAGCAAAAACCAAATTATCATCCAAATATACAGGAGTTGAGGATTAAACACAAGAAGGTGTTTAGTGACATTCCACCTGGTAGACCTCCAGACAGAGGGATTGAGTACATAATAGAATCGGAGGAGGGTGCCAAACCCATGATTATCACTCCTTACAGGCAACCCAAGCGGCTAAAAGATGAAATTGAAAAGACAATTAATGAGCTACTTGCTATGGGGCACATTAGACCTAGCAAATCCCCTTTTGCTTCATCAGTAGTTTGGTGAAGAAAAAAGATGTTACCCTTCGGATGTGCATTGACTACAGGGTGTTGAATAAGAAGACAATTAAGAATAGGTACCCTATTCCTTGTATTGATGAGTTGATCGATGAGCTTCATAGTGCTTGTTACTTCTCGAAAATAGATTTGAGATCGGGTTATCACTAGATCAGGGTTAGAGAGCAGGACATCGAGAAAACAACATTCAAATGCCATTGTGGACACTTTGAGTTTGTGGTTATGCCATTTTGGCTAACCAATGCCCCTGCTACGCTTCAGTCCACTATGAACAAGGTCTTCCAATCATAGTTGAGGAGGTTTGTACTTGTCTTCTTTGATGACATCTTGGTTTACAGTAAAACTTGGGAGGAGCATATTGCCCATTTGGATACAGTGCTGGGTATTCTTGATAGGGAGTCCTTGTACGCCAAGGAATCCAAATGTGATCTGGGTATGACAGAGTTACTATACTTAGGCCATATCATTAGTCCGAAGGGGGTTCGTATGGATCCTGATAAGATCAGAGCTATCATTGAGTGGCCTACTCGTGAGAGTCTTACTCAGCTTAGAGGGTTTTTGGGCTTATGTGGCTTCCACCGCCGATTTGTCAGTGGATACTCATGGCATGCAACACCACTTACAAATCTGACAAAGAAGGGGGTGATTGTGTGGAATCCTGAGGCATAGGAATGCTTTGAGAAGTTTAAGCAGTTGATGACTTCTTGTCCAGTCCTTGCACTATCAGATTTTTCTAGACCCTTTGAGCTTCAATGTGATGCCTCGGGTGAGGGGATTGGCACAGTTCTCATGCAGGACAAGCATTTGATAGCTTTAGAGAGTAGGAAGCTTAGGGGACCAGAGAGGAGCTATAACATTTATGATAAGGAAATGTTAGCCATCATGCATGTGTTGGCTAAATTCAGACAATACCTAGTGGGCAGCAAATTTTGTGTTAAAACAGATCATAACAGCCTCAGACATTTCCTAGGGCAGCGGGGATCTCAATGATCGTCAGTAGAAGTGGGCGAGTAAATTGCAGTCATATGACTTTGACATTGCTTATGTCAAAGGGACTCAAAATGTTGTTGTTGATGCTTTGTCTCGCCGACCACACTTGAGCTCCATGGTTGATATTTCAGAGGATTGGAGACATTTGATCACAACAGAGTATGCCAAAGACTCTTGGGCTTTTGGAATCGTTGAGGGTTTAGTGTAGGACAACAAATATTCAGTTGTAAATGATCTTATCATTTACAAAGGGAGGATCTTTTTGACCCTAGGATCAGAGATGAAGAGCAAAGTATTGAGGACCTTTCATGATGTGCCCATGGTAGGACATCTCGGTTATTTCAAAACTTACAGGAAAATTTAGGAGTGTTTCACTTGGAAAGGTCTTAACTCAGATGTTCTTCAATATGATAGAGAGTGCTCTGTTTGTTAGCAGAATAAACAAGAGCATACCTATCCTGCAGGGTTATTTCAGCCACTTCCAATTCCTGATAGGAAGTGGGAATGTTTGCCTATGGATTTCATTACGGGCTTGTCGAAAGCCTAGGGTAGAGACTATATCTATGTAGTTGTTGATCGCCTCACAAAGTGTGCTCATTATTTTCCGATAGTAGCTACATATCCAGCTACACAGGTAGCAGAGTTATTTTTCAGTGAGATATTTAGATTGCATGGGTTACCTTGGAGCATTGTTAGTGACAGGGATAGTCGGTTGTTGAGTAATTTCTGGGAAGAGCTATTCAGACGATGTGGGATCGAGCTTACTCTGAGCACCAACTACCACCCACAGATGGATGGCCAAACGGAGATTGTTAATAAATAGGTGGAGAGATATCTCAGGAACTATATTGCAAGGAAACAAAAGGCTTGGGTGAAGTGGATTTACCTCTCTGATACTGTTATAACACCACTCACCATATGTTGATTCGGATGACATCATTTATGGCATTGTATGGATATGATGTGCCTAGATTTCTTAACTTACTGTTGATTGGCAACAGAGTGCCTAGTGCTGGGGATTTGTTGCAGGAGAACTAGCATATTATGAGGGCTCTTGAGAACATTCAGAAGGCACAAAATCAGCAAAAGCAGTATGTAGATCAGAAGAGAGTTGAGTGTTCTTTTGAGGTAGGGGATATGGTTTATTCGATGTTGCAACCCTATCGTCAGTCCACTTTTAAGAAGAGTGGTGCAGAGAAGCTCAAGCCATGTTACTATGGCCCTTTTAGGATCATCAGGTGGGTAGGCGAGGTGGCTTATGACTTGGAGTTACCGGCAGATAGTAGGGTACACAATGTATTTCATGTGTCACGCCTCAAGAAGGGGTTAGGACATCGTGTTGTTCCTTCCACAACTTTACCACCTCTGGATGATGAGGGGAAATTGATTCTAGTACCTGAGGCCATCTTGGATGTCAGAGAGAGATAGTAGCGGAGATGGGTCATCGGGGAATATTTGATTAAATGGAAGGACTTGTCAGTAGAGGATGCTACATGGGAGAGCGAGGATATTTTGCAGCATCCCAAGTTGAGATTGCTTGGAGACAAGTAATTTCAGGGAGGGTGGACTGTAATGTCCCCTTCTAGCTAGACATCAGTATCTCAGTGGGATTAGCCTATCAGTCGACCGTTGTAGGCTAATGGGATTCGATAAAGGGTCTTTGTGGCAGAAACCCAGTCAGTGGATGGTTTATTTCTTCTTCGGAGTTTAGTAAGTTTCAGGTTTGGCCTTTGCAAAGGATTTAGGGCTCAGTTTCTCGGACTTACTATTTATAGTAAGTCTTTCAGCCAGGGTTACTATTCATAGCAGGGCACTTGATTGAGATATATTGGCGGTGATGATCCCGATATTTAGTTGAGCTGGAGAAATAAGGAGATTTGCCTAAGTTACAGTGTTTAATTATTATTAAAGGTAACTTTAATAATAATTATATTATAAAGTTATAAAATATTATTATATTCACACTTTATGTTTGAAGGGGGTCATTGATACATTAAAAGGGGGCCAGTTTATAATTGATGTCTTGGATGCCAACTCCTAGACATTATTTTTAATATTTCTAAAGTGCAATTGAATATTATTTTAAATGTGCTGGCATAACAATTAGCACCTCTGGAGTGAGAGTTGGTACAGACAGCTATGCACAATATGCGATGATTGCTCTTCAAATTAGGAGGGGAAGCTCCCTCTTTTGCTGATATGCGTGAAAAAGTAAAGTGTTCTAAGTCCTATTTTTTTGACTCAGCTGGAAGAGGCACAAGGTTAAGAAAATCAAGGACGTTGTAGCTAAGGATTTTCTTTGGTTTCGCAGGTCTTAACTACAACTAAAAACTAAAAGCTTTAAACTATCCAATCTCCTCATGAAAACAGAGCATGAGGAAAAGGAGCAGGAATGCGATTATACGATAAACTTCAGGTACAGATTCACAACGTGAAGGCAAGGTGGCACAAATATTTGCTTGGCTGGGAAGAAGTTTATTAGAAACAAACAAATATACGATAAACTGAGTACAAATTCACATCGTGAGGGCAAGGCGGCACAACTATTTGCTTGGATGAATAGGTTTATTGACACACACATCAAACGATAAGCTTTAAGTACGGATTTGCAACATGAGGGCAAGGTGGCTCAGCAATTTGCTCATCTGAATAGGCTTATTATTAACATAACAAAAGGTAAGCAACTAGGACAACAAATTGCATTGGTGAAACAGGCATACAATAAACGATCAAACTAGCAACCCCATTTAACTAAGATTCGAATAAACACCATAGTAATAACATGAAGACAAGGTGGCACAACTATTCATTAATACAATAATCACTCATGAACAGATATAGAATAACAATATTACAGGCAAGGTCGGCTCAGCATATATTGCTATCGCGTGCAAAAGTTCTAATTACAAGGGTGAACCAATCTTGAGAATAGGCATGTTGCTGACAGCGCAACAATTCTCTATCACAAGCAAAAGTTAATTACAAATGAGCAAAGAGCTCTTATTTATAGACATCAAAGGTGTAGGGAATCTTAAAATCACCTTCAGTCAACTAGAGTCTCGTAGGCATGCGAGATTTTATTCTTTAAGTCTAAATAAAAGAAACTAAACAGTCAACTGGAAAGCTACCATTAGTTAACTGATACAAACAAGGCTAACTGGACATGTGCAACATGCACGTCCTTATTAAAAAAGAGTTAACTGATAACTACCATCAGTTAACTAATCCTAACTAAAAGCCCATCCTTCTGCAAAGATATCTCCAAGAATGAGATAGGAGTGCCTGATATCAAGAATGAAAACTCAAGAGATAACGTTGAATTAATTGCTGCTTCTGACTCATCCTCTTAAACATTTGCAAGGTCCAACTGGGCGTCTATTATGAGCTCTCTCTGTCTATCATCTCGTCTAGGAACTTGTCGATGGTCTCGTCCTCTAGCACTCTGACGCCATCCACGACGATGAATTGTTTGTTCAACTCCTCTCCATCCTTGATCGCCCTCTGGCTTTTGCAGTCGCCTTGTTGAAACTAGTTGTCATCACTGAGAAGTGATCCAACTTGGACACCTCAAGATCTCCACCTAGGTTATCACGAACCAGCTTCTCAAACTCAGTCTACACAGTATCAACTGACAATTCACTGAATGGTAACTCTGGCAGCTCCACAACTGGAGTGATGACCTCTGTCTATTATTAATCAGCAATAATAGGATTACAATGTGTTGTAGATGTTGTCATTGATGTCAACAAAATGAAGATTGTTGCAGGTGTTGTCATTAATCTCAGTGTTGTCATTGATGTCAACAAGATGGAGATTGCTATTGATGTTGTCTTTGATGTCAATAGAATGGTAGTGTGTGGAAGGTTGCATGTGGTGCAATCAGTATGATGATCAAAAGTACTATGTATGATGATGGTTGTCATGAGCTTGCTATAATAGTTGTCCTATATTTCCTGTTGCTCATGTATAGGTGAATGATGTTGTGGATGTTGTATTCACTGTTTGTTGATGTAAAATGTATAAAAGATTCTCTTATAGATAGTTGCTCAAGAAGTTTTGCTATAGATGCTTGAGAGAATGCTTCGCAGGCCTCTGCATTTGAAGATATTGTCTTGCGGTTTGGAAGTTTGTCAGATGGAGATGTACAATGTATATGTTCCTGATTTTAGAGCATAAATATTACCACATAGGTATCCAAAGCTAGCAGAGTAAATATTGTACTGTCACAGTCAAGAAGGTTCAGAAAAATGCTCTGCATTTCTCCGTAGTTGATGTTGTGGTCTTGCAGTTTAGAGGATGAGCTAAATGTGTCTATTTGTTTCTTCATTTCAAGTTTTAGGCACTGTGATGTACCGCAAGTCGATTTTTCAATGTTCTATCTCAAGACTGTGTTGTTTGGGTCTGCAAGAGATACTAGTTTTGTGTCTATTTTCTTGTGCCTGCATGATATTGCATGAAGTTGTAAAATAAGGGCATGAAAATGCTGTTGAATATCATTTAATGCTTGTAATGTAATCCACATGGTGTTATCTTGTCTCTCTGGTATTGCTTGTGGTCTGGAGTTAATATTTTGTGGGTTGAGTGTTTGCTAGGCCAACTTGGTAGTTTGAAGTGTTTGTGCCAAGTTTTTGTTGCATGCATCGGCATGGGATTGTGTGCAGATGTAAAATAGGTCCTGCTTATCTCCTGGCTTGGACCACATTCAATTTCGCTTTTCCGTGGATGTTTTGGAGCCGACTCATTATGGCCGTTGCATGTTCCAGTTTGGTTGACAAGGAGAAACTTTTTGAAGCTTGCGGAAGGTATAAATGAAGGATCAAGTTTGTGATCAAGGTGTTCGTGTCATGTATTATGTGTTCAATGTATATGCCAAAAGCAGTGTGCTAAAGGAAGAGGAATGAGTGTGAATGTGTAGAGAAGTATTTGATGTATGTTGAAGGCAGTGAGCCCAAAGCAGAATTGTATAAGCGAAGTGCTAAAGATAATGAGCCGAAAGAAGTGCATGAGTGAGTGCTTGAGGCAGTGAGCCAAAAGCAAAGGAGTTTGAGTAAAGTGCTGAAGGTAGTGAGTCAGAGGCAATTGAGTATCTGATTCATTAATTATTGTATTTTGAGGTTGCAACCTCTTTTTGTAAGTGTTCTGATTGGCAGGTAGTTGTAAAATTCCTTTGGTTGATGCCATAAAACTATTGTAATTTTTGTTTATCTTTGTGAGGATGGATTTGGACAGTAGCTTCAAGCAGCTTTCTCACCATGGTTTTTCCCTTGTAAGGTTTTCCACGTAAATCTGGTGTTGTGGTTGTGTGCTTGTGCTTTGAATGCTTTATCTGGTTAAGACATCAATAAATTATGATTGATAAATTGAATTGAGTTAATTTGAGGAACTCAGTATATCTCTGTGCTCTAACAATTGGTATCAGAGTTCAGTTCCTTGTTGCAGCCTAACAGGTGAAGGTAGATCTTGGTTTAGAACACATGGCTCAGAAGGAGTCCTCTTCTAAGGCACTGCAGTTTGATGGGAACAATTATGCTTTCTAAAGTGTGAGGATGGATGCTTATCTCTCCACACTAGGTTATGATGTTTGGAGAGCTACCAAGGATGATTATACTGAACTTGCTCATCCTATCATAGACCTTAATGTAAAGAAGGTTCATGAGAACAATGCTAAAGCAAAGAATGCTATCCTAAGTGGGCTAGCAAACTTTGAATTGTTAAAGTAGTGCAATGCAAAACTACCAAGGAGATTTGGGATAAGCTCAAAAATCTGTATGAAGGGAATGACAATGTGGAGCAAGCAAAGCTGCAATCCTATTGAACATTGTTTGCGAATCTAAAGATGAAAGAAGAGGAGAACATAGCTAGCTACTTGCTCTGGGCCCAAATGGGATCAGAGGACTTGGTGAAGATACAACTGATTAAGTTGTTGTGAAGAAAGTTGCTAGGACTCTCCTCCAATGATTTTATTCAAAAGTATCTACTATTAAGAAAGTCAAAGATTTGACAAAGTTTACTATGGAAGAGCTGTTTGGGTCCCTCACAGCCTATGAGATGGGGAATGATGTTCAAGGTACAAACAAAAGAGAAGCTGCCTTCAAAATTGTGAAGAAAGAAGAAGCACCCGATTCACACAATGATAATGAGGAAGAAGAAGCAAACTTTGTGTGGAAGCTGAAAATGGGATTAGGTAAGTACAAAGGTAAAGTGCCTTTCAAATGTTTGAATTGTGGAAGAATTGATCATTATGCATCTAAATGTCCTTTTGGGGAAAATGAAAGTAGTGGCAAGGGTTTAAAAATAAAAAATCTCTAGAGAAACCTTCTCTCCAAAGAAGAATAACGCTCCTTAGATGAAGGAGATCACTGCACTTTGTTTACTCAATACGGGTACAATGACGTATGGAGTAAACGGAGATAATATAATGACATTGACAGTATATAATAATCACATGGCAATCGCACAAAACATAGATATACTTCTCTATTAAGTATTCGGCAATTACATCATAATGTCTCCAGACAGAACATAGCATAGCATAACAGATCCATCCCTTCCCGACTACATGACTCAAGTACATATAGTACGTTGGCGGTGGTTAAGGTACCAACCGTCGCGTCCCTTCATTATAACTAATTACTTCATCAGGAACTGTTCCCGAGACAACTAACCAACAAGACACGTACACAAGTACATGGATTATTAATATTAACTAATCTCTTATTTACTTATGGCTCACAGCCGACCAAGTACACTCTCGGCCGACTACCTCGACTTATGGCCGACTAGATCACCCCCCCCACAAAGTAGTCGTCTTCCAGACGACTAAAAACCAAGAATGCCAATTGATCCTTCTTTGCCAACTGATTGTCACTCTTACCCAATACTCCATCTCTCTCCGCCAATTTGTCCTCGAGAGCTGCAACTCTCGTCTGCTCGATAGACAATTGCTCCTGTACAATAATGGCTGGTGGAACTGCAATTTGCCAATTCCAATAAATCTGATGGGGGTCTAGGGGGAATGCCCAGAGGTCAGGCGTCCCTTCATCTGAGCGCCCATGGTATGGGGCAGCCGGCGTCGAGGGTAGGGGGCTAGGGGGGCAGGGCAGCCAGGCCAATTTGACACTTCTGAAACCACACAAAACTCCATTCGGCGCCTCATTTTCATGAATTTTCAAGAGACACCAGCCAATGCTAATACAACCAAAAAATACAAATTTTTCATTGTTTTTTTGAGACTTCACTTTCTTCAAGTTGATGCTTGGTACAGACGTGCTTTGTTTGACCCGTATTGACCTCCTCCAACTCACACGTACGGACTTCTGCTCCCTCATGCGTACGACCCTTCTCAACTGTACGAATTCCTTTTGATTCAGCCGTACGGTTCTTCCCACCACCTCTCGTACAGATTTCCTGTTTATGCGTACGGATTTTCTATTTTGCCTTGCGGTTTTCTCTTTCCAACGTACGAATCCTCCCTGGTTTAGCCGTACGGCTAATTGTCTCCAACGTATGGGCTTCTGAGCTTGGCGTACGGACTCTTGGGTTTGGCGTACGGATTTTCCTTCACTTTGGCGTATGAACCTCTGTTTGTAGCGTACGGATTTTCCTTCAGTTTGGCGTACAGACTTTTGTTTGTGGCGTGCCAGTGAATGGCGTACGGATTTCTTTGCTTGGTGTACAAATTTCTCTCCTCCTTGACGTACGGATTTCTCTCTTCCCTGGCGTACGGATTTGGCAAGTACTGTACCAGCTCCATCTTCTCTTCGTCGTACGGACTTTTCCTTCTGGCGTACGGATTTGGCAAGTATCGTACCAGCTTGTTTTCTCTTCGTCGTACGGACTTCTCCTTCTGGCGTACGGATTTTTCCGGTGCCGTACCAGCTTTGTCTTCTCTTTGCCGTACGGGCTTATCCTTTTGGCGTACGGACTTTTTCCTCTGGCGTACGGATTTTGCAAGTGGCGTACAAGTTTTGTCTTCTCCTTGCCGTACGGACTTCTTGCTCTGGCGTACAAACTTCTTCTGGCGTACCAATCTCCTTTGTTGTACGAAGGGGGGAGTGAGGACGTCCCTGGATGAACTGACGAGGTGGGAGTAGCAGCAGAAGAGTGTTGGTCCTTCAATCGCTTGACTTCCTCTATGCGTACTCGAAGCTGGCGGTCGGCAAGGATTTCACGTTCCCTGGCAGCTTTCACCATGTGAGCTGCCTCCATCAATTGGCTCTTGGCTTTGTTCGTCTCCAAGCTCGTAGTTGCCAACTGCTCCTCTAGCTTTTTGATCCTCTCACCCCACATTTGTTCTCGCTGTTGAATCTCGTCTTCCTTCCGCCTAATCGCCTCCTCCTTCTGGCGATCCCCTTCCTCCAAGCTCATCACCTTAGCCTCCAAGGTGGCTATTTGGTTCGCCTGTGACCCTGTTACCTGAGCCTGATCTGCCAACTGGTTTTGCAGATTCTGTATGGTTATGGCAGATTCCTCTTTTGCCTTTTGTAACATGCGATAGGCCTCCACCTTCCCAGCTACCGCCAACTCAGCCGACAATATTTGCCTCTTTACTTTGTAGAATACATCTCGAAATGCGAGCTCGATGTGGTAGAGGTTTTCTATGACCCTACATCTCTTCCTGCCATCCTAGGTGGCCTGCCTCTCCAGTTCCTGAGCATTGTTGCGGTTTCACTTGCGGGCCACCCTTGGCTAGTGAAGAGACGAGCGAACTCTGCCTCGCACCCCAACTGTACAAAACCCATGAGACGCTATACCTCCTGGCCCACCAATGGGGATCAGCCAATCTTGAGGTCTTTCGATATGTGTCCCACCTGCATCATTATTCGCCCCATGTGCTGGAGTTCCTCTACGTACCTCTGCATTGTCCCCAAGGGGTCTGATGGATCTAGTTGTGATATTTCTATTACATATCCATCAAACGTGTTGTCCTCATCCTCCTCCTCATCAGGTATGTCCTCTTCGTCGAGAGGGAGGTTCTCTGCCCCTGTCTGCTCCTCCACTGGTCCCATCCCCTATGTGGCCGCTGGTGACTGCTGGTACACCCCATCTGTCACTGGCTGCTCTGTCACTGGCTTTGTTACTGCATCCCCATCCCCCTCTGGTATTTTAGCCGTATCACTCCCCTGTGTCTGAATGGCTGATCCCACCACATCTATATCGCCAGTCAATCCTTTTGGCGAATTCTCCTCTGGTGTGTCGGCCACCTCCACTCGTAGGCCATATTCCCCTAGCCAGTTATCAATCTGGGCTACCCCTGGTGCTCCTGGTGGTGTGGTAGAGGGAACTGGCTCTTGCGGAGTGATGGATCCCCACGTCCTTGGGGCTTTTGGCGGCTCGATAGAAACCCCTGTTGATGTCCCTGGCGGACCTTCCCTGGTCGATGCTGTTGCCAACCCTGGCTGTGTAGTTGCCGACTTTGGCAGAGTAGGTACGAAGCCTGGCGGTGGTACAGTGTCGCCTGAGGCTGCTGGACTTGATGATATGGTTGTCACGTCTACTAATGGTGCCCACCCTGGCAATGCGCCAGGTGTTGAGGCTCCCACTCTCAATGTCCGTCTGTCGCCAATGGACGATGCTGGCAATGTGAAGGTAACGGTCGGTGAACTCTTCTGCCTCGCTAGTGGTGCTGGTAAGGTGAACCTTGCTGGCTGGAAGGGTGGTATCACTGCTTCGTCCACTTGTATTCTAGTTTGCGTATCCCTAGCCACTGATACCTCCTCATCCTTTGGCGAACTTTCTGCTGATGTCAAGGAAGATAACTCAATGTGGTCCCCTTCTCCTTCTTCCCCACTCTGTTTTGATGTTTCTTCTTCTATAGAGGCTTTGCGCCCTTTCCTTTTTTTTCCTGCTGTAGAGCCTTCACCCACCTGCTTGAGTTCTAACACTATCCAGTAGAATACCGTTGGAAGGCCTGGGTCCAAATGGGTAAGAGGTTGCAATCGACCCCACCTGGCTTTAGGTACTTGTGTGTGCACAGCGTCCAAAAACAGAGCAATGGCATGCTGGGTCATATAAAATGCTTTGTGCTGTTGAGACATAAACTCATGCATCCGCTCTGCAAGTAACCGTGCCCAATTATATATTCGGCCGATGCTTAATCAGACCATGTAGTCTACCATCCATATGGCAATGTCGGATGCTCGGTTGGCACCTGTAAGTCGGCATTTCATCAAATCCAATATGCACTTCCATTCGGCTGTAGCCAAATAATGTTTCCGAGGACCTCGGTTGCCGGTGTGCCATATAGTGTCTTTCTCCTCTGGTGTCAAATTGCTTTGGCACACTTGCTTAATTAGGACTTCCTTATGTTGCTGTGTCATCTTCTTTGGCTTATTAACTCCGATCCCTGTGGCTGAAACGCTGAAGACTCGCTCAAAATCCTGCGGCCAGAATGAGACTATAACCGAACAGCCTCTGTAATCTATCACTGACTTGTGGGTGTGCCTGCAATAATTTTCTACCATGGCTCTCAGCCAAGGTTCAAACTCTCGTGAGTTAAAAAATGGCACCAATATGGCTTTATCCACTCTAGCATGTTGTAGTGCAACCTTCAAGGGGTGGTCGTCGGCTGTGCTCCGCCACCACTGTTTGCACTCGTTACCAATTAGGTTCTCCCAGGACATCGGTTCAACGTCTGCATCCATTTTCTTTTTCTTTCTTGCCGAGGCTGTCTTTGGCTTGGGCTGGGCAACTTTCTTTCCCTTGTCCATTGTATTGCCGGCTTGGTGATCTCGGCCAACTTTATATGCTTCGAAACGATTGCTGAAACTGTCCGGCTGTAATAATTGCCAACTTTTCTGGAACTCTCCCAACGGACAAAAGGGCCGTACGCTGTATCCAACTTCTGCCAGTGAACAAACTTGCCGTACGCCTACCAATGAATAGAATTGCCGTACGATCTGGTCAACTTCTGCCAGTGAGCAAAAATGCTGTACGACTGCAAGTGAATAAGAATGCCGTACGATTTGGCCAACTTCTGCCAGTGAACAAAATTTCCGTACGACTGCAAGATTTGCTGCCTTCGGCGTTCTTGTTCCTCCTCCGCCCGAAGTTCTTGTAGGATGATGGAATGACGGGCCAACAATCTTGGCATGCAGTGAAGAAGGTGATCAACCTCATCGTTTACTTCGAGGCGATCCCAAATAACTACCTCAGGGACTTCTCGTTGGAGGGCTTGCCTCCGTACGTGGTCTCATAGGGATATGTTCCAGAGATTTGTCAGATCTCGTGTCAAATCGTCCTCTCTTTCTTCATTCGTTACTATGGGTTCGTCCGCTGGTCAGCCCATTACGCTGCCATTACACCGAGTGCTTCCTTGGTCCGCTTAGGCAATGGCGCCAAATGTTTACTCAATACGGGTACAATGACGTACAGAGTAAACGGAGATAATATAATGACATTGACAGCATATAATAATCACATGGCAATTGCACAAAACATAGATATACTTCTTTATTTAAGTATTCGGCAATTACATTATAATGTCTCCAGACAAAACATAGCATAGCATAGCAGAACCATCCCTTCCCAACTACATGACTCAAGTACATATAGTACGTTGGCGGTGGTTAAGGTACCAACCGTCGCGTCCCTTCATTATAACTAATTACTTCATCAGGAATTGTTCCCGAGACAACTAACCAATAGGACACGTACATAAGTACATCTATTATTAATATTAACTAATCTCTTATTTACTTATGGCTCACAGCCGACCAAGTACACTCTCGGCCGACTACCTCGACTCATGGCCGACTACACACTTCAAATGATGTTGGAGAAGAATCCCTATTCATGGCCTCTATGATCTCTAAAAGTTCAAGCCAAACTTTAGATGAAGAAGAAGGTGAAGTTGATTTTGAAGGTGAACTTGTTTCTGCTCTTGAAGACTTGAAATGTGCAAGGGAAGATAACAAAAGACAAAAGGCCCTGATTGAAGTTAAGATAAAAGAATGCACAGAGCTTGAGAAAGAAATCCTTTCTCTCAAAAAGGAGTTAGAGAAAACAATGTCTGAAAATCCGGAAGTTGATATAAGACCTCAAGGAAAATCTCACCATGTAAGAAATGTCTCCAAAACTAGGTTCAATCATGCATTGTTTGGTTATTGTTTCATCTGCAATAAATATAGTCATAAGGTTGTAGAATGTAAATCTGAAATGAATAAAAGGAATTTTGTAAGTAGAAATTGTCTTGCTTCTCTGGTGAATGTAAATGTGGTATGTCAAATCTGCAATAATGCTGGGCATATAGAGAACTTATGCAAAAGTGAACTGACAAAAAAAGTAGATGCTATTGAGCAAATCAAGGAGAATGACAGATCCAAAGGAGAGGAATCAGGCAATGAGGTTGAAAACTCAATGGTTGTCCAAACAACATTTCATGCTCAAGGATAAACAAATCTTTGGGTAATAGACAATGGGTGCTCAAGTCACATGACTAGCGAATTTTGTTTTTTTACCAAGTTGATTAAGTGGAATGGCAGATCAGTAAAGTTTGGAGACAATTCATCAGCAAAGATATGTGGAAAGGGCATTGTAAGTATTGATGGAAAATCCAAGACTAAAGATGTTCTCTATGTTGAAGGTCTCAAGCACAATCTTCTCAGTGTAAGTCAGCTGTGCAGCAAAGGATACAATCTCTTATTTAATGAGAGAGGATGTGAGATCAGAAAGACAAAGTCTGGTAGATTAGTGGCAGAAGGTTCAAGGACTGAAGACAACTTCTACAACCTTGAGGGTTTTAATGGAAGAAGATGTCTTCTAGGAGAAACGAGCGAATGCTGGTTGTGGCACAAGAGGATGGGACAGATCAACTTTGATAACCTTGTAAAGATCAGCTCCATGCAAGCAGTAAGAAATATGTCTAAGGTTGTCAAACCTGCAAACACCATGTGTAGAGAATGTCAGATTGCTAAGCAAACAAGGATAAGGCTCAAGACCAAGGAGTATTCTACTACAAGACTTTTGGAACTAATTCATATTGATTTGTGCGGACCTACTAGGACAAAAATTCTTCAAGGTGAAAGGTATTTTATGTTGCTCATTGATGATTTCTCTAGAATGACACGGGTTGCATTCTTAAAATAAAAATTAGAATCTTTCAGTAGGTTTAAGATTTTCAAGTCATAGGTTGAAAATGAAATGAATGCTAGAATCAAGTGTTTAAGGTCTGATAGAGGTGGTGAGTTCACATCAAATGAGTTTGAAGAATTTTGTGAAGAGCATGGGATAAAGAGGCACTATTTTGTTGCTAGAACTCCTCAACAAAATGGAGTAGTAGAAAGAAACAATAGAATTGTTCAAGAGATGGCAAGATCAATGTTGAATGGAGCTAATTTTCCTGGTGTGTATTGGAAAGAAGTAGTTCATATTGCTGCCTATATTCTCAATAGAGGTCATCACAGCGTGTATAGCGCCAAAACTCCTTATGAGTTCTAGTATGGAAGACCAACAATTGTCAAATATTTCAGAATTTTTGGAAGTAGATGCTTTATCAGAAAAGATGAAAAAAGTCTAGGAAAGTTTGATTCAAGATTTGATGAAAGAATCTTTCTTGGGTACTCTACTAGAATCAAATCCTACAAATGCTATAATAAAAGGTTGAGGAAGATTGTTGAGAGTGCAAATGTCAAAGTTGATGAAGACTCAAATCAAAACATTCATGAGCAAGAAGACTATTGGTCAGATGTACCGGCCTGCTTAGAAGAAGAAGCTGAAGAAAAAGAAGAAGCACTAGAGAAGATCCCCAAGACACCTGCCAAGTATGTTTAGAAAAATCATTTAGAAGATCAAATCATTGGAGATAAGAATGAAGGATTGCAAACTAGAAGAAGATTTGCGAAGACAAATGAATAGGTGAACTTTTCTTTGTTGTCAAGAATAAAACCTGTTGTACCCAAACCGAAATTTTTGCTTCATTAAGGCATTTTGCTTAAAATGGTCTAAACCTTGTAAAAGTGGGGTCAAAACTCAGTTTTTGGGCAAATAAAGTATGGGCTTTTAGTCAGTGTGATGTCAAGAAGATACTGGCAAAATTTGAAAATTTTGAAAATTAGGGTTTTTGAAATCTATTTTTAGCTCGAAACCCTAAAAAATAGGAACTTGTCCGAATTGGCTGAAATTAATTTTGATTGGCTTATTTCACATCACAATCACAGTGGTGAAGTCAGTTTCAGTTAAAAGTCAGTTTAAGGCTGGTGGGTAGTTTTCACTTTTTTAGGAGAAAAGTTAGGATCTTCGGGGTCATCAATGGCAGTTGGCCAGTACCAGGTGTCAATATCTAAGCCTGAAACTCAAAGAGGAACGCTCTACGATAAAAGATGTTGGAAATAATGCTTTTTGATGGAGGGGATTTTCAGATTGGCAAAAAGTGCTAAAATATTCTAAGTCTGGGAACTTTTCACTATGTAACGTAGTAGACACTTGCGCAATCAACGTGCAAATCAACTTTATAGTGTCCGTACATGTGAAAATGATGAAGTATAGTCATCCACACACCTCAGCAGTCACAACGCTTCGACATGGTCAACCGCAGTGATGGATACAGCGTTTGCAAAGCATAAAATGGTGAAAATCAATGAATTCAAAACAAATCCGCTCCCCTGTAGCCCAGGGGCGCCCTTCCATTTGAAGGTCAAGATTTGAGTGTTTTGGATGAAGGATACATTCATTATGTTCAGTTTTCAGTCAGCTTTCCGATTAGCCATGAAGCAAGATCATCCGAGTTGCAGAACTCCGGCAAACGAAGACAGAAGCAGAGGTTACGAAGAGTGTTTTCATCATGGAGACAACTCAGAAATGCAAATCTGCTCCCTTCTAGCCAAGGGCGATTTTCTTTTTGAAGGCCCAGATCTAGATGCATGTGTGTTTTGATGGTTTCAGTCTTTGCAAAATTAGTTTAGCTTTTCAACGAGCTATCAAGCGAAAGCGTATCCAGTACAGAAATCCGGTTATCAACGTTAGAAGTGGAAATTGCAGGCAAGATACATGTCAGAAGAAATGAATTCAAAGCAAATCCGCTCCCCTGTAGCCCAGGGGCGATCCTGAATAAGGCCTGTTTGATGGATGAATTTGCAATTGAGGTCTTCCTGAGATCTCTTCCAGCTCAGTTCAGTTTTGCAGTGTATCCGTTCACAAGACGATCCGATGTTCTGAGTAACTGTGACAGAGGTCCTACCGAGCACGTAAAACAGAGGATGGTGAAGCGTAGCTACACAAAGCTGCACAGCTGTAGGCTAGGGGCGATTCTCCTTTAGGCCTGCCAGACGGGGTTATTTGCAATTACAGTCTTCACAAGACTTGTGTGCAATTACTCAAGCTATCCAACGAGTCTAGCCGACAGCCTCCGGGATTTGGCGAATGCTCGTACGTGCGAGGTCAAGATGATAATGCTGTGAAGAAGAGCTGATTGAAGGCAGTTCAAAAAACGACTAAGTGTAAGAATGTTATTTTCTTTGAAAAAGGCGATTTTCTTTTAGAGGCCTTAAAAGCAATTTTCTGGCTTCGTCGTCTCCAAGAACATCTCTTGCAAGTTGACCAAACTGTACAGCAAGACAGACGGCACGCATATCGGAACATTCCAGTTCCCGGTATCAAGGGTCAAAGTATGGTGTTCAGATGAAAATCACACTTTTGTCAAAATGGTGTTTGAGCTATCACAGAATAGGGGCGCTCATTCTTTTGGGGTTCTTAATACAATTTTCAGATCCCTCACATACAGTCATTGGATGCAGAATACTTCTAGTCATGCAATGAATCCATTATTCAGTCAGTGGGGTTCATTATTCATTGTCAGCAGGAGTTTGAAGCATTAGAAGGCAAAACTAAGAAATGGCTAAGTCTGGAGTCAAAACATCAATTTAATCAGAGGCGCCTAATTTTCTAAGGTATCAGATGATGATTTTAGCAGTTGTTGCTTCCAGTAGACATTTCATCCTTGTCATGCAAGCTTCGCGGTGGATATCTTAGCACGGTCGTAGGATCATTCAATCATCCGAAAATCAGAGTTGAACAGGGTCAGTTGTAACTTTGCAGTCAGTTACAAATTAGGAGATTCTCAAAAATCTCATAACTCTTGCAAATGGAAGCCTAAAAGATCAAAATTTGACTTTTTGGAATCAGGGAAGTGTGTTGAACACAGCAAGATGCTATTTTTGGCAAAAATGAAAAAAAAATATTTTGCATCCAGAGCATTGAAAAGTGACGAATTTCTTCAAAGACAGATATTGGCGCCATTTTTAGTTTTTTGCATGTTTTAAAATTAAGATATTATTTTTAGTCTAAAGACTCAGATACAGTGGCAGTTCAACTAGAGAGAAGCCAATCTAATTCTCTTTTCTAAATTAGGGTTGCATTATGCATGCATGATGGTACGAATTGTTTATTTAAACAAGCATGGCGCCTTTCATCATTCACACAGCTTTGAAAGTTTGAATTTCTTCAAAGAGATTTGCGAATTTTCATCAAAGAATCAAGTTCGAAGGTGATAAAATATTCTTTTGCAGGTACAAGTTCAAATTCAGCATCAGATTCAAGGCAGAGTGGCGATTTTGACAGAAGAAGATAATAAATAAATAAAAATTAAAAAACATCTTTCTTCTTCTCTATATTTCTTCCATCTTCTCGTCTTAAATTCTCTTGCATGTTCGAAGTGTTGGCAGATTTTGGCAAAACAAAATATCTGGGTTGATTCAAAAGAGCTTTCTCAGCAAAACCCATGTGCCAGAATTTTTCAAGAAAATTTGTTTCAGAACATTTGTTCTTGAAGCTTTAATTTTCTCAACCGAAATTCTTTTGCATGGCTGAGTAAAGGGTAAATTTTTGCATTTCTGACATTCTAGGTTGTCTTAGAATCATTTTCTGGACAAAACCCATATCTCATATTTTTTCGTAAAAATTCTCATCCGACAAGCTATTTTTAGGCTCAGCAGGCTATTTTTGGCTTTCTAGAAAAGTTGTCAGAATATAGCCGTGTGCACAGTCAACAGGCAAGTTTTTCAGAATGCAGTTCACTCAGCTCGAATTCAAGACCAAATCGGTCTTAACCCATGACTTCATCTGAACAGTTGATACATATCTACATAAGGTGTTGCCGGAGGTAGTTTTGGATCCACTCAAAATCAGGGATTTATTTATCAAGAATATTCAGCAATCCGGGTTACTTGAGGCCGCTTCAATACCTATTTCGGTGCATTGCGTGGAGTTTGTAATATCTTGCATCAAGCATTACAATTCCGCTACACGAGAGATACGGTCAATAGATGGACGTGTCATATGCAGTCTCAAACCCCTTGATATCGAGCGAAGTCTGGATATTCCTCAACATTCGGATGGGATGGTCATTTCCATGAGTCAGAGCGAGCAGGCATTCAATGCTGGACTGGATAAGTGTCAGAACAAGATGATAGAGAGGTGGCTGAAACAAAAGAAGAGCAAGTTGCCAAACAACTTGGGTCGTGGCGAGTGTAAGGATGAATACAATATTTTGATTACACTGCTTAATCGTGTCTCAGGTCATGCAGATGCAAACAAATTTCACCCGTGGATGTATTATATCATTGGTAGAATCATCTCTGGACAAGAGCATTATGACTGGGCATCCTTCATCAGCGATGCTATTCACGAGCAAATCACCGGTTTCCTAGCTGCGCATCAATTTCATATGTGTTCTTACCTGGTGTACTTGATTGCTTATCAGAATCAGTTTAACGGTTTGAATACGGTGGGCATACTCAGTGTACAGAAAGTCTATCGTTACTATGACCAGCTTGAGTTCACAAAGGCTGAAAGTCATTTTAAACGTGTACAAGAGGCTTTCTTGACTTATACAGTGAGAAACTTGGACCGGGAGTTGCATATTCGCATCTCGACAGTTGCTAGAGCAGCAATGAAGAATTGGGCAGATTGGTACATTCAGTTCCCTACATACACCTATATCCGTGTCTATGGATACACAGGAAAACCAGCTATGTTACCACGATATCCTTCGGATAAAACAATATTCATGGAGTTCCTGAGGCAGCTATATGAAGTTCACAAACGTTTGCGCATCAAGCGTAAATCAGCTGCTGAGTTTCCTTTGCAATTCGGGATGTATTGGTGTAAGACGGCAGTTGATGCTAAGACTGCAAGTCAAGAGTTAGAAAATTGTAAACTCAAGTACCTGGTGGATACACGCACATATGATCCTTGGGGTCATTACGCAGCTCGCCTAGGTAATCTCTCTTATCACAAACCTACGATGGAAGGTTACTGGGTGAATTGTGATGATGATTTTGAGGTTCGCAGACGTAGCTATAGCAGGTTCTCTCTTCCACAAGTTTCTGTTTTCTTGGCGGAAGATGTGGAAGGATTGACAGAAGATGAGGGAGATACACTTCCTCAATTTTACAAAGAGCAGGTTGATGGACAACCACTACCGTTAGTGAACTGGTATGCCAAAGAGTTCACATCAGTAAAGGAAAGATCGAGCAGGGTCATCCAAAATAGTATGCTTTATTTAGAAAAAAGAAGGTTGAGAAAGGCATCCATGCCTAGAGCAGAGCCGCCATCAGAAGGACTTGTATTGCCTTCTTCTTCAAAACCTAAGCAGAAGAAGAGGAGTAATCCTCCTAAAAAGAATCCAGCGCCTAGTAATTCGAAAGGAAAAGCATCTGTTGCGATTCCACATGTAGAGCCAGTTAGGGAAGTTATTCAGACTTCTCCACAACTTGAGGTTCAGCCCCGTATGCCGTCACCGACACCATTAGAGCAGCCTCCCATTCCAATTCACATTGATTTGGACATGGATTCACCTCCTCGCATCGATTCTTTTACACATTCACATTCATCAGATCCTCTTGCGACTAGTACAGATCATTCCAGTGGGATTAGTCGGGATTCATCTTGGCTTGAGAGTCAACTGGGAAGAAAAAGGAGACAACCATCTTACATACTTGATCATTCAGATTTCGATCATGACCATCAAGATGTGCCTGAAAAGAGGATCAAGAAACAGATACATATTGGGAGAAGTGCAGATAGGGAATTCATTGTTGAGACTGCTGCACCTCCAGAAGATAAGAGTCTAGACGAGATGGAAGCTCAAGACTTCGAAGTTATCACAGTTCATTTCGGTAAGAGTACTCGTCAGACAGATATTGATCTCCTACAGGTTGCTACAGATAGCGCCAAGGATAGGATGGTGAAAGATGGTGAAGATAAATCAGCTCTCAAGGCTGAAATACAGCAGCTTCGCCAGTACATTTCTAGCCTTGTACATAGGACAAGGGATGTTGTCATCGCACTTCCACATATGTTAGAACCACCAGCAGAGCAGGGTCAGATTGATCTCTTGGTTGCATATGGTAAGCGATTGGAGGAATGGGAAGAGGAGTTTGTTGCTAGAGGCTGCCTTGTACTTACAAAATTGTATCAATTGCGGTATAATGCACGTGAGCTTCGTCTACGACTTCAAGATGAGGAACGTGATTTGGCCATTAGTAGACCCAGGGATGAGATTCTGATTGCCAACTTGGGAATGTCATTTGATTCAGTCACAGAGGCAGAAGATAAAGAAGAGGTCTACATTTGGAGAACACAGTTGATCTTCAAGGCAGAGATAGAAGGAAAGATAGCATCTGAGGTGGCTGAGAGTAGAGAGCATGTTACTAGTGCACTCCGCTATATAAGAGACTTTGTGTTTCAATTACCATGTGTATATCAGCGTGTGGGTGGTGACTATGTTGAGCTTGCTGACATCCAATTAGAGCTCCAAGCACTTATTCACGGTATTTTCAGTGGTGAGACCATTGGCTGTAAGATGAATCAGCTTACAGCCATGTCAACATTGTTTGATGAGGCAATCAGGAGAAAGGGTGAGTTCCAGTGTCAGATGACTAATGGAGAAGACATGCTGCACAGACATAGGATTCTTCGCCAGAGCTTCAGTTCCCCAGATGGAGATGCAGTCAACGACCTCGTAGATGGGTTAATTTCTCAAGATCAGGGCCAGTAGACTTCAGTTAAAGGCGTCCCACCTTTTCCAAGATAGACATTAGACACAGGAGTTAAACTCGAGGCTTCTTTCCGAGTTAACTGGTTGTTACACATTGCATGCCATGTCTTTCTTGGAAATATCTACATATACTTGGAGATTAGATTAGATTTTTCAGTTGACTGATGATAGCATTCCAGTTGACTTGCTTTCAATAAGGACGTGCATGTTGCACCTTGTCCATTTAGATTAGATGTTTCAGTTAACTGATGATAGTTTCCCAGTTAACTGTATAGTTTCATTCAATTAGGGTTTAGGAATAAGATCTTGCATGCATTGCAAGACTTTAGTTGACTCAAGGTGATTTTAGGGTTGCCTACACCTTGAAGTCTATAAATAAGAGCTTTAAGCTCATTTGTAATTTAACTTTTGCTTGATAGCATACATGCTGCGCCTACCTTGCCTGTAGTATTGCTATTATTGTATCTGTTCAAAGAGTAATTGCTGTTATAATAAATTGTTGCGCCTACCTTGCCTTCATGTTATTGTTATGGTGTTTATTCGACCTTAGTTAAATGGGGTTGCTGGTTTGATCGTTATTGCATGCGTGTTGCGTCTATACAATCTACTGTCCCAGTTGCTTACCTTTTGTTTTGTTGATTATAAGCCTATTCAGAAGAGCAAATAGTTGCGCCTACCTTGCCTTCATGTTGTGAAACTGTACTCAAAGCTTATCGTATGATGTGTGTTATAGTAGACTCATTCAGCCAAGCAAATAGTTGCGCCTACCTTGCCTTCATGTTGTAAAGCTGTACCAGGTTTACCGTTCATTTGTTTGTTTTAATAAACTTCTTCCCGGATTAGCAAATAGTTGCGCCTACCTTGCCTTCATGTTGTGAGCCCGCACCTGGAGTTTATCGTACAATACATTCCTGCTCCCATTTCCTCATGCTTCTCTTGAGGAAATTGATAGATATAAGTTAAAGTTTGCTTAGTTGTTACATGATCTGCGAAACCAGAAAATACTTAGCTGCAACGTTCTAGGTTTTCTTAACCTTGTGCCTCTACCAGCTGAGAACAAAAAGATAGGACATTAGTTTAGTTTTCTATTTCATGCATTCCAGCACAACGAGGGAGCTTCCCCTCCTAATTTGAAGAGCACTCATTACGTAGTGTGCATAACTGTCCGTACAAACTCACACTCCAGAGGTGTTAGTTCTTACGGCAACAAAACCAAAAGATTTTGCGGATGCTAGCAAAGATGAAGGATGGATTCAAGCTATGGAAGAAGAGCTAAATTAGATAGGGAAAAATCAGACTTGGGAATTTGTGCCAAGACTTGTAGATAAGAATGTAATAGGAACAAAATGGGTGTTCAAGAACAAATTGAATGAAGATGGTGAAGTGGTAAGAAATAAAGCAAGGTTGGTGTGCAAAGGTTATTCATAGGTGGAAGGAATTGAATTTTTAGAAACATTTGCTCCGGTGGCAAGAATGGAGGCTATCGAAATGTTTCTTGCATTTGCTGTTCACAATAACTTCAAGGTATATCAAATGAATGTGAAATCTACTTTCTTGAATGGTGATTTGGAAGAAGTGTATACAGAGCAGTCTGATGGTTTTCTGCTATTAGAAGATCCAAAAAGAGTGTGCAGACTCAAAAAGGTTTTGGATGGTCTAAAATAAGCCCCTAGGGCCTAGTATGCAGGGATGGATAAGTACCTACTCCAATAGAGCTTCAAGAAAGGTACTACAGATAGCAATCTGTATATTAAAATTGAGGATGAAAGAATTCTAATTATTGTTGTGTATGTTGATGATATAATCTATGGAGGAAATTATGAAATGTGTAAGAAGTTTGTTGAAGAGATGTAGAAAGAATTTGAAATGTCTATGATAGGTGAACTATCTTTCTTTCTTGGACTTCAAACTGCACACTCAGATAATGGTATCTTTATTTCCCAAGCAAAGCATGTCAAGGAGACGCTGAATAAGTTTGGCATGGAGGATTGCAAACCGGTGAGTACTCCCATGGCAATAGGTTGTCATTTAAGCAAAGATGATGAGTCACCTAAAGCTGATCAGACTTTGTATAGGTCTATGATTGGGGCCTACTGTACTTAACAACATCAAGGCCTAATATTATGCAATCTATTTGTTTGGTTGCAAGATTTCGAGTCGATCCAAAATAAACTCATGTAAAAGAAGTCCAGAGGATTTTTTAGAATTTTGAAGAGCACTTCGAACTATGGATTGTGGTATCAAAAAGATAATGTCTTTTCTCTAAGTGCATATACTGATGTTGATTGGGTTGGCAGTTTTGATGATAGGAGTACCAGCGGAAGTGCTTTCTTTTTGGGAGATAGATTGGTCTCTTGGTTTAGTAAGAAGCAAGACTCAGTGTCCCTATCAATAGCAGAAATAGAGTATATTGTTGTAGCATTATGCTGCACCCAAGTGCTATGGATGAAGCAAACTTTGAAGGACCTCAAGGTGATGTATGATGAGCCCATTCCAATTTTGAGTGATAATACAAGCACCATCAATATTTCAATGAATCCAGTGATGCATGTTAGAACCAAACACATATCTATTAGGTATCACTTCTTAAGGGAGAAAGTTATAGATCAGGAAGTAAGATTGGAGTATGTGCCCACAAAGGAACAAGTTGCAAACATCTTTACAAAGGCACTATCAAAGGATACATTTGAGTATCTCAGATAGAAGCTAGAGGTTGTTGCCCCTCCTTCTAACTAGATGCATAGTTGGTGCATCTGTTTAGGGGGAGCAATTCAAGACACATTTTTATCCCTGGATTGGTGAGGCCACCTCTCAGGGGGAGTAGGTAGAAGGATAATAAGATAGGGGGTGCTTGTATGTTGCTGCAAGCATAGTTGAAGACCACTTGCCCTTTACCCTTGATGTCAAAGGGGGAGAAATTGCATATCAGGTTGTGTTGTGACCTTTTCACACATCACCCCATCCAAGATGGGGACCCCCCTAATTTTTGCTCTATTCTGGTCTTTTGGCTTTGCTTCTCTCTATCTCTGATCTTTTGTCCTTCTGGGGATGTCCCGTCATTTGACCTAGGTTGAAATGATTGCCAAGTCTGCGAAATTAGGGTTTCTATCCTTCGGGCTTGTTTGAGGTCAAATGGGAGTATCAAGGTAAAATCTGAGTGCAGTAGTACAGTCAGAAGGCCCAAGGCAGGATCCCACTGAAATCTTATTGAAATCTGACAACTTACTATTTTTAGTAAGTACCTAATCTGAGGTCTTTTTCCTCAGGATTTCGGATTTCTAACTACTTCAGCACATTCAGGCAGCTTCAGAGTGCCTACACGAGAAATTTGAACAAATTTGGACAACTGGCTATTTTTAGCAGTTCAGCCTTCGGAGGCTATTTTCAGGGTTTAAACATACGATTCTCCAATGCATGACTTGAGAATGGATCTGGGTTTTTCAAGACCTTCGCGGTGATATAACATGCAAAGCAAGATGGTGACTTTCAACGGTATAGCCTTCAAGGGCTATTTTTAGGGTTTGCATCAGTGATTTTCAGTGCATGCCCGGATATTCCATATGGGTTTTGCGAGAGCTTCGCAATGGTGTGCCATGCAAGCGGAATGAGTCTGTTTTCAAGGACTTACTATTTTTAGCCAGTGCAAGCATGCAGACCAGTTTTCTGGGTTTTTCTGGGTTTTTTGAGATCCCACGAGCACTGTAACATGCAAAATCATCTGACATCTGATTGACCCCTTTCCGGACACTTACTATAAATAGCAGTTTCACCCCAGCAGTTACCCAACACTTCAGTCCAGCAAGCAGAATGACAAACAACAGAAATCAAGGGAAGTGGGAGCAGTCCGGAGCGCATGCAAGTCAGATTAGGGTTTCCCTTGCTATGTCTAAAAATAGATGGAATGAAATGTAGAGATGTAAAAGCGAAGCACGCCACCGGGATCAGCATCTTTCGGGTTGCCCACTGGCAAAATTTGAGCACGATCTGAATAAATACTATTTTTAGTAAGTCATCTCATGGCTATAAATAGCACGTATTGTGCCAGAGGCAAGTGTGAACAGGTCACTTACAACATCAAGAACAATTAGAACGAATTTCAGGTCAAACAAAGATACAAAAATTGATCAATTTTAGGGTTTGCTAAAAATAGTAAATGGCTAAAAATAGCATACCAGTGTGGACAAAGGGTATAAACAAGGTGGCAAAGTCAGTGGAAGCACAACCACGCCTGCTCCAACTCAGAACAGATGAAATGCAAGGGAACCCTAATTTCTCTGAATTTGCTAAAAATAGAAAGCCAAGGCATGGCTAGGGCGCTGGAAACTTATAAGTGATAACTGGCATGAAGACACATGGAATGCGCCCAGAAGGAATAAGGGGGGGGGGGTTCAAAAATCTCTAAGTGTTGAAATTCCTCCAACATGGGTCAAATGCGCCTGAGGTATGAAGAAATTGACAAGAAAAATTGATAAGTTTTGGCGTTTTCCTTTGCCTAGGCAATATGCGCCCAAAAGTGGAAGCTATCAAGGCAGAATGCGCCCAAGGAAGGTGAAGAGTCACTAGGGCGTGGGAAATTCCTTCACCACCCCTTGTATGCGCCCTCAAGTTCCTCCACTACATGGCAAATGCGCCCAAAGGGAAGGCAAACATAAAATGCGCTAGGGCTAGGAAAATTCCTCTTCACACCCCTATTTGCGCCCAAGAGTGGAAGTTGACTAGGCCAAATGCGCCTTAGAATGGAAGTGGCATGTGTGATTTGCGTCCAAGGTGTTTTCCCCTCCACATGTTATATGCGCCTAAGGCAAAGGTAAAGGTAAGGGTGGCGTGATTTTGTAATATGCTAAGGATAAAAGATTTTCCTCCTCCACATGTGATATGCACCCTTGTGATGAAAAGGGTAAAGTGTTAGCCTCTAGACGTGAAAATGCCTAAGGGGTAAAGGGCAAAGGTTGATGCATAAGATGAAGTGCGCCCCTCATGGTTGATTTGAAATGAGTTCTCTAGAAATTTTTCCTAAGGCAAAAGGGGATTGCTAAGGCGTAGGGAGATAAAATGGATAAAATGGAAGCTCACACCCTCAAATGCGCCCCACATGGGTAAATTAAAATTTAATTATTTTCTAAGGGTGAGAAATACGCCTAGGGGTGATGATAAAACTTTCTTCAAGCAAATGTGGAGTGCACCCAGAGCCAGACAGAGGGAAAATTCTTCAGGAGAAAATCAAGGAAAAGTGCCAAGGCAGGGAAATGGAGAATTGCAGGCGAGAAACGAGTCCAAAATAAAAATGGAATAAACCTTAGCATTTTTATTATTTTTTTCCAAATAATAAAAATTAAAGTACCCCTTCATCTAGATACACATGAAAATGATGAGTTCCGAAAGGAATTTTCTTTTGGGTATTGAACATTTTCGATTGCGAGATGGTTTGAACTTGTTCCATGCCTTGCTCACATCATTTCGGTGGATATTTCTGCTCGGTGTCTATTTCGATAAATTTCCTAAGGCAAATTTAAAGAATTCCTCTAAGGCAATTAAAATGAATGAGTTTACTAAAATGTTTCGCTGGAGGATTGAACTGGATAATTTTGGCAAGGCAAGAATGAAATAAAAATGACTTAGCCAGATGAATTAAAATTGTTCGAAGAAGTGATTAATCCAATATTTTAAAAGAAGCAAATATGATGAAGCAGGCCTGTGCAGGGGTGATGAAATTCATAATTCTAGAAGCTGAAGATTCTGATGCTTCGGATGACAAGTGTTGCAACTGGCGAAAGGGGGGAAAATGGAATTCAAAAATGTGCTAAGTATAGCCTCTATTGGATTTCGACTTGGCTATAAGATTCTAAGTCCTTTTCATGTCTCTCACAAGTTGCTGAATGCAAAACACTCTCTGGGGCTGAAGTATGCATTTGTGAAGAGAATTCTCAAGTTGCTGAAGAATTCGAAATTGTGAAGGAAGCTTGAGGTTGCTGAGAGGTGCGAGTTGGCAAGAGGTTGAATTGACTGGGACGTGGCTAAGCAAGTTTGGAGCTTGAAGCTGCTGAAGTACGAATTTGTGAGGAAAGTCCCAAGTTGCTGAAGAGTTCGAATTTCAAGTCTTGAAGCTTCCCAAATTGCTGAAGTATGACTTGAAGTTAAAAGAGTGGAGTTGCTGAAAAGTACGAAGCTACAGGGAAAGGTCCCAAGTTGCTGAAAACTGAAAAGTACGATTTTAGAAGGAAGTCCTAAACTACTGAGAAAAGCGAACTTGAAGAGTGAAGTTCCAAATCTGCTAAGGGCGACTTGCTGCAGGCAAACATTTCCAAACATCAGACGTTGTGTTGCAGCAAGTAGAGAGACTTCTAAAAAACGTTGAAATAAACAAGAGTGTTGAGGTTTGCAGCTGAAAGTGACAAAGCGTTGCAGCCTTTTTATTTAAAAATCTGCTGGCACCCTCAATGGTGATTATTTTATTATTTTATTATTTTGTTTTCTAATGACTTTTGTTCCTTGTAGAATGGATGAATCAAGCAAAAGAGCTACAGGCAGAGGGAACCACATTGAATCCGCAAAGGCAAACACATCAAGACAAGTAGTGATCAAGAAAGTGAGCAAGTCCTTGCCAGAATCAAAATTTTCTTCAAAGTTGGGCAAGCTGGCTGACACAAACTTGGGCTCGTTCAACTTGGAGGCGTTCAGGAGAAGGATAATGGGGATTGGAGGCCATCACCCATCAGTTACCTCACACAACATTGTAAGGAGCGGACTCTATGCAGTTGCCAGTTTTCCGCCAGCTATCCGGTGTCCAGAGCTCATCATAGAGTGCGCCAACCACTACAACATAGAGCAGAGGACGATCACTTCACCAGATGGCAAGATATTGGCCAACCTTACACCTGAAGCAATCGGAGAAGCATTCGGGATTCCAGTTCACGAGAAGATGATTTACAAAACAAGGGAAAGGGCTGAAAGGATGTACTCATCCACATTTGACAGGTGTGCTGATTTGATAAATACTAGGTGGATGATCAAACCCAAGCCAACTCATACAAAATTACCCAAACAGATAATCTCAGAGGATTTGAGACAAGAGTTTGGGGATCTGATAATGATGTTGAGCAGAGTTGGAGGATGCACCCAAGCGTTCATCTTTGAACCTTGGATGTTTTATTATGTCAACTTGGCGCTAGAGGGCAAGGATTACGTGGATTGGGCACTGATGATCAGTGACAACATACATAACCAGCTTCGTGGCGTGAGGAGAACAAAAACGTTTTACATGGGCTTTTACATTGTCTACATGTTGGCTCGCATGACGAAGTATAGGGGATTTCCTATAAGGAACCAATCGGGTGTGGTTCCCATCAATTTAAGATACATGAGGCTTGTCCACAGTTGCATCTGACAAGCACCATCAACTACAAGAGGGTCAATGACGCCTTCACTATGCACATAAGGAGGACCTTGCAGCAAAGGACCCATCACAGAATATCTAGGGAAGCACAAGAGTTGATTGAAAAGTACAGGTGTTGGTTTATCCAATTTCCGAAGTTTACCTACATAAGGCTGCAAGGATTTTCCTCTTATCCTTATAGATTGCCCTGGTATCCCACAAACAAAATAGTGATGCTGGAAATATCTAGGCAACTTATTGCCTATGATAAAGATTCAAAAGAAGAAGAAGAAAGGTGGACTTGGATTCCCAATTACCATAGGGAATTCAGATGAAATCTGTCCATCACTGCAAGTAGCTAGGGAGGTAGAAAATGAGCTCCAATTCTTCCACCTTTCCTACCACACCAGCAGGCATCACTACGATCCCCACAGGAACATCAGATGGATATTGTCAGAAGAGTTCAGGCACAAGACACAAATTGAAGACTTTTGGGCAAGTGCAGTGGATGAGATCGAGATCAGGAAAAGAATGTTTTCTCAGATACTGTTGGTAATGATCAGGGAACGCGAAATTGTCCCAGTGCCGAATCAAATTGAAGAAGACAAAAATGTTGTACAGGCTGATTACTAAACAGCGAGGGATACACCTCTGCCACTCCTAGATTGGTTAGAGCCAAAAGTTACCGACTTGGATACGCTCTGTATCCCAGTCTTAGCATTCACACGGAGTTGGGTAGAGAGGCATGTCCGCCGACTTAAGGGAAGATCAATTCCCCTCACATATAATTTGATGGGAGACCACAGGTCGCTGGCAGCTAGATAGAGAAGGCAGGTGGATCAAACTCCAGAGCCAAGAGGGAAAGAGCCAGTTCGGCTTGAGCCTTTGAGAGTTGAGGAGTCCTTGCATACACCATCTCGGGCACATTCTCCAAGTTTACAGGAAGTATCGTTGTTTGCTGATCAGAGGGAAAGATTGCAGGCAGAACGGGCAGTGCAAGTAGCAAATCAACCACCTCGTAGAGAGTCAGTGGGCCAAAGCATCAACATGCCCCGGGAAGAAAATCAGCAAGAGACGGATGAGGGGACGGCCATTGATACTTAGTTTCGGTAGGAGATTGAGGCAACTCTCGAGGATGATGCTACTTCAGATCAGGATGCCCAAAGCTCAAGAGATACTGAGCCTATTGATGATGATGAGCCTCGTCAGAACGATGGGAGGGGAGAAGTTCATGAGATAGAAGCCGAGGTTGAGTAGCCTTCTGTGATATCAGATATGCGGCAGGAGGTGCCAGAATGGCTAAGGGACAGGATGAGACGTGATCCTGTAGATGAGACTGATCCTGCAGCCAAGATGGAGGAGTTGTTACAGAGGATCAGTGCACCTCCAACGAAGAAAAAGGCTAGGAAGTTTTCCAAAATATCAACAGATGAGGATGGATCTCGAACGTTGCATATAGCAGTACCTCGAGTAGAGTGTGATCAGGACGAGGCCGTTCCAGAAAATTATGTGATTACAACTATGGAACTTGGCCGCCCTACTAGAGCACAAGTGGTTGAGGAGTGCGATAATTACTATCGAGCACTCAAGGATAGATTGTCCTATGTTGAGGACAAGTACAAGAAATTGAAGGTAGAGCACAAGACACTGATTGACTATGTGCAGCACTTGTCCTGTCCTTGTGGTCAAGAGAATCCGGCAATTGAGCTTCCAGCTGAATTTTCCAGGGAATCAATTAGTGGGTTAGAGGATTTGAAAAGGATGGCACACTAGGCAGACAAGTGGGTTGCCGGCGTCCGTGCTGAAACAGGAAAGTTTATGGAGGATCTTGCACATGCCTATAGGCAAGCCTTCGATATTATGGCAAGGATGGATGCAGTTAACCATGCTTGGGGTGAGGCTCGTATCTATCAGATGAGGGTTGTTCTCCGTTTAGGGGCTTTGATGAGCATAACTCTACAGGTTTTGGTTGAGGGAGGTGTGATTCAGCAGGAGGATAAATATGACTTCGCCGGATCTTCAGTGGTCACAGGCCGAGGATTCTACGATGCATCATAGACGGATTCTGTCAGGTTCAGAAAGGCCATGACGAATATATTGGATGGAGTCCTCAATACATTAGAGGCAATCTTTGCCAGGAGGTTGACTTCTGAAGAGGTGACTGTAGATGGTTTGAAGAACAGACTAATACCATTCTTTTCTGAGGTGAAGACTGTCATGTCCCCATTTTGGAGCAATAAGGTGATATTATTAAATTAATTATTTATAAGGTTATTAAAAAAATAAATATTTCAAGGTGACCTTATATTTAATTAATTTAATATTAAAGTGACTAGAAAATAAAATAATATCAAAAAGTCACTTAAATAAATAAAAAGTAAAAGACTATCTTTTATCCCACATTGGTTGGGAAAGTGAGTTGCTCTTTCAAGGAAAGAATATAAGGAGTGGCAAAAGGTACATTTTAGAACATCTAGACTTGAATACTTTTTCCTATTGTTGGAGAGCTTGAGAGCTTGACATAGCTTGAGGGTTTATACCTTCTTGTATTGCTGGCTTCGGTTGTGTGACACCAACCCTAGCTAGTTGAGAGTGGAAGATATTTTCAGTCTTCTACATCGAGCAAAAATTAGTGGCCTTTGGCCAATTTTTGGAGACAATGGTGGAATTTGGATTTGGAGGAAAGGAACAACTGCAGATTTTGAAAAGTTTATTTCCAGAATTTAAATAATTCAATTTCTAGTTTGAGATCAATTTGTCTTTTGCTACAGTGCGTGAATAGTGACGGCCTACAGTGCGTGAATAGTGACGGCGCTACAGTGCATGAACAGTAACAATGAACAGTGATGGCGCTACCGTGCATGAACAGTGATGGCGCTACAGTAGTATTCTGCATTTAGCATCATTTTGAAGTTGAGTTTGGAGTCAAACAGGTTCCTTAATTACATTGTTGCTTTACAAAGTTTAATAGATCAGTCATATAGAATTTTGGCAAATGTAATAGGCATGTCTTAAATGCAATCTCAATCATAATAGAAGCATTTTGATGTCAGTCCCAGCAAGCATGCATTCTCAGTCTCAGTCAAATTGTAAGCAAATACTTCATTGAGAAAAGTCTGATTGCTTCCTAAATGCAAGTTGTAATCATTTCCTCATCTTTGCAATATCAGATTGGAGTTATAAGGAGATTGTTTGCAATGTATTTGTCATAATGTCTATCACATGTTCATGCATTCATTTAAGCTAGTTGCACGCCAAGTGTTTGTAAAAATGTTCCTTGGCTGTAGGTATGCATTTTACATCAGAACTTCATCTATATGCATCTAAAACATAAAAAGAGTTGCATCTTCATTTTAGATCTTTGAATACATATCCTAGAAGTTATTTCCAAGCATTTGAACAACATTTGCATTCATCTAATCAAAGGCAAAGCAATCTGAGATCAATTACCAGCAAATTGAAGATTGCATACAAAGTGTTTGTCAAATTGTCTAAAACAGAAAATCAGACTTTTAACATCAGATTTGGCAAGGCACTTTACAAAGACCTTCACACAGAATGACTTCGAGAACACTTCTACGTTCTCCAACATTATACAAAACACCCAGGATGCCCTTGTTGCCTGGAAGAAATCTTGTGCCTGGCATGGCCAAACAGTTACAGTTTTGGAATTTCAGTTAGATCACATTCCTCCCATTTCGGATCAGGAGGTTGAGGCAGTATTGGCCAGGTTCATCAGGTTTGTAGCCAGCGAGAAGGAGAAAGGAAACGCCCTTCTGGATGACGATCTTCTGGAAGGGGATGATGTGCATTGATGGCAGATAGTGGTTCATTGATGAGGAGTGGAGAATCTTCAACGCATTCATTGCCCCACTCCTCTCAGTGGTGGTTTTTAGGGCTAGAACCCTAATCAGGGCTTAGGTGGCTCAGTCTGGGCCTTCTATTGTATTTGAATTTAAGCTGTCCACTGGACTGGGCTAGATATAAAAGGGGTATCCCCCCTCATTTGTAATATATGAGGATTAGACAGAAACCAGAGATAGAGTTGAGCTAGATAGAAGTTAAAGAGTAGAGCTAGGAGTTACCTTAGTTTGGAAAGGAAAGAAAGACTTTCCCTTTGAAGGTTTTTGTAAAAGATTGTTGTGTAAGACTCATAATATAAGGATTTTCATTGATTGGTGATTCTATATTGCATTGTGGGTAGTTGACGAGATCTTTTCGTCTTTCCAATTCAAGTAGAGTAGAGTAAAGTAGACTTTGTTTTATGCAAGTAGTTGTTAATTGTGGATTGTGGCGTTGGTTTGGGCAAATCTTCCTTTATCCATACCACTAGCGGGCTTGCTGACGGTAAGTCTGCCTTGCGTGGTCAACTGGAACATCAGTACCTAACTTCGATTGTGACTTAGGTGTTCACTTGCATCGTTGTGATGGAGTGCGCATGTTGGGCCACAATTTGAACATCTTATCCATCCTTTGAAGATTGCACCAACTTTGTCAGAGTTGTCTGAAGGGGAGACGAAACAAAGTTTGGTTTGGAGATTGTCAAAGTCTGTCCTTGCATTCCACCCTTTAGAAATAGATTGTAGACTCCCTATCCCTATTCCCTTAAAATTTAGTATTTCCCAGTCAGTTCAAATATCAGAGCATCATAGTCAAAACCCTTCATTTGCTTGGCAAAAAAAAATCGAACAATTACGTAAGTCCCCTTGGAATACCCAGCATATTCACATCAACCAACTGAGTCTATTCGCAATAAAAGGAACCTTGGAGTTGAACGCATGAACTTTCACGCAATCTTAGCATGCAGAATACTTTGATCAAGAGAGAATAGAGTGACCATTGGACATTTTATTCTGTGTTGGTGTTGTCATAAAACACACGTCAATAGGTTGGTGTTGCCATCAATTCCAAAGCGTAAGATTGTTGGAAATGTTGTCATTGATATCAACAAAATGAAGATTGTTGCAGGTGTTGTCATATAATGTCCCTTTCCTAATCTATTCAACAATGTGAAGAGTTAACCTATTCAGTGTTTCTTGTAGGCTAATGGGGTTATGGTTATGGAACTTTGGTGATAGTTTATCCAACATGGTGTGGTTGAGAGTTGTGTAATGCTCTTTTCTAGAGTATTTTTGGTGATTTCTCCCATACTATTTTAGTAAGTTAGTCTTGGCCACCGATGGAGCCAGTTGTCTATCTTGCTATTTTTAGAAATGTCATAGGGGTAGTGGATATCAATATTTTAATATTTAAATGGTCTAGTGCATTTATTTTAAATAACAAAAATATTAAATTTAAATTAAATATTAAACTTATTTTATAAAGTTAAAGTTAAATAACAAAAATATTAAAGTTAAATAACAAAAATAGTAAAGTTAAATTAAATATTAACCTTATGTTATTTATTTTATAAGGTTGCTTTATAAAAGAGGGTCAAGGGAGACATAAGGGAAAATATTAAAAAGGTAAATACTTGTGCAACTTAAGTGGGACCTAAAGTTATTAAAAAAAGTGTTTTTTTTCTAAAAATGGAAAAGCAAAAAAACACTTTTCGAAAAAGCAATGAAAAAACAAAAGCATAAAAAAAGCTACAAAAGAAGGTGTGGGGCTCTCATTTGGTTTATGCTGGATATTGGATATTGGTTTCTTCAGGCTGGAGAAGACATTTCTTTAGGAGGGTTTGTGAGGATGAAATGCCTTGCAAGCGACATCCTCTACGTTGGTGAGAGATCCAATTTGAAGGATTTCTTTGTGGTTTCACACAGGAATCACAACTGAGTCATATCATTGAAGGTTTCTAGTAGTTACAGGTTTGATTTCAGTGAGAAAATTGCATAAGGTGAATAGTAGGTTGAAGATCATTACTTTCACCTTAGATATTCCTTTACCTTGTTGGTCATACACTTCTAGCTGGGCCGCACAGCGGCATAGGGAGGCGTGTGGGATAAGAACCCTAGCATAGGGTTTTGTGGGTTGCATATTGATCAATCAACAATATTAGTAGGAGGTGTGACAATAGGTTTGGAGTGGTTTCTAGCAATTTTCAGAGGTCCCAACTAGGTACTTGCAACTACAGCCCTTTGTCAAAGTTGCCAACTCTTTCTGGGTATGTTGGATTTAAATATGTCCCTACATTTTATGATCTGGGTTGTTGTAATTGAGTAAAACTCAATATTCTGATTGAAATTCAAATCTGGAATTTTATGTGCATTGTAATTCCAAAAATTGCAATTTTTGAGCTGTTATTCATTGCTGCAAGATACTTTAATTTTCTGCACTTTATTTATCATCCCAAACCATCACAAAAATATTGCAAAATACATTTCAAAACAAATCAAAAAACAAAAAAAAAAAATACAAGGGCAGATTGAGGGTGCATCTTACATGTCATTAACGTCAGTGTTGTCTTTGATGTTAGTAGAATGGTAGTGTGTGGAAGGTTGCATGTGTTGCAATTAGTATGATGATTAGAAGTACTATGTATGATGATGGTTGTCACGAGCTTGCTATAGCAGTTGTCCTATATTTCTTGTTGCTCATGAATAGGTGAATGATGTTGTGGATGTTGTATTCACTATCTGTTGATGTAAAATGTAGAAAAGATTCTCTTACAAACTGTTGCTTAGGAAGTTGTGCTGTAGATGCTTCGGAGAATGCTCCACATTCCTCCGCATTTGAAGATATTGTCTTACGGTTCGGAAGTTTGTCAAATGGAGATGTACAGTGTATATGTTCCTAATTCTAGAGTATTGGCATTTCAATTAGCACCTCTGGAGTGCTTATTGGAAACAGGCAGCTATGCATAGTGCGTGATGACTGCTGCTCTTCAAATTATGGAGGGGAAGCTCCCTCTTGTTTGCTGATGTTTGCGTAAAAGTAAAACGGACTAAATGTTCCTATTTTTTTTACTCAGCGGGTAGGACACAAGGGTGCATAAACACAATGTGCTGTAGCTAAGGTCTTCTCCGGTTTCTGCAAATCCTAACTACAACTAGGCTAACTTTTAATCTATCCTATCCCCTCAAGATAAACAGAGCATGAGGGCATAGGAGCTGGAATGGATTGGTTGGATCACTTGGATCAACTGTCTCTTCAGAATGCGTCTTCAGAATGCGCCCAAGGCTTTGGACTACTAGATCTACGTTGGGATAAGGTATTATGCAAGCAATCACTCTTTATGGTAAGCTGAATTTCAGGATCGGCAAGGAGGAGGAACCCCTTTCTGAGGTGTAGGATGGGAAGCAACTTACTAGAAACAACAAGTAACGATGAAATGGCTAACAGGATTCTTGAGAAGGTGACGACACCTATCCAAAGTGTAGGCTGAAACACAAATCATTACACAACATCAAATGACAATCATTAACATCAAAATACCGAAGGAGGTGACAACACTTGTCTATAGTGTACCGACACTACTGATTTATTTATCACTGAGTTTTGTAGATCTGATTTTGTTTTGGTTTAGTTTCTCTTTTCGTGTTTCTGAGTTTGTTTGCTAGTAACACTAAAATGACACTAAAGAGCATATGCATAAAGTTGGAAACTTCTAATAAATTAATCTACTGAAAATAACTCAAGTAATTACTCCATTTAAGAGCCAAAGATGCTTTCTTCATTACATAATAGATCACATAAGATAGATGGCTTGCATCAGATTTTAAAAGATACATCTTATGCCATGATTTTTACTTACAGCCATACAAGCACTGTGAATAGTGACTCGCTACAGTACCCGCCCCTAATAAAGTGCACACAACTCATGACAGACGAACTTATCCCACCAAAATCCGGCATGGGAGGTCTTCTAGGACAAGGGCTCCCCCTTTAGGATGATAGCAGCCACCGAGGAGAGGCGTCTCTTTTCCTTTTGCTGGTTGAAACCCTCAATAAAAAGCGGCTGGTTGTAGCTCTTCAAAACAGCCCCAAAAACTTTTCAAAAGCGAGCAGCTCTCGTACTAATCGTGATTGAAGACTATGGCAGTCAAAACCACTCAAAAACAAGCTCGAAATAACCTGCAAACAACAACACAGGTCTCCAACTGAAGCATCAATAATTGATCAGCAACCTTAAGGTGGTGTTTCACACCCTCAAGCAGCTCCAAACGAAGAACCAAGCCCCACCAGGCTCACCCACTGCAAGAAATCAGGAAACCGTAGCCTCCTTCCTCCAAAGCAACACTTCCAAGTTTTCAACAAGCAAAATCATCCATGCATGAAGAGGGTCAAACTTTCTCTCTTGATATTTATAATTTCACATTGAAAACACTATTCATTAAAATGAGCACTATTCACTTAAGTTATTTCTTTTTTCACTTTATGAATGAATAGTAACTGCAAAATATAAAGTGACCCCTTCCTTTTGAAGACACATAGTCCCTAGGCCAAGGATGGTGAAATAAAAGGTGAGTATCATAAATTTAAGCTTAGTATCGTGCCAAACGCCACAATTCACCCTGCCACCATACTCCAAAGATCCACACTGCAAAATGACGACCAAGTGCCCGTCTGAGAAACCCTCTATCCAAAACTATTAGCCTACGAGGGTCAGGAAAGTAGGCTAATCCCCCAACTCTAATGCTTGTGTAAAAGGGGACATTACATTGTCCAAGGAGGAGATTGAAAGAATAGATTGTAAAAACAAGACGTTGATAGAACTTGAAACTTTTGATCAAATTGCATGTGCCTTTTGATTTATTTATTCAAACCTTCTTAACGAATTACAAAGATTTGGGACAGCAAAGGTACGAAATCATACACAATGCGATCAAACCAAACAACTCTCATCCAAGAGTGAACAAATATAGACTTGCAAGCTTGTTAGCACAATGGCACAACAATTTTGTGTAGTAAATAAAGGTTACAAAATAATGAGCAAAGACTCTTATTTAGAGAAACTCAAAGGACTAGGCAACCCTAAAATCTCCTTGAGTTAACAATTAGTTTTTGCCAATGTGCAAGATTTATTCCTATGTCTAAATGTAGGTGACCTAGTAGTTAACTGCAAAGCTACTTCAATTAACTGAAACTAAAGTAAAGGTGAACTCAAATTACAAAAGTGCCTCCAAAATATAGATCCACAATTAGTGGAGATCTAGAAATAGACATCCATAATTAGTGGCATTTGACATGCATGATCAATGGAACAGTGAGTTAACCTGGAATGAGGCATCAAGTTAACTCTCGTTGCCATTAATGCTATTTGGGAGGGTAGGACGTCCGAAGTGGGTGTTTTACACCTCACCACCTTCAGTCAACAATTCTTCGATCCATTTGTTGACTTCTTCTACCTTTGGACAGTCAATGCTCTGTAGGATGATGACATGGCATTTCAACATCTCTTCACCACTTGCAAGTTGTTGCTGATATTCTACACACTTTGTAGCTGTGTCATCCAGCTTGGTGGACATGGTTGCAATCTTTCTCAACTCGCAACTAGCAGGGTCATCAAAAAAAGTGCCACAGATGAGATCTTGGAACTGTTTTTGCACTGTGCCTAGTTCAATGTATGCACCTCCCTCGTGTTGATAAAGGCAAGGGATAGATATTACCAATGTTCTTATGAAGTTGATAACACCTGCAACAATCTGTTGATACTCAATCAATTCTACGGAGTTGGTATCATAGGCTTTCAGCTTGTATGTCAACTGTTCTTTCCAAGCGAAAAAATGTCGCTTGTTCTCTATAGTGGTAACTGATTGGTATGCCAATTGTAAATTTGAGACTGTGATCTCATCACCAGGCCTCTTCTCTGCTGCATTTTGCTCTGATTGCTAAATCTCTGCGTGAAGTTCATAAGCTTTGTTCCTCAATTGGTATAATTCTGCCAGTATACACTATCCTCTGCTGACAAATTCTTCCACTTGATTCCTCAAGTGTTTTCCATATAAGATCAGTTGGTGATGATTTTGCTCCACACGGAGGTCTAACATCTCTCGAGGCAAAGCAAAGAAGTTTGGTGTACTGTGCATCAAGCTAGATATGTACAATCTCAATTGCTGGTTTTCAGCCTTTAAGGCTGCTTTGTCTCTACCATCCTTAACCATTCTTTCTTGAACACTCATCGATGCAATTCCAAGGAGATTTGCCTCCACCTGATGAGTGGTTTTACCGAGGTTGACCTTCGACAATGTGAAATCATAAACCTCTACCTCATGTGCATTCTTGTCCTCTGGTGGCGCAGCTGTCTTGATGATAATTTCATTGTAGGCATTGTTTCCTACGTGGACCTACTTCTTTAGCTTCTTTATTGGCATGTCTTGAGGGACATGGCCGAATTCTGTGAAGTCCAACTGGTAGGATGACCTTTCTCTCTTCCTTCGTAAGAGGCTCTCAAGCCAAGATGAATCTTGACTAGTCTGGCTGGAAGTAGGAATGTTAGGCCCTTGAATGCCTGACGAATGACGTTGTGCTGCAGTATCTTGTGCCGGTGAATCCAAGTCAATGGGAACCTGTGATTGTTGCGATGGTGGTGAAGTAGGAGGTTCTGTTCTCACTATTGGTGCTGCATTGGCTGCAACTGCTTCCATGATGGGCTTTGTGTTAGCTATGATTGTCTCCATGACTGGCTCAACTGCATCTGTTTCCATGACTGTGTCAGGTATGTTTGTGGCTGTCTCCACATGTACCTCTTGCTGATTTGTATCAGCAATCTATATCCTTCCCCTTGTATGCCTTGTCATCCGAGCTCCTTTAGGAGGGTTGCTCCATTGCTTTTGTCTGGGCTTCTTCCTTGTCGTGGAAGGTAGTGAAGAATGAACCGGTGGCGGCTCTGTGTGGGGAATTACTATGTGATGTCCCCATCACAAAAGGGCATCTGAGATAAGTACACGCTTAATATATTTATATTTTTAGATATACAATAATATGTTAATAATATACACATTCAGATAGAATACTCATATAGAAGAAGGTAATTTAAAATATCATTATTATAATAGTCGAGTATAGAGAAATACAATTTAAATATCATTATAATTATAATAGTCAGATATAACAATATAATATTAATTTAAAATATCATTATTATAATAGTCGAGTATAGAGAAATACAATTTAAATATCATTATAATTATAATAGTCAGATATAACAATATAATATTATTATAATTATATATATATATATATATATATATATATATATAGAACAATATTATAATTAGAATATTTATATCATTGTAATTATCATAATTATGATTATAAGAATAATGAATATTAAAAGATAAATATTGTAAATCATAAAATCATAAAAGAAATAATATTCAAATAAACAAATATAAAATATCAAAATATAAATACTCTAAGCAAATTCAAACAAATTTACAAATATATATATATTAAGAAACAATATAAATATACAAATATACAATATATATTTAAGGTCACAAGGGCAGCGATTCTAATAAGGCAAGAAGCAATTTAATTTTAAATAAGGCAGGCATCATATTAAATAAAAGCAGCATTAAGGAGGCTGCATATTACAAATATCATCGGGTCACAAGAAGCCAGTGATTGGTACTAAAATAAAACAACGCTTGGGAATATATAGGATTAACAATAACAAATGATGTAACCTTTCAAAACTTAAGGACACAACCTCCACTTTATGAGTTATAAAAGGGGGATCGATCCATATGTAAGGGGCAGGGGAAGGGGGAATAGAAATAAAAATAAAAATACAAGTTTGGGATATAGACCTGAAAGTAGTAAATAACAGGTTTGGAAAGAGTTATGGTGTGAGCAAGTAAGTATTGTCATATATATTCAAATAAAAGTTCATAGTCACTTATGTATGAAAAAGGTAAGAATAGTAGATGTAGGTATATTATTAATTTCAATCTCAGTTAATACTTATAAATATATTTAAGTATATTATGATTTATGAGTATATTTAAATATATATTGATGGGAAAATATAATGAGAAATTGAATGACATGTTAATAAGGACACCCCGTTTTTCTGTTTTAGTGAATGGCAGTCCACAGGATTTTTTTGAGTCCACAAAAGGGATTAGACAAGGTGATCCGATCTCACCGTTTTTGTTTATCATTCTAGCTGAGGTGCTTGGTAGGCTTATTGCACAGAAATGTAGTGAAGGGAAATGGAAGGGGATAAAAGTAGCAGAGGGGATAGCCCCCAATTTCTCACTTACAGTTTGCAGATGATACCTTTCTAATGGGGGACTCCACTCTTCAAGAAGCTCGGGTGATGAAGGGCACTTTGAACAGCTATGGACAGGCTTCAGGCCAACACATCAATTGGAATAAGTCTGAAATTTTCTTCTTTAATACTCCTAAGCAAAGGCAAGTAGATATATGCCGAATCTTGGGTATGAGGGTAGGTAAGCTCCCAAGTAAATTTTTGGGTATACCATTGTTCGGAGGGGCAAACAAAGCCGATTTATGGAAGGATCTAATTGATTCTTGCCTCAAACGAATGGATGGCTGGAAGAGTAAATGGCTTACCTTAGCTGGGAGAATTCTAATGCTAAAGTCTGTGATTTCTGCCATTCCAATCTTCTCAATGATGTGCTTGAAGGTGCCCAAAAAGTAATACATACAATTGGGCAGCGTAAGAGGAAATTTTTCTGGAATGGGGCTAGCTCAGAAGACAAGATCCCTCTGTTGGCATGGGAAAAAGTGTGTAAAGCAAAAGACAAAGGTGGTGCTGGCCTGAGAGATTGGCAACTCTTGAATGAAGCTCTCGGAGCTAAACTTGTCTGGAGTATGTATGCTAATCCGGATTTACTTTGGGTAAAGGTGTTGAAAGCAAAATATCTGGATTCAAATGTGGAACATCGGATCTTCATAGTCCGTAATCCACTGAAAGGTTCGACAATATGGAACTTTATTGTCTCTTGTAGGCCAGTGGTAACAAATCATCTCACATGGTAGATTGGGGATGGTGGCCAGGCGAGTTTTTGGGAGGACTCCTGGAATGGGCTGCCAAACTTGGGAGATAGACAAGACCTGTTGATCTTAAAATCATTTTGTCCCAGAGGTGGGGGACCAAAGTAAAGGACTATGTAACCCCAAAGGAGGGCCCTTTAGGGCAGGAGTGGGTATGGAAGGATGTGTTAGTGGAGGCTTTGACCCCTCAGCAAGCTCTTTTAATGAGTGATCTTCGTAAGGAATGCAGGATTCAAATCTCAGAGGCTGAAGATAAAATCATTTGGTGTGGCTCAACCTTTGGTAAATATTTAGTGAAGGTTGGCTATCAATTATTGGATGCAGAGGAAAGAGATAAGTTTTGGGCAAAGGAGTTATGCTGGAATAAGGATTGCCTACCCAAAGTTGGCACCTTTGCATGGTTAGCAGTCAAAGGTCGAGTTCTCACGGGGGAAAGGAGGAAGCGTTTGGGGTTTGTAGGCCCCACGAAGTGTGTTATGTGTGGGGTGGATGAGGAAACGGTGGATCATCTATTCCTTCAATGTGAGGTGGCAGGTATGTGTTGGAATCATGTGAGAGGGAAACTAAATTGGCAAAGTCCTTTACCTTGGACCCTTAAAGAATTGTTTGAGAGTTGGCCGGGGAGGCAAAAGAAGACCCTTTTATCAAGTGTTTGGATTTGCACTCCCTCTTTAATCATCTGGGAGCTCTGGAAAGAAAGGAATTGTAGAATTTTTCTAGATAAATATGAAACCTTAACGAGGTTGATTAGTAGAATGGACCATAGTATAGAGGAGGTGGTTAGTAATGCTGCTTCACAATCACAGAATTGGCTTAAACCTTTCTCTTTGGGAGATACATTAGTGCAAAGAGCCTGGCCTGGAATTCGACTCAGAGCAGCTACTGGTCAAATTAGGAAGCAAACCAAAGGTTCAAAAGGTTCAAAGGTGGTCTGGTGCAAACCGGAAGAGGGCTGGCTCAAGGTAAACTTTGATGGCGTAGCTAGTGGTAACCCGGGCCCATCAGGAGTAGGGGCAATAGTGAGGGATCATCAGGGCAACACTATTGCCTTTGCTGCAAGGAAATTGAAACCAGGAACGAATAATGTGGCTGAGGCCAATGCTGCACTGCTTGCAGTTAAGCTGGCCAAGAGTTTTGGAGTGGAAAAGCTACAACTGGAAGGGGACTCTCTAGTTATCATTCAAACAATTGTGGATTCAGGAGTAAGAGCATGGCATCTACAAAATATTATAAAAGAAATTAAAAGGGAGTTGGGAAACTTTGAGAATTTTGTCGTAAGGCATATTAGGAGAGAGGGCAATAAGGAAGCGGATGCACTGTCTAAATGGGCAATATCCTTTAAAGTGGAGGAGGTGATAGTTATTGAAGATCTTAGAAATCTCCAATTGGAGTAAGGAATAACGGCTAGTTTATGAAGTGACAAGTTGGCAGGCGCTATATGTAATAAAGGGTCATAGTGGGAAGGGTGAACGCCAGTGAAGGACAGGGTGATGCATCTTGCGGGATTCGGACAGTATGAGCTGGCGGCCATTTAGGAGTAGGGGAATTTATTTCGGGATAAGACAGGAAGTGTGTGGAATGGCACAGTTCACCAGGCGAGTGGGGAAGCGTATTGGAGCGGCCAACCTGCAATTAAGACAAGGACAATATGAGGACGATGACGACGCAGGAGATGACAGAGAATTGAATTTCATGCGAGATGAAATTCGGCAGTATTAATGGAAGTGTCATCATGGTATTAGTAGTTAAGAAGTGCTTGCAGGGCTTAATCAGTCATCGTGTTTTGGTGTTTAGGTTGGAGTGAGTTTAAGAAGAAAATAATGGAGGCGACGATGGGCTTCTCAACCAGCCTACAACAGAAGGCTTTTTTCGGGTAACCATCAACGAGAAGACTAAAACAATTGCTGTTAGTGCTAGATGATGGTGTAGTGAAGGCGGTCCTTGAAACACTAGGGCCTCATTTTCGTGAGGCAACACACAGGGGACGACAAAACGCGGACATTGCTTCCATTATTTTCGCATGGGCAATGGAGTTAGGGGAAAAGCCGTAGGAAACGAAAAGAGTTATGTTCACCCTATTTCATGAAAGATTTATTGTGTAAGTTTGAATCTTTAATGGAGTGGGCAGTGCCTGGTTATGGCTTTGATGTCTTGGAAGGGATTGAGGAGGTTGATGAAGAAACCGAGGATGGGTTAATCCCGTTCATAAGGTGGCGAAAATTGACGGATAGAGATGCGTATAAGTTGAACATCCTTTATGTGTGGGAAAATCTGAAAGTGGAGATTCGACGAGCTGAAGAAGAGTGGCACGGGAAAGGTGCCGAAGTACTAGATAGCTACCCGAAGAAGAAATGGTCGGCTCCAACAAGAAGTGGGCGTGGGAGGGAGTAAATGCGCTAGGAAATCACAGAAGGGATGGTGGGTATAGGGCTCTTTTTGATGGAAGTTCTTTTTGCAGCGTGAAATAGCCGAAACAGGTGGGGTAAGGCAGTGATGATATGCTATAGTAAATTAACAGTCGGCCAAACTAATGGGTATTCGGTGTGTCTTAATTTTTGAATAGCAATGTAATGGGTGTGAAAGAAGCTGGATAGGCTTTCCAGGTTGACGAGGAAGGTCAAGGAACAAGCAGAAGGTGAAGGGGTGCTAACTACAGGTGGTGGCGATGCTGTTTGGGATGTCAAATTGAAGAATCAATTGGAAGGGAGCTGGTAGTTTTGTCTACTGTTGTACCCAAACCGAAATTTTTGCTTCATTAAGGCGTTTTGCTTAAAATGGTCTAAACCTTGTAAAAGTGGGGTCAAAACTCAGTTTTTGGGCAAATAAAGTATGGGCTTTTAGTCAGTGTGATGCCAGGAAGATACTGGCAAAATTTGAAAATTTTGAAAATTAGGGTTTCTGAAATCTATTTTTAGCTCAAAACCCTAAAAAATAGGAACTTGTCAGAATTGGCTGAAATTAATTTTGATTGGCTTATTTCACATCACAGTCACAATGGTGAAGTCAGTTTCAGTTAAAAGTCAGTTTAAGGCTGGTGGGTAGTTTTCACTTTTTCAGGAGAAAAGTTAGGATCTTCGGGGTCATCAATGGCAGTCGGCCAGTACCAGGTATCAATATCTAAGCCTGAAACTCAAAGAGGAACGCTCTACGATAAAAGATGTTGGAAATAATGCTTTTTGATGGAGGGGATTTTCAGATTGGCAAAAAGTGCTAAAATATTCTAAGTCTGGGAACTTTTCACTATGTAACGTAGTAGACACTTGCGCAATCAACGTGCAAATCAACTTTATAGTGTCCGTACATGTGAAAATGATGAAGTATAGTCATCCACACACCTCAGCAGTCACAACGCTTCGACATGGTCAACCGCAGTGATGGATACAGCGTTTGCAAAGCATAAAATGGTGAAAATCAATGAATTCAAAACAAATCCGCTCCCCTGTAGCCCAGGGGCGCCCTTCCATTTGAAGGTCAAGATTTGAGTGCTTTGGATGAAGGATACATTCATTATGTTCAGTTTTCAGTCAGCTTTCCGATTAGCCATGAAGCAAGATCATCCGAGTTGCAGAACTCCGGCAAACGAAGATAGAAGCAGAGGTTACGAAGAGTGTTTTCATCATGGAGACAACTCAGAAATGCAGATCCGCTCCCTTCTAGCCCAAGGGCGATTTTCTTTTTGAAGGCCCAGATCTAGATGCATGTGTGTTTTGATGGTTTCAGTCTTTGCAAAATTAGTTTGGCTTTTCAACGAGCTATCAAGCAGAAGCGTATCCAATATAGAAATCCGGTTATCAGCGGTAGAAGTGGAAATTGCAAGCAAGATACATGTCAGATGAGGTTTCTAGAAATGCAAATCCGCTCCCCTGTAGCCCAGGGGCGATCCTGAATATGATTGGTTTGATGGATGAATTTGCAATTGAGGTCTTCCTGAGATCTCTTCCAGCTCAGTTCAGTTTTGCAGTGTATCCGTTCACAAGACGATCCGATGTTCTGAGTAACTGTGACAGAGGTCCTACCGAGCACGTAAAACAGAGGATGGTGAAGCGTAGCTACACAAAGCTGCACAGCTGTAGGCTAGGGGCGATTCTCCTTTAGGCCTGCCAGACGGGGTTATTTGCAATTACAGTCTTCACAAGACTTGTGTGCAATTACTCAAGCTATCCAACGAGTCTAGCCGACAGCCTCCGGGATTTGGCGAATGCTCGTACGTGCGAGGTCAAGATGATAATGCTGTAAAGAAGAGTTGATTGAAGGCAGTTCAAAAAATGACTAAGTGTAAGAATATTATTTTCTTTGAAAAAGGCGATTTTCTTTTAGAGGCCTTAAAAGCAATTTTCTGGCTTCGTCGTCTCCAAGAACATCTCTTGCAAGTTGACCAAACTGTATAGCAAGACAGACGGCACGCATATCGGAACATTCCAGTTCCCGGTATCAAGGGTCAAAGTATGGTGTTCAGATGAAAATCACACTTTTGTCAAAATGGTGTTTGAGCTATCACAGAATAGGGGCGCTCATTCTTTTGGGGTTCTTAATACAATTTTCAAATCCCTCATATACAGTCATTGGATGCAGAATACTTCTAGTCATGCAATGAATCCGTTATTCAGTCAGTGGAGTTCATCATTCACCGTCAACGGCAGTTTGAAGCATCAGAAGGCAAAACAAAGAAATGACTAAGTCTGGAGTCAAAACATCAATTTAATCAGAGGCGCCTAATTTTCTAAGGTATCAGATGATGATTTTAGCAGTTGTTGTTCCCAGCAGACATTTCATCCTTGTCATGCAGGCTTCGCAGTGGATATCTCAGCACAGTCGCAGACTCAGTCAGTCAGCTAGAAATCAGAGCTGAACATGGTCGGTTGTAACTTTGCAGTTAGCTACAAAATAGGAGATTCTCAAAAATCTCATAACTCTTGCAAATGGAAGCCTAAAAGATCAAAATTTGACTTTTTAGAATCAGGGAAGTGTGTTGAGCACAACAACATGCTATTTTTGGCAAAATGATAAAAATAATATTTTTGCATGCAAGGCATTAAAAAGTGACGAATTTCTTCAAAGATAAATATTGGTGCCACTTTTAGTTCTTTGCATGCTTTGAAATTAAAATATTATTTTTAGTCTAAAGACTCAGAGACAGCAGCAGTTCAACTGGTAAAGGGCCAATCGGATTCCTTCTTCACAGTTAGGGTTTGAGCTTGCAGTCTTGCTTTTGTAGTACGATTTTGCTCTAGTTATGCAAGCATGGCATTCATCATTTCATTCATCCAGCTTGAGCAGAGGTGAATTCTTTCCAGAGTTGGGCGAATTTCTTCAGCGGTCAGTTGTGAAGGCATAAAAAATATTCTTTTGCAGGTACAAGTCAAGATTCATCAGCAGAATTCAAGGCAGAGTGGCGATTTTGACAGAAGAAGATAATAAATAAATAAAAATTAAAAAACATCTTTCTTCTTCTCTAGATTTCTTCCATCTTCTCGTCTTAAAATTTTCTCACATGTTTGAAGAATTGGCGTTTTTGGCAAAACAAATCATCTGGGTTGATTCAGAATTGCTTTCTCAGCAAAACCCATGTGCTAGAATTTTCAAGAAAAATTTGTTCCAGAGCATCAGTTCTTGAGGCTTTGATTTTCTGAAGTGAAATTCCTTTGCATGGTGGAGTAGAAGTCGATATTTTTCGAATCTAACGTTGTGGGTTGTCTTAGAAATATCTTCTGGACAAAACCCATATCTCAGATTTTCTCGGGAAAAATGTCCTCACAGCCCCTCAGATCTCAACTGAAAACCTTTTGCATGCGGGCCTAAATCACATTTTTTCACAATTCTGACATTGTGGGTCATCTTAGAATTTGATTCTACATAAAACCCACGTCTCAGAATTTTCTGTGAAAATTGCCCTCCGACAAGCTATTTTTAGCCTCATTAGGAGAGATTTTTGGTTTTTTGGAGAAGTTGTCAGAATATAGCCATGTTCACAGTCAACAGGCGAGTTTTTCAGGATGTAGTTCACGCAGAACGAATTCAAGACCAAGTCAGTCTTAATTCATGATTTCATCAGAAAAGCTGACATTGATTTGTATCAAGCGCATCGGAAAGGTTGACAAGAGTAGTCACTCAAGTTCACATGGTTTCATGTCTCGTATAGCTGATTGTCTTCCAAGGCCAGTTTAGAGGGTTGATACCGTTGGGTTTCTGTGTATGCAGCATGTTCATTTGTATTTCTCACAACCAAAGAGTTCGCAGTTTCATCATGCAACACTCTTCCATAAAGAAAAGCATGAAAAACGTGAGAAGCATCAAGCTGCAGAGGAAACAGTGGCCATCACTTTAGTTACAAAGCCGCCATAGTTACCAGCCAGTGAAGGGCCAGTTTAAGTATACAGAGATTTTCAGTTTTGCTTGAGTTGCTAAGAAGCAGTGAATTGACAGTTGAGACATGTGACGGCCTCTAGATGGTGATGTAGTCACTAACCTCGTGGAGGGGTTACTTGCTCGAGATCAGGTTCAGTGAACTTCAGTTCAAGGTGTCCCACCTTTTCCAAGATAGACATTAGACACAGGAGTTAAACTCGAGGCTTCTTTCCGAGTTAACAGGTTGTTACACATTGCATGCCATATCTTTCTTGGAAATATCTACATATACTTTGAGATTAGATTAGATTTTTTCAGTTGACTGATGATAGCATTCCAGTTGACTTGCTTTCAATAAGGACGTGCATGTTGCACCTTGTCCATTTGGATTAGATGTTTCAGTTAACTGATGATAGTTTCCCAGTTAACTGTATAGTTTCATTCAATTAGGGTTTAGGAATAAGATCTTGCATGCATTGCAAGACTTTAGTTGACTCAAGGTGATTTTAGGGTTGCCTACACCTTGAAGTCTATAAATAAGAGCTTTAAGCTCATTTGTAATTTAACTTTTGCTTGATAGCATACATGCTGCGCCTACCTTGCCTGTAGTATTGCTATTATTGTATCTGTTCAAAGAGTAATTGCTGTTATAATAAATTGTTGCGCCTACCTTGCCTTCATGTTATTGTTATGGTGTTTATTCGACCTTAGTTAAATGGGGTTGTTGGTTTGATCGTTATTGCATGCGTGTTGCGTCTATACAATCTACTGTCCCAGTTGCTTACCTTTTGTTTTGTTGATTATAAGCCTATTCAGAAGAGCAAATAGTTGCGCCTACCTTGCCTTCATGTTGCGAAACTGTACTCAAAGCTTATTGTATGATGTGTGTTATAGTAGACTTATTCAGCCAAGCAAATAGTTGCGCCTACCTTGCCTTCATGTTGTGACGCTGTACCAGGTTTACCGTCCATTTGTTTGTTTTAATAAACTTCTTCCCGGATTAGCAAATAGTTGCGCCTACCTTGCCTTCATGTTGTGAGCCCGCACCTGGAGTTTATCGTACAATACATTCCTGCTCCATTTCCTCATGCTCTGTTTCTTGAGGAAATTGGATAGATATTAAAGAAGTTAGCTTAGTTGTAGTTACATGATCTGCGAAACCAGAAAATACTTAGCTGCAACGTTCTAGGTTTTCTTAACCTTGTGCTTCTACCAGCTGAGAACAAAAAGTTAGGACATTAGTTTAGTTTTCTATTTCATGCATTCCAGCACAACGAGGGAGCTTCCCCTCCTAATTTGAAGAGCACTCATTACGTAGTGTGCATAGCTGTCCGTACAAACTTACACTCCAGAGGTGTTAGTTCTTACGCCAACATCTACAAATGTTATATGTTGGAGTTTTGTGAAGATTTTGTAATCTTATATCTTGCATATGTAATCTTTTTTAATATTAATAAAATGACTTGCTACCTATCAAAAAAATAAAATTGATTATATATATATATTGTGTGATGATTGACAAATAGAATACATACACAATATATATATATACATATACATTTGGAAGTAATTTGAAATATATGTGTATTTATATAAAAAATATAAATATAGATATTATTTGCGAATATACAATAATGGTGCTTGCAACAATTATTAAGTCTTATAATTAATTATGATATTTTAAATAAGTATGGATAGTAGATTCTTATTTGTTTGACCAACACTAAGGATATCTGTTAAGTGTGAAGACCAGATCGATTGGGAATGAAGGACTTCAATCAAGGTTTCAATCAAGTGAAAAGTATTCTCTAACTCATTTGTCATTTAGAAATTAAAGATTTCAAGCAAATCTAGAGCAATCCCAAAAGGGGACATTACATACTACCTTCCTTGTCTTCTTGTTGTCCAAGTAAAGTTGGCTGTATTTGACAACCCTACTTGTCCTTTCCTCTATCGACGTACTTTCCTTAGCATACCAATCCACTTTTCCAAGTGGTTGTGAGTCGACCTGATCTACGAATAAATGTAGGGAGGATCATCTCCCCGTCATCATCAGATAGGCCTTCCACGTCCTCTAACATGAAGTCAACAATCTGTGGAAGTCTAAATTGGCTGTAATTTCGTCTTCGTACATTGAACTCATCTTCATAATTGTAATGTCCCTTACCTAGCCTTGCTCTTGAATTTGCTTGTTTGCCCTAGAATTCAATTGTTGATTAGGTTTAGGGTTTCTTCATTCCAAATGATTGTTCTTTTTAATGAAGTAGTCTTGGTTTGAAATTTGCATTCACCATATTAACAACATTTCCACATACACATATTTGTTAGCATTAATATCTAGATATCCAAAATATAAGCATAATCATAAATGCAATTTAACAAGCAAGGGGAGTGCCATAGGTGGATCCGCCCTGAAACCCTCAAATAAAGCTCAAGAGGTTGTCCATCACAATCCTTCTTGCCTAGTGGCTTAGTACCTGCATACTCCACTCATGGCAACACCTCAGAAAACACTCATCCTATTAGGGGGAGAGGAAATCATGGAATCCTTAAGTAGCCTAAGGTCTACCACCTCCTATTCGCCCAATCCCTTCTCCAGGGCCTATGGGGCTGAAGCCTAGGTGGGACTCCCAACCCTCTATAACCCAATCCCTAGTCAAGGGCCTAAGGGGCTGCAAGGCCCAATCCCTTGTCTAGGGCCTAAGGGGCTGAAAGTGGGTTTTTTAGACAATCTACTTAAACCATGGTTCACCCTTCCTGATAGGGTTACAAGTACAACGCAAACAATCTTTACACAATCAGCTATATTTGCATTCATCGAAGATTTATTTCATGCCTATAATCAAATATATCTTCATTTATCAATGGTTCTTTAAGTTCATCATTTCCTAGAATAATTCTCATTATGATAAGATTAAAGAAAGCATTATATCAATAATCAGATTAGCAATATCGATTTCTTATATTCAAAATATGCTAAATATTATTGCTAAGTGAGTACATCACCTAAGTTGCTATATCTTTCCATATTTCCTTACTTGCCTCCTTCAACCTTATATTGAATTGATCATAGGATGAGGACAATTCATAAATATACATAATTTACTTATGTTTATATTAAAGAGTCACCATTAGTTATAAGTATCATTATTGCATAATTGTGTGTATATAGATATATACATAATTATTCTTTTACTTATATCCATTAGTATTCATATATATATGTTTATATAATTATTCTTTCCTCATTCATATATATTCTTTATTCATTGCATATTATTCATTATAAAATTTATCTATATCTATGCATATATACTTTGTATGCCTATTAAATAATATATATATATATTAAATGGCTCTATATTCCAATGCATAACAATCATTATTGCTACTGTTCTGAATTGCAAATGTATTTCTCTCTCTTTTTTCCCTCTTCCTTATTTTCCTTCCTTCTATTTATACCATTCAAGGTAGGTGACTGATGGGGGAATGTATTGTTTGGTGAAAGAGGTGACTTTTCATAAAATATATCCCTTTTTTAGATTTAATTGCTGCCTTTAAAGGCTTATTATCACAATAATATCCATTTTTGAAAATAATATGTTATTACTAATAATTATGATATTTCAGATTATATATTTATTTTATTATTTTATTTTGATGTTTTATTGAACATATTTTAACATTAAAGTATAATAATAATACCAATTTGCTATTATCTTATTATTATTTTATTCTAATGTATTACAATCTTTGATGTATAATGATTATAATATTTATTAATTATTATTATTTTTGATATTAAGTTATTTAATACTAGAATGTAATAACAATAATTTGCATATGTATTATTATTATATTTGTTATTTCATATTTATATTGATATGGTACACATCTATTTTATATTTAATCTTAATATTGCTATTCATTTTATTTATTAATTTATTTGTATTTTAACACTTGGTCTTTATGGTATTGCTATTTCGAGGACATGACAACAGTTAACCCAATAGTCTTCCATGGAGGACTTATGTGAAGATTGTTGCTCAAAGTGTGCTGCATAGCGGTCTCTAGGATCATACGACCTTCTCTCGATGAAGTACTTAAGATTAAGCCTCACCATTTCGTGGTCTATGGCTTTGGCATTTGCCGCTGTCTTGCACCTGTATAGTCCCATCTCAAAAGGAAAGTTTGTGGCAATCTTGTGCTCGAGACTCAAATGAGAATGAACTTCGAACAATTGCCGCAAGAATTCCATGAAGACCACCCTATCTGAAGGATAGTGGGCTAACATAGCGGGATGACTGTTGTATCCATATATGCGTATGTAGGTAAAAGTGGGGAACTGGACGAACCTTTCCGCCCAATCCACCATTGCCTCCTTGGCTGTTGGTGATATGCGTATGTGCATCTCATGGTCAAGATCTCTTACGGTGTGCATTATGAATAGATCATTCTTTCGCTTGAAATGTCTTTCTGCTTGAGTGAACTCAAGTCTCGGGAAATGCTTGTGGATTTTTTGCACACCTAAGGCTCCAATTGTGTTTAATGCTTTGAATTGGCCTTGGAAGGCGATTAGGTATACAAGATATGAGCACATGTGAAACTTGTGAGACTCTAAGAACCTAGTCATTTGCTTGTGGAGCATATCATTGATGAGGATGGACCAGTCGTAGTGCTCCCTGTTGCTTACAATTTTGGCGATGATATAGTACATCCATGATTGAAATTGGTTTCCCTCTTGTCCAGTGATACGGTTGAGTAAAGTGATCATCACCGCATACTCATCTCGGAACTCTCCACGTCCCACATTCTTGGGCAATTTGATCTTTTGGCTTTTAAGCCATTTTTCTGCCATTCTCTTTTGGCACTTATCTTTTGACACTTCAAATGCCTTTTCACACTCTCACAAATATGACCACATTTTTCGGACATGGTGGAATGGCAAGGCACCTTTCAACATCCTTAGGCTTAAGACTACATATCACCCGCCCATCCACTGATTGAATCTCTCGTGTGGTAGGGTCGTGTGGTAGGGTTGTAATGCTTAATGCAAGCAATTACAAACTCCACGCTTTGTAATGTGATGGAGATTGATGCAGCCTCAAGCAATTCGGATTGCTCGATGTTCTGTAATGTGATTTAGTCTATGCCTTCCAATTTTTCTGAGTTGACCTCTGGGTTCACCTGATGCAAATCGGTAAATCGTTTTCAAGAAGTCATGAACCAAGACTGTTTTGGTCTTGTAATCAACTTGAGAGAACTACATCCTGAAAAACTTAAAGATCAACAATGCACTTGATACTGTTAAGGTACTTTTCTGAAAACTCGTAAAAATAGCGCTTGTTGAGAAGTACTTTTCCAAAAAAAATCTGACACATGGGTATTGTTCGTGTCTCAATGTTGAGCAAACCCAGTTTGTTTGATTTTTAAATTTGTGAATTTTTTGGAAAATCCCTAAAAAAGGGGCAGCAAGTTTGTTGTTTTTGGAAAAATTTGAGAAGTGGGTTTTGTTGAAAAACTGTGTTGATCATACCCATTTGGTCAGATCCGTGATTATCTGCTATTTTCTTGGACATGCAAGAAGATATAAGACAAGAAAAGAGGAAAAAGAAAAGAGGAACATCGAAAGTTATTAATTGCCTTTTTGGAAAAATTATGCTTCTTGATGCAATCTTTGATAAACTGTCCTTCGATGCAATTGATCTTGAAAAATATGAAGAACGGTGAAAACACCTTTTGTCAGATCTTGAAAAGACGTCTTGGAGAAGAAATTGTTGTTCTTGGTTTCAACCTGTAAAGAAAGATGCTTGATTATGACGCCTAGGCTTGATATATGTTGGCGTAAGAACTAACACCTCTCGAGTGTGAGTTTGTACGTATAGCTATGCACACTACGTAATGAGTGCTCTTCAAATTAGGAGGGGAAGCTCCCTCGTTGTGCCGGAATGCATGGAATAGAAAACTAAACTAAATCCTATCTTTTTGTTCTCAGCTGGTAGAGGCACAAGGTTAAGAAAACCTAGAACGTTGCAGCTAAGTATTTTCTGGTTTCACAGATCATCTAACTACAACTAAGCTAGCTTCTTTAAAATCTATCCAGTTTCCTTAAGAAAACAGACTACAACTAAGCTAGCTTCTTTAAAATCTATCCAGTTTCGTCAAGAAAATAGAGCGTGAGGAAATGAAGTGAGAATGGTTTTTATACGATAAGCTGGGTACAAATTTACAACATGAAGGCAAGGTGGGCACAACTATCTGCTCAGCTGAATAAGCTTATTATCACACACATCATATGATAGGCTTTAAGTACGAATTCTTAACATGAAGGCAAGGTGGGCACAACTATTTGCTTAATTCGAATAGGCCTATTGATAACAAAACACAAAAGATAGCCAACTAGGACAGCAAATTGCATAGGTGAGACACGCATACAATCCACGATCGAACTAGCCACTATATCTAACTAACGCAAGCATTCATCATAATAATTGCATGGAACCCGAGTGGCATAACAATTCATTATCAAAACAAACGCTTGTGAACAAATCCAAAAAGACAATATTACATGCAAGGTGGGCACAACATATATTAATCTCTTGAAAAAGTTTGTTGAACAGATACAATAATAGCAATACTATAGGCAAGGTAGACGCAACATGTATGCTATCAAGCAAAAGTTAAAATACAAATGGGCCGAATGCTCTTATTTATAGACCTCAAGGTGTAGGCAACCCTAAAATCACCTTGAGTCAACTACAGTCTTGCAAGACATGCAAGATCTTATTTCTAAACCCTAATTGAATGAAACTATCATCAGTTAACTGAAACATCTAATCTAAACGGACAAGGTGCAACATGCACATCCTTATTGAAAGCAAGTCAACTGAAATGCTATCATCAGTCAACTGAAAGATCTAATCTAAGCTCCAAGTGTACGTAGATGTTTCCAAGAAAGACATGCATGCAATGTGTAATGGCAAATTAACTCGAAAAGAAGCCTCGAGTTAATTGCTTCTTATGACTCATCTTTGTAAACAACTGCATGGTCTAACTGAAAGTCTACTCCAAGTTTATCATCTCCTCCAGGAATCTATCAATAGTATCATCATGTAGTGCCTCTCGTGATACTGCTTTATTATGATACTGTGTGGATACTGTTATGTTTGTTTCATATTCATGATTATGTTGGTGATTGTTTCACTTGTTTGACTTATGTGTTTTGCTTGGATGCACATGATACTGTTTTACGATGTTGATGATATAATGATGCATGGTGTTTGTCTTTACCTGATTTTGCAATATTGTGTGGTTATGTAAATTGTGTAATACTCGTTTTATGATATTTTTGATGAATGTGCTATTGCTTGAGGTTTGGGTGAGAGGGACGGTGTTGCATTGCTCATCCATGAGCGCCTTGCCACACTGCAATTCCCTTTCACGGTGTGTATGGCATTAGACACACACACACACATATATATATATATATATATATTGCTTCTACACTTGTGTTTGTGATGCAGAAGCAGATGCAGTCTCTAGAGCTTCACTTGGTTGAAGACTATCCCACATTTTGTACCTTATTCTCCATTGTGTATCATTCTTGTACTCCATTTACTCTTCCCGTTGATATAAGGGTAGCATCATGTAATGTATGGTTGAATCCATGATATGCTATATCTGTGGAAATATACTCCACTATTGTAATATTAAACTATGTATTGAATTGTAATAAAATGATGTATCCTTTGCTTCCTATTGTTTGTGGTTGGTTGCATGTACCATTATTTTATCTTGTGGTTATCTTCTTGGCATTATCTTTAACGCTGAGCTTGGTATGCGTTTTATGTTTAGTAATGCTACCACGTGTACCCCAGAGGATGTAGATGTTTCTGTGAATGTACAATGGATTTTCATGTAATGTATATACATATTCATCTCATGAATATTCTTTCAAAAAAAAATTGTGCGGTGTTTGTTGTCCTTTGGGGTTCACACGGTGGGGCGTTACATCATTGGTATCAGAGCCAAGGTTTACAACTCTGGGTACTCTAGGTTAATTATGCCCATTAGATTAACCTTGCACTTAACTCTTGAACTCACATGTTCCTCTCTAATGTCGCACAGGAATATGCCTCCGGGTAGAGCTCGTGGCCGTGGAAGAGGCCGAGGTGGTGGCCATGGAGCTGACCACCAAAGTTCATCTTCTTTGAGCTCCCATGAGTTAGAAAGTGAGAAACGTCAAAGTTCCCAAAACAATCCAGGAGGCGGAAGGCAGAACCCGGAGCAGTCAAGTCAGGAAGGAGGGCAGTTGCGACACCTCCTTGAGGAGATTCTTGGCCGTTTAGGCCCTAGGCTAGAGAAGGAGCAGCATATAGAGAGAGAAAGAGAGAGGTCTCCAAGGCGGAAGGAAAATTCAGCAAAGCAGGATGCAGTAGCGGCAAGTCACATGAAGGAATTTTTGAGAGCTCACCCTCCCACTTTTGATGGTGCTGGCGGAGGACTTGAGGCAGAGACTTGGCTAATAGACTTGGATCGCTGCTTTGCGATGCATCCTTATGGCAGTAATACTCGGGCTAGGTATGCCATTATGCACCTCAGAGGCTTTGCATCTACGTGGTGGCAACTAGAAGAGCAGAAATTGCACCTAGACATCGGCATGGTGACTTGGGAATTGTTTTTGGAGAGATTTAGGGCTCATTTCCTCTAAGATCATTGGAGATGTAATGTCCCCTTCTCAAACCTGATCGTGCATATGACCGTTGGCCTTTTTTCTGGAAACCCGAAGGCTAGTCGGAAGGTTAAATTAGGGTTTCCTATTTTTGAGGAGGTCTTGGCTCAGAGATGGTGGATTCAATGGCGGATTCCTTCTGGGTTTTCAGAGGGCTTCGCAGCAGTATATTCATCTTGGCATTCAGGGCACTTTTTGGAATTTACTATTTTTAGTAAATTCTATTTTTGGCAGCTTTCCAGTTGAGTTCAGCTCGGTTGACTTCCTGCTTCAGTTTGGTCAGATGTTGGCTCAGTATTGGCTTCAGGGCACCTCCGGAGGGATAAGCTAAGTCATCTAATTAAAAAGTCACGTTTAAATATTATATTTTAATGTTGACCATGGGCCTAGATTAATGACTTAAAGATGTTTTAAAAAGGGGGTCTTTGAGGGTGGCGCCCTCATTAAAAGATTATTTTAATTATTGCAAAGTCAAAGCAAGGTTATGAAGGGCGAATTTATCAAGCATGATGTTTATTTAAAATATCAAATCAAAGCCATAAAGGAGAAGTACGCCCTCTTGAGGAGATGAGAGGTTTTGACCTAAAAGCTGATTTTAGGGTTTTGCGAAGTCAAACGAAAATTATAAAGAGGAGTCTTGTGCATCATTTTGGGCATCTTATGTTTGGAATATTGTTATGCTGCCGAAATGGTGCTGGATTGCTTCGAGGAATGAATGCCTCCTAGCCTTGGCTCGACTTCTTGCTTGAAAGACAGCAACTAGTGGAGAGTTAGATTGTAGTTGAGTGAGATTTGTAGTGAGATTTTGCATTGTAGAAGTTGTTTTGCATTTGTAGTTCGGTTTCTTGCATTTTAATCAAAATTTGGAGTTGCTGATTTTTGTATTGCAGATTGAAGTTTATACTCATAAGTCTTTGGGCGAATTTATTTTGGTTCTGGGTAGTTTACCCATGCATTTGCTAGCCTTGGGCGCCCCTCTATGCCAAGTTGCAGATTTTTTAGAGGTGTCTTGGATTTTATCTTGTTGGTAGAACATTTCTTGAGCCTGTACCATTCTGTTTTGCCTGGCAAGTGTTTAGAAAAAAAAATACTTCAATTTTTCAGTTGTTTCTTTGTCTAGTCTTCATCGTCATCAACCTAGCTTTCGTTTGCATCAAGTCTCATGCCATTCTGGCAAGTATTGAGTGAGTTGTGAGCATTTTAGTGGATTCTAGGGTTGCTGGTTATGCATATTAAGTTGCTGTTCTGTCATATCAGCTTGCGTAAAGTCTATCTTTTGAGTTGGGTGTGGGTTGAAAGTCTTTGTGATCATTGAGGAGACATTATACTATATTGCAGCATGGTTAGACTTTCTTATTCGATGTATTTGACAGGCAAATCTCTAATTATTGTAAGCTGAACAGTAGTACTGTCAGCATTTCTCTTAATCTTATTTTACATTCTGAAGCTGCATTGTATTTCTGTATATCTCCGCCATATGGTCGCCTCATTTCCACTCTGGAATTGGGTAGCACATACTTGGTGTTGAGTTTACTTTCAGCATAGTTAGCATCTCCGTCATATGGTAGCTCCCATTCCATCTTGGTTTGGAAAGCACATTCTTGACGTTGAGTTCCTTTCTGTATTTAGAGAAGAAGATCCTCTGACCATATGCTCGCCATCATCGGCGCCATCCTTGGTTAGAGTTGCTTTTTGCATAAGCAGTTTAATTCAGATCCTCTGACCAATGCTCACACCTTGCCCACATCGGGATCCTGGTGTACATTCTGGTTAGGGTTGCTTTCTGCACGTTTTGGTTTATCTTCTAACCTTAACGGATGCTTTGTTTGAAATCTGTTAATTGAAAAAATAAAAAAAAAATTGGCTTGGTATATTTCAGGAGACAACGTCGAGCAGATGAATTTCACGAGCTAAGACAAATGGCAATGTTCGTTGAGCAATACGAGCGTCAATTCTTTGAGCTGAAACAGTATGCAGGGATCGGTAATGATGAGGCAATGCTTGTACAACACTTTGTCAGGGGCTTAAATGCCCGAATCAGTGGAGGAGTTCAGGTCTTCAAACCAAAGACAATGGAGGTAGCTGTTGAGAAGGCCCGTCTGGTAGAGGAAAATTTGGCCATGGCTTGGGGAGGTCACACAGGTGTACAGTTTGGTAGTGCACCTGCATTTGGTTCTGTTTCACGAGGTGGGCAACCTCAAGCTACAGGAAATTCTAGGAGTCATCATGCGCCTTCTAAGGGCAGACAATAGAATCAACAATCACAGCCTAAGCACAAAAGTTCCCAATATCAACAGAGCAGCAGAACTCAGTTAAAAAATAATCGCAGTTGGCAACGTAATCAGCATAACCATTTTGTGCAACCTGCACAAAGTTCTTAGTCAGCACCCAGGCGAAATAGTTTTCAACAATCAAATGCACCATCAGGTGGTGGAGGTTTTGGACGAGGTATAGGTTGTTTCTCTTGCGGACAACAAGGACATATTGCTAGACAATGTCCGCAAAAGAAGACTTCAGGGTTCAATCAGAGGCCAACCACTTTCGAGCCAACAGTGGGTGATGCAGGCAGATCTCATCGTGTCTTTGCAATGGTTGACAACCGTCAGGCTGACCATCAGGGCACCGTGGTAGAGACATCAGGTGTGTTACAAGGCACTAGTATTTCTATTCTCTTTGATTCTGGTGCATCAGATTCGTTTATTTCCCCTTCAGTAGTAGAGCGTTGTAGACTGGTGGCAACAAGGCAAGGCGTTAAGTGGCAGGTCGAATTGGCCTCCGGGGCAAAGGTAGCAGTTGAATCATTTGTTCAGGGTTGTGGTTTGAAAATTGGGTCGTTGGTGTCTACCTTCGAATCCTACCTCTTGGGTCCTATGATGTTGTTTTGGGTATGGATTGGTTGAATGCTCACCGAGCGATAATAGATTGTCGCCGCAAGGCTGTGTGGTGTGTAGATGATTCAGGAAATGAAGTGGAGATCATCGGCATACATAGACCCATCTCATTGCGGATGATTTTTGCGATGCAACTAAAGAGGTGTTTCCGTCAAGGCTGTCAGTTGTTTGCTGTGTCAGTCAATGACTTGGATTTGGGAGAGAATCAAGAGGTGTCACTAGATGACTACCCTCTTCTTAAGGAATTTACAGATGTTTTTCCAAGTGAAATTCTGGGAATGCCACCTAAGCGTGACATTGACTTTAGGATTGATCTTGTACCTGGGGCTGAGCCTATATCTTGAGCTCCATATCGGATGACAACTCAGGAGCTTCAGGAGCTTCGTTTGTAGTTAGAGGAGCTTTTAGCGAAAGGGTTCATTCGTCCTAGTGTTTCCCCTTGGGGAGCACCAGTTATATTCGTAAAGAAGAAGGACGGTTCCCTTCGTTTGTGCATCGACTACTGGCAGCTAAACAAGGTGACAGTGAAGAACCGGTACCCTTTGCCAAGAATTGATGACCTATTTGATCAAATAAAAGGGGCTCAGGTATTTTCAAAGATAGACCTTAAGTCGGGATACCATCAATTGCGGATAGCCGAAGCTGATATTCACATAACATTTCGCACTCGGTACAGACATTATGAATTCATTGTTATGCCGTTTGGGTTGACAAATGCACCATCAGTTTTCATGAGCCTGATGAATGGGGTCTTCCGAAACTACTTGGATAGATTTGTTCTAGTGTTCCTCGATGATATCCTAATCTACTCGAAAACTATGGAGGAGCATGAGGAACACTTGAGACAGGTGTTACAGTGCCTGAGAGACAACCAGTTGTATGCTAATGTGGCTAAGTGTGAGTTTTATAAGATTGAAGTGAAATACTTGGGTCACATCATCTCTGGTGAAGGTATCTCTGTGGATCCTTCGAAGATTCAAGCCATAGTTTATTGGCCTGCACCCACGAATGTTCCCGAGATCCGCAGTTTTATGGGTTTGGCAGGCTACTATCGGCGGTTTGTGGAGAGCTTTTCAAGGATTGCACATCCCATCATTACTCTTCAGAGGAAAGGGAGAAAGTTTGTTTGGTCAGAACAGTGTCAGTTAGCATTTCAGACCCTTAAGGAAAAGTTGACTAGTGCACCGATCTTAGCAGTCCCTGATCCTACTAGGGAATTCGTAGTATGTACAGATGCTTCCTTGGATGGCCTAGGAGCTGTTTTGATGCAAGAAGGTCGTGTGATTGCATTTGAGTCCCGTAAGCTCAAGGATCATGAGTTGAATTATCCCACGCATGATTTGGAGTTAGCTGCGGTTGTCATGCCCTTGTGAGATGGAGACACTTTTTATTAGGGCATCGGTTCGAGCTTCATAGCGATCATCGCAGCCTGCAGTATATCTTTACGCAGCCGAACGTGAATGCCAGGCAGAGGAGATGGATGGAGTTTCGTTGCGAATATGATTTTGAGGTTAAGTACATCCAGGGCAAGGAAAATGTCATGGCAGATGCTTTGAGTCGGCGGAGGCATGAGATATCTACAATAACTCTTGGGGTGGACTTGAGGAGTCGTGTCATCACAACACTTCTTGCAGATAGTTGGTATCGGGAAGTGAAGGCAGAAATTGAGTCAGGTAGGGTTTTAGAGGGAAAGTTTGTTGGTTATGCTTTGGAATCTGATGGGATTTTGTGATTTTTGGGTTGTATGTATGTACCTCCTGCAGAGGGTCTTCGTACCCTAATCATGACTGAGGCACATCGGGCTCCCTATTCTGCTCATCCGGGAGTCAAGAAGATGTATGCAGACCTTCGTTCTCTGTACTTTTGGGCTGGAATGAAGAGAGACATTGCAGACTTTGTGGCGAGATGTTTGGAATGTCAAAGAGTTAAGGCAGAACACCAGCATCCCGCAGGTCTTTTACAACCTCATCTCGTCCCTGAATGGAAGTGGGATATCATGTCAGTGGACTTTATTGTCGGATTACCCATGTCTTCTCGTCGGCACGATGCTATCATGGTCACTATTGATAGGTTGACCAAGGTGGCACACTTCTCTCCTGTTCGATCTTCCTACACTACTTCCTCTGTAGCTAGAATTTTCATGGAGGATATTGTTCGACTGCATGGAATTCCATGAAGGATCATTTCTGACAGGAATCCGGTGTTCACTTCTGCATTGTGGACATCATTGCAGCATTCCTTAGTAACCTAGCTGAATTTTAGTTCTGCCTGCCTTCCCGAAACAGATGGTCAAACCGAGAGGGTCAACTAGGTTCTTGAGGACACGCTCCGTATGTACGTGATGGATCAACAGTCGCGTTGGGAGGATTATTTACATCTGGTAGAGTTTGCTTATAATAACGGTTATCACAGCTCGATTGGCATGGCATCGTTTTAGGCATTATATGGTCGTCCTTGTCGGACCCCATTGAGTTGGGACCGTCTTGAGGACCGAGTTCTGCTTGGACCTGAAATGCTTTAGGATATGGAGCAACAGGTTGCTCGCATCAGAGAATACTTAGTAGCAGCTCAGGATAGACAAAAGAAGTATGCTGATGCTCATAGGATTGACTGTTAGTTTTTTGTTGGTGATCGGGTTTTTCTGCGAGTGCGTCCACAAAAGAGTCCAATCCGTTATGGAAAAGGCTCTAAGCTTGCACCTCGTTTTGTGGGACCATTTAAGGTGTTGGAGAGAATTGGCCCTGTTGCTTATCGCCTAGCATTGCCACCTAGTCTATCGCGCATACACGATGTGTTTCATGTTTCTGTACTCAGGCCCTATTATCCAAATGTTTCTCACGTACTTGATTGGAATGCGTTGCAGGTCGAGAATGGGCAGCTGGCACTCGAGCCCGTCGCCGTGCTTCAGCACAAGAGACTTGTTCTCAGGGGCAGAGAGATTGAGCAGGTGCGGGTCCAATGGGACCCTAATGATGACTCATCAGCGTCTTGGGAGGATGCATCCCGCATTCGAGAATATTTTCCTTTTTTGTTTTCTAGCTTCCAGGAGTAAGCCTACTTCTAGGGGGGGAGGATGTAGTGCCTCTCGTGATACTGCTTTATTATGATACTGTGTGGATACTGTTATGTTTGTTTCATACTCGTGATTATGTTGGTGATTGTTTCACTTGTTTGACTTATGTGTTTTGCTTGGATGCACATGATACTGTTTTACGACGTTGATGATATAATGATGCATGGTGTTTGTCTTTACCTGATTTTGCAATATTGTGTGGTTATGTAAATTGTGTAATACTCGTTTTATGATATTTTTGATGAATGTGCTATTGCTTGAGGTTTGGGTGAGAGGGACGGTGTTGCATCGCTCATCCATGAGCGCCTTGCCACACTGCAATTCCCTTTCACGGTGTGTATGGCATTAGACATATATATATATATATATATATATATATATATATATATATATATATATATATATTGCTTCTACACTTGTGTTTGTGATGCAGAAGCAGATGCAGTCTCTAGAGCTTCACTTGGTTGAAGACTATCCCACATTTTGTACCTTATTCTCCATTGTGTATCATTCTTGTACTCCATTTACTCTTCCCGTTGATATAAGGGTAGCATCATGTAATGTATGGTTGAATCCATGATATGCTATATCTGTGGAAATATACTCCACTATTGCAATATTAAACTATGTATTGAATTGTAATAAAATGATGTATCCTTTGCTTCCTATTGTTCATGGTTGGTTGCATGTACCATTATTTTATCTTGTGGTTGTGTGTGTTTGTGGTTATCTTCTTGGCATTATCTTTAACGCTGAGCTTGGTATGGGTTTTAAACTTTTATGTTTAGTAATGCTGCCATGTGTACCCCAAAGGATGTAGATGTTTATGTGAATGTACAATGGATTTTCATGTAATGTGTATACATATTCATCTCATGAATATTCTTTCAAAAAAAATTGTGCGGTGTTTGTTGTCCTTTGGGGTTCACACAGCGGGGAGTTACACATCATCTGGCACTCTGACGCTGTCCACGATGATTAACTATTTGTCTAACTCTTCGTCTCCATCCCGGATTTCCCTCTGACTATCTCTAACCTCTATGGTCACCTTTTTGAAACTAATAGTCAGCATTGTAAACTCCTCCATTTTGGACGCCTTTGGCCCTCCACATAGGTTATCATGAACTAACTATTTGAACTCAACCTGAACTGCCTCTAACTCGGCGTATGTACCATCCTGATGCCGATAATGTCATGGTATTTAAGTGATGTACTCGCTGATGAAACGAAGAGCTGCAACAACCTTTTCCTGAAACATTTTCATCGTAGCATAAATCCTATCATATGTCTCCACCCTGCAAAGATACAACTCTCTCCAAGTGAAGACCTTCTTTTGATCTCCATTTGCTTCAATGGCATCATAGATTCCCGCACGTTGTGATATCAGAATCAGGTCCTTCGGCTTACGCTCGGCTATGAAAATCTTGAGCTCCTGAATTCTGTGGCGAAGACTATGTGCGTCAACCCTCAACTGATATAGCTCTGTGAGGAGGTGTTGACCAGCAATGATAAAGTCCTCAATCCAGGTATCCAACAGCTTTCCTCGATTAACCAAGTGGTGAATCCTTTGCTGATTTGCGGCGGTCTCTCGAAGCTGTGGGAGTAAAGATGCTTGCCCCTCGCAGCCATGAAGCAAACTCGAGATGTACATGTGGAGTTGCCTGATTTCAGTTTTGAGAACTACCTTATCCTCACTATCCTTCATGATGCGTTCCTCTAGATTACTCGCGACGACCCTGAATAGATTCATGTCGGTGTGTCGAGTACTCTTACCCAGATTAGTTTTGACGAAGATAAAATCATCAACATCAACTTCATCCAAGTACTTGCCTTCTGGAGGAGTAGCAACCTCTATGACGATCTCTGCCTCAGGATTTTTCTCAATGTTAATCTGCTTTTGGGCCCTCTTATTAAACCTATTCTGATAGGGTTCACCGAACTTAGATAAATCAAGATCATACGAAGGCATACGCCTCTCTCTTCCCAATGACCTCTCGAGCCAAGATGAATAAGGAATATTATCCTCTCGAGGTGGAGCTGTTTCTACTGTATCAGCTGCTGGCGGATCCACTGGTCTGAAGGTCTCATGTATCGGAGACTCAGGCTCCGAATCAATATCTATAGGAGACAACTGTGGTGAAAAAGGTGAACCTGGAGATGACAAACCGGCCTCAGCTTGAATTACTGGTTTCGATGAAATAACTGGCTTTGGAAATACTGTCTCTGCAATTGGAAATGCTGGCTCTCGAAGTACTGTCTCTACAACTGGAAGAGTTGGCTCTTTCTCAACTTGTTTCCTTTTGGTGATGCTTTTTCCTTTTGAATTAACCCCCATCTTCACCCCTTCAGGCGGCTTCATGGTAACCTTAACTCGAGGTCTAGCCCTAGAAGTAGAAGGCAAAGAAGAAACCACCACTACTGGCGGCTCTGTAACTGGGATCACCCTTCGCTTCTGTTTGCTCTCAAAGAAGTACATGGTTGTTTTGATAACAGACCTGGACAAGTCTTTCACTGAAGTGTTCACTGGTTGGTTATATTTTGGATATCTAGATATTAATGGTAACGAATATGTTTTTAATATGGCGAATACAGGATTCTTATCTAGGGTTATTGCATTAAGAGAACATTCATTTGGAAAAGAAGAATTCTTAAACCTAATCAATAGATGAACTCTAGGGGAAATCGGGTAAGGGACATTACAGTGGTATCAGAGCATCTTTCCTTCCATCCTATGCGTGCTTGAGCTTGTTGCTTGCATACTTGAGCTACCTACTTGCCTACTTGAGCTAGTTGCCCACTTTCTTGAGCTACTTACTTGTGTGCTTCAGCTACTTGCTTGTCTACTTGAGCTACTTGCCTACTTGCTTGAGCTGGTTGCTTGTGTGGTTGAGCTGGTTGTCTACTTGCTTGCCTACTTGAGCTAGTTTCTTACATGTTTGAGTTGGTTGCTTGTGTGCTTGAGCTGGTTGCCTACTCACTTGAGCTAGTTGCTTGCATGTTTGAGCTAGTTGCTTATGTGCTTGAGCTACCTACTTGTCTACTTGAGCTAGTTGCTTGTGTGCTTGAGCTAGTTGCTTGTCTACTTGAGCTGGTTGCTTGTATGCTTGAGCTACTTGCCTATGTGCTTGAAGCCTTGAACTACCCGCTTGCTTGTGCTACTTGATTACTTGCTTGCTTGGTTGAGCTACTTATTTTCCTAGTTGAGCTACTTGGGTGTTTACTTTAATTTTTGATTCATGTGGTTTTAAGTTGTACTGAGTCACAAACTCTAACTCGTTGCTTTTGAGAATGGAGAAATTGTAGAACTTAAGAATATTAGTCAATATATTGTCCTTATAACCAGAGTAACCATCATTTGGGTTAGAACTTCCAACTCCGATCAAAGACAATAGCATCACCACAAGAAACATAACTAGAGTAACCATCACTTGGGTTAGAACTTCCAACTCCTATCAAAGATAATAGCATCACCACAAGAAACATTTTAAAATCACACATCTTAGATCATGATTGCTTGAGGGCAAGCAATCTTGGGCGGGGAGGACTGTCATGTCCCCGAAATAGCAAAACCATAAAGACCAAGTGTTAAAATACAAATAAATTAATAAATAAACTAAATAGCAATATTAATATTAAATATAAAATAAATGTGTATCATATCAATATAAAAATATAAAAATATGAAATAACAAATATAATAATAATCTATAGGCAAATTATTGTTATTACATTCTAGTATTAAATAACTTAATATCAAAAATAATAATAATAAATAAATATTATAATCATTACACATCAAAGATTGTAATACATTAGAATAAAATAATAATAAGATATTAGCAAAATGGTTTTATTATTATACTTTAATGTTAAAATATGTTCAATAAAACATCAAAATAAAAAATAAAATAAGTATAAATCTGAAATATCATAATTATTGGTAATAATATATTATTTTAAAATAGATATTATTGTGATAATAAAGGCAGCAATTAAATCTAACAAAGGGATATATTTTATGAAAAGTCTTTCACCAAACAATACATTCCCCCCATGAGTCACCTACCTTGAATGGTACAAATAGAAGGAAAGAAAATAAGGAAGGGGGAAAAACATTGAGAAATACAATTTGCAATTTAGAACAGCAGCAACAATGATTGTTATGCATTGGAATATCGTCGTTTAATATATATATATATATAATTTAATAGGCATACAAGTATATATGCATAGATATAGATAAATTTTCTAATGAATAATATTCAATAAATAAAGAATATATATGAATAAGGAAGGAATAATTATATGAATACAAATGGATATAAGTAAAAGAATAATTATATATATGTATATAAAGTATATATATATATATAAATACATATACATGATTATGCAATACTGATACTTATAAGTAATTATGACTCTTTAATATAAACATGAGTAGATTATGTATATTTATGAATTGTCCTCATCCTATGATCAATTTAGTATAAGGTTGAAGGAGGCGAGTAAAGAAACATGGAGAGATATAGCAACTTAGGTGATGTACTCACTTAGCAATAATATTTAGCATATTTTGAATATAAGAAACATATAGTGCTAATATGATTATTGGTGTAATGCTTTCTTTAGTATTATCATGATGGTAATGATGTTGATATTGACTTAAAGAATCAGTAATAAATGCAAATGTATTAGATTGCTAAAAGATTGTCTTCTTTGTGTTTGTAAGCTTATTGGGAGGAAGGGTGCGAGGGAAGTGGTGCCTAAAAACCCCATTTAAGTCCTCCCCCGGAACCCAAGGCAGGGATGGGCCCTGGAGGGGTGGAAATTCCACTCATAGTCTGCCCAATCCCAAGGCCTAGGTGGGCCATGGAGGGGTGGGGGTTCAACTCATAGTCCGCTGCGGCTCTGGAGGGGTGGTAGGCCCGGGCCACTTATCCGTTCCCCCAACTATCCCCAATAATTCAAGTGTCTTCCGAGGTGCTGACATGGGTAGAGAAAGCAAGTACCAGTGTTTCCACTAAGCACGCCACTCCGAGTATGGAATGGTCTTAGTTTGGATGTTCAACTCGGAGCCAAGGAGTGGGTTGTCCTAATGAGGTGCTTGTGCCCTTGGGCTTAGATGGATAACTTTGGGAGGATCTATCCATGCCACTCCTCTTCTGTTTCATTATTACTTTTGTGATTATGGTTATATTTTGGATATCTAGATATTAATGCTAACAGATATGTTGTTAATATGGCGAATACAGGATTTTTATCTAGTGTAATTGCATTACGAGAACATTCATTTGGAAAAGAAGAATTCTTAAACATAATCAATAGATGAACTCTAGAGGAAATCGGGTAAGGGACATTACATTGGACAACTTCGGAAAAACTGAAAAAGCTCGGGGATAGGCTAAAAATAGCAAGGGGAAAGTGATTTTTTTCGGACAAATTCTAAGATATGGGTTTTGTGCAAAATCCAATTCTAATGCAACCCATAATGTTAGAATTGCGAAAAAATGGGATTTAGGCTTGCATGCAAAAGGTTTTCGGTTGAGATTTGAACTGGCAGTTAGGGGCATTGGGGGCAATTTTTCCCGCGAAAAACTGGAACATGGGTTTTGTGTTCAAATGAATCTTGAAACAACCCAGATCAACAGATTTGTGAAAAAACGTGATTTAGGCCCACATGCAAAGATAATTCTTGAAAAAAGCACAGTGCTCTAGAAAAGAGGTAGCGGGGCAATTTTCACAAAATAATCTAAGACATGGGTATTGTTGTTGATGCTAACATATTTGAACCCAGATGATGCTTTTCTGAAAAATCTGCCATTTTCTTTGACATGCGAAGAAAATCTAAGATGAGAATAGAGGAAAATAAGACAGAAGAATAGAAGTTTTATTTGTTTGTTTTCTCTCTTCTTCTGTAAAAATTCGCCTATGCTTGAAGTAGAACTGATAAAACCTGCATGCAAATGGAAAACGAAGTCTGAAATAATCTTCTCTTGAACAATCTAGATCTGTAGCTACGAAGAACACTGAAATTTGACACCTGTAGCACTTGCAGATCAATTCTATGCTCAAGAAAAGATGTTTCTTGTCAACTCTGATGAAGAATAATGGACGCCATTAATAAAATATATAGAAGAATATCTTCTAAGGTGTGTGAAATGCATGCTAAGCATTGGAAATGGCGCTTGAAGTACAACTGGTGCTTCAAAACTCACGCATGGCCCATATTTGGCTTCAAACTCAGTTAACTGGATGTACCATAAACCCTAATTAGGGTGACACTTTGAAAAATTCAGTTAACTGATACATGCAAACTAATTTTAGCCAGTTATGACCAAAAATAGGTTTTATCAGAAGTCGACTTGAAAAGAGTTCAACTGAAGATCTAAATTTAGTAAACTGAAAACTCTTCTCATGCGCACTTCTATTTTTTTGAATTTAAAAAGTCAACCTTTGACTTTAGGCATCCTTCCATACTTAGACATTTTTCTGAAAATTTGAATCTAGAAACCTCAAACGAAGCTCACGTTCAATCACTGATTCTGATTGACTGCCGCGTCAGATCAACTGGTTGATAGTTCCGTTAAAGAGCAAGACCAAATCTAACAAGAAGATTCCTTGAGGTGATAATCCAAAATTCACAAATCTGAGGCTTCAAAAAGATGGGCGCCCCTGGCCTCCAGGGGCGCTTTTGACCTCAGTGTTTAAATATTTTCAGGCATTTTCATTATTTTCACTGATAACTTGACCATATTTCACTTGACGTTTCCCTGTACTTGGCAAAACTTCAGAACGTGTCGACTGGCTCACTGCGGAGTAGGCTGAATTCTGAGCAAAGGCTCCTGGAGAGTACTTCGTATAAAAACATCATCTAACCTTCCTAAATCATGGGCGCCCCTAGCCTCTAGGGGCGTTTTTCCCAACCAGTGTCAGCCATTTCTGTAACTGACCAAAAACTAGTAAACTTTCGGTTGCAAGCTGCCAAGACATCTTCTGACTCGGCTAAGATAGGAAACGGAAAGCTGGAGCTGACACGAACGAGACAAGTATGTGAAATCATCAAACAGATTCCATTAAAGGCTTCAAAACCTTGGGCGCCCTTGGCCTCCAGGGGCGCTTTTGTCCTTTCTGAACAGTTTTTGATCAAGTCTGAAACCTCAAATTTGACCATTGATGATGGCAACATAGCAACTCAGATTCACCTGCTGACAGATGCGTCACGGAGCTGGACCAAAAATAGAAACAAACTTCCTGGGTGTCACTTGATCAAAAGACTTCATTTGAAGTCTCAAAAAGATGGGCGCCCCCGGCCTCCAGGGGCGCTTTTGACCTCAGTGGAAATCACTTTTGCATTTCCCTCGTTCTGCATTGAATCTCCGGTTTCAGGCGATTTACTCCTCCGTTGGACTGGCTGGCTGACTCATTACGAAGCTATCAGGAATCTGGAGAAGTCATCTTGGTAGAGACAAGTCACAAAAAGTTGAATAAAGCTTCCAGAATGATGGGCTTTCCTAGCTTAGAGGCGTTTTTTCAATCCAGACAGCCAATTTTACAGTATCTTTACCTCGTTGAAAATCTCCTCCGAGACGAAGTAACTTTTTGGATGAAACTTGCCATAGAAACATCACCAAAGAATTTTGAGCTTAGCTGTTGACACCTGGTACCTGGCCATCTGCCAATGATGAGTTTAGAAAACCTAACTTCTTACTTGAAAAAACGAAAACTACCCTCCAGGCTTAAACTGAGTCTTAACTAAAATTGACTTCACGACTGTGATCGCGAAGTAAAATAAACCAATCAAAACAAATTTCAGTCAATTCTGACAAGTTTCAATTTTTAGGGTTTTGACCTAAAAATAGAGTTCTGACCTAAAAATAGAGTTCTGAAACCCTAATTTTCAATTTTTTCAAATTTTTCCAGTATCTCCATGGCATGACATTGATTCAAAGCTCATACTTGAATTGCCCAAAAACTATGTTTTGACATCATTTTAACAATGTTTAGACCATTTTAAGGAAAATGCCTTAATGAAGCAAAAATTTTGGTTTGGGTACAACAATATATAATGATTGATATTGAAGGCATCAAGTTTGGGTGCCAACTCATGATGGAGGAGTCTTTTTGCCTGATTTGGAGATCACAACACTGATCTCCACTCATTTTGGGATGTTTTAGCCATGTAAAGGCTTTCAAAACAATCAACTTCAGTCAACTGAGCCTTTCTTTGACTTTAGGCATCCTTTTGAGGATTTGAACACTTTTTTCATTATTTTTCATGGTGAAGTGCCTCTATTCTGTGATGTCCCCGCTCTAGTCAGTTCTCAGGAACAGTGTGTTAGCCCTTTATTGGACCCTTGTGGGCTAATTGGATTGGTTAGAGGGTCAATGGTACTTTCAGGAGAGTTGGATCGTTCTCGTGTTCAGAGCCCAGTATTGGTTCACAGCAGGCATTAGCAGACCAGGAGTCGACAGCTTCTGATGGCACAGGATTTTATGAAGAATTGTAGAAGTTATGCCTATTTGAGTGATTTAAGTTATTTATTAACTTAATATTTTATTATAAAGTCAAATTGACTTTATGCTTTTTAAATCACTTAAATATTTCCTAAAAAGTGATTTAATACTTAATCACTTAAATTAATAAAGTGCGCCCACTTTATTTAAGTCAAACTATTGAAAGTGACTTAAATTATATTTTAAAAGATTTAAATATCCAAAAGTGGCGTATCTTCTTGGAAATCGTGCCTTTTGGCATATATAGGCATTTTGGGCAATGAGAGAATCATCTTTTGAATATTTTGACTTTGCCTTTGGCTTCTTCCTGTGCTTCACCTGTGATAGGGTTTTGAGCATTTTTTTCCATTGGAGAACGGAATCTCTTCAGTGTTGAGCACCTTTGAGGCTGTGAAAGACCAGCTGAATTTGTGCAGTTGTGAGGGCTTCATACAGAAGTTCTATTGTGCTTCATCTGAGTTTAATTTCAGCATTTCAGTGTTTTGGAATAAAGGACAGGGCTTCTCTACTTGGGACGCCATTCTGCATCAGATTCATTGTTTATTGACAGGGCCGTACCATAGCATCAGAAGGTGGTGATTTTCTCTTGGGGTGCGTGCCTGCTTACTTGAGGCGTGTGAACTCAAAGGCAAAAAACGCCTTTCCTTGTGGCTGGTTTTGTACTCCATCATTGGCGCCCTCTATGGTTAGCATCATTTCTCCAACTTCTGAGTGGGAGACAGCAGATCGTGAGCCCCGGCAGTGATTTCTTTCAGTTTCAGCATTCTTGCCTGCCAAGCTGTCAAATTTCTTATTTAATTATTCTGGAGTCATTCGGGTATGTGATTTGCTTGCAAACTTATTGTATGTACTGCAAATAAATAACAATTACGTCTATTGCTCCAAAGGTTTCTGTATTTCAGTTTTATGTACTTTAATATGCTGCCGCCCCTTCTCTTCTGTCTATCAAACATTCTCGAAAAAATTAAATAACACATAAAAAGACTTAAGAAAATAAGGGTTTGAGCTGAGAGCCAGCAGGGCTCATCACAGTGGTATCAGAGCCTATTAATCCTGCCAGCTTGTGGGAAAAACATTTCTATGTGGCCACACCAGAACAGGTTTGACAGGTACTACGCACGCAGGGGTCCCAGAAATCAGCGAAATACTTTTGAACCATTTCAGGCTCCTCCATTGGACGAACAGGAAGAAGATTTTGATTTTGATAATATGGCTGAAAGGAATGATGATGCTCGTCTTAATGACGAAGACAGGGATGCTAGAGAAGTACTGAGGGGAATGGTGGCTGGTCAAGAACAGGTGGCAAACATCCTTCAGCAACTTAGCACCAATGTGCAAAACTTGACAGTTCAGAGGAGGCCGAATATTGATCAGGATCAGGAAGGTAGCATTCATGGAGAGCATCACAGGAATATTGCTCCAGCACGCACCTTTGAGAGAGCCACGCGCCCTACTTTTGTCAGAAATGACGTTCAGGAGGAAGAGGAGGTGGAAGGAGGTGGTGAGGGAAACTTTGCTGACAACATCCTAGCTATGCATGATGAATGGGATGCAATGCCTCCACGAGTTAAGGATCACCTTAACTTTGATCGTTTTATGAGTCAGAAAAGAGAACACACCAGGAATAGGAATGACAGAAGGCCTAGATACAAACATAATGATCTACGACAGGCTACCAATAAGCTTACCTTAGCGAACTATGATGGCAGTGGCAGAGTTACAGCACGTGCCTGGGTGAGTAAATTGGATACATTTCTGACACTACGTCCTATGCCAAAGGAAGATGCTATTAGATTTGCAGCCCTACACCTTGATGGTGTGGCACATGACTGGTGGATTCATGGCATGGCTACTCTTCACCATGACCAGATTACCTCATACCAGGAGTTTACTGGTAGATTGGTAGAGAGGTTTGATAAACGTGATCCTGAATTGTTCTTCAGGGATCTAGCACAGTTAAAACAATTGGGTAGCTTGGAATCGTACATTGGAGAGTTCCAAAGACTATCTGTAATGGTGACAGGCATTTCAGAGAGAAGGCTGATCATATTGTTTATTGAGGGGCTTTTCGAGCCCATGAAAGGTTGGATAAAGGCATTGGATCCACCTACCTTACAGGAAACCATGAGGAAAGCTCGCAGTATGGAGCTCACTTCACCTCGTAAGCAATTTGGCACCAAACCTTCTTCCTCCTACACTGAGAACAAATCTGATCCAAAGAAGGCTGATAATACTGATCAAAAGAAAAGATTTGCAGCTCCATTAGATCGGGATACAATGAATGATCTACGTAGAAGGAAGCTCTGTTTTTACTGTAAAGGTCCATATGACTTCAATCATGATTGTCCCCTCAAGCCTAAAGGGCAAAACAGGAACATGGAATGGTTTTATGAGGGAGAAACATTAACTGATTTTTCTGATCAGCAAGCTGCTATCTATGACACAGATGAAGAAAAGTCAGAAAATGAGGTAGAGATTGAGGTAGAAAGTGATCTACAGGAGGCTCATATGTCCAGCATGCAGAGAGAGGGTTCTTTCAAGCTCCGTGGGGTCTTAGCGGGTCAAAGAGTCATATCTCTTTTGGACACAGGTGCAACCCACAATTTTATTGATTCACGGTTGGTGGAGAAAAGGGGAATTCAAACGCAGCAGTTTGAAGGCATTCGTGTGAAGGTTGCAGATGGACACACTCTCACCTGTGAGAGGATGATTCCTGATTTACCATTGAAACTCAACAAATTTGAGTTTAAGGCAGATTTTTATGTTGTGAACATGGGAGGAACGGATATAGTTCTTGGCATGAAGTGGCTTCATGCTATAGGAGAGTTCACACTTAATTTGCGTGATATGGAGATGAAATTCAAAATTGATGGCACGAATCATGTTCTTAAAGCTATCAAGGACAGCAATCTAAAAGAAATTTCACTCTGAAGAATGGAACGTTTGATTCAACATGATATGGTAGAATGGGCTGCTGAGTGCAAGTTAATGCCTTCACAGTTAGAGCAGCAAGATTCTCCTTACCACACGGATGTATAGGAACTCCGAATCAAACATGCAAAGGTTTTCAGTGCTATTCCACCAGGTAGACCTCCTGATAGAGGTATTGAGCACATCATTGAGTTGGATGAGGGCACGAAACCTATTATGATCACTCCTTACCGGCACCCCAAACGTTTAAAAGATGAAATTGAGAAAACCACTAAGGAACTTTTAGCTATGGGGCACATTAGGCCGAGTAAGTCACCCTTTGCTTCATCAGTTGTTTTGGTGAAGAAAAAGGATGGTACACTTAGGATGTGTATTGACCACAGGATGCTTAATAGGAAGACTATTAAGAACAGGTATCCTATTCCGCGGATAGATGAGTTGATAGACGAGCTTCATGGAGCTTGCTATTTCTCGAAGATTGATTTGAGGACTGGTTACCATCAGATCAGGGTCAGAGAGGAGGATATTGAGAAAACCGCATTTAGGTGTCACTGTGGACATTATGATTTCTTGGTTATGCCATTTGGCTTAACCAATGCACCAGCTACATTTCAGTCTACTATGAATAGGGTTTTCCATCCTCTCTTGAGGAAATTTGTTTTGGTGTTCTTCGACGACATCCTGGTTTACAGCAAATCATGGGAGGAACACATGGTTCACTTAGATGAGGTATTGGGTATACTTGACAGAGAGTCCTTGTACGCCAAGGAGTCCAAGTGTGCTTTGGGCATGGCTGAGCTTTTGTATCTGGGTCACATTATCAGTAGAGAGGGAGTTAGCATGGATCCAGAGAAAATTCGAGCTATCATTGATTGGCCTACACCTGAGACGTTGACACAGCTTAGGGGGTTTGTAGGATTGTGTGCCTTCTATCGTCGGTTCGTTAGTGGATTCTCGTGACATGCTGCGCCACTAACTGATTTGACTAAGAAGGGAGCCTTTGTGTGGACACCTCTTGCACAGGCATGCTTTGAGAAGTTCATACTTCTTATGACTAGTTGTCCAGTATTGGCTTTGCCGGATTTCGCCAGACCATTTGAGTTACATTGTGATGCCAGTGGTGAGGGTATTGGTGCAGTTATCATGCAGGATCGACACCCTATAGCTTTTGATTGCAGGAAGCTCAGGGGTCCTGAACGGAGTTTCAGTATCTATGATAAGGAAATGTTGGCCATTATGCATGCCATGGCCAAATTCAGGCAATACTTGATTGGTAGTAAATTCAGTGTTAAAACCGATCACAATAGTCTGAAACATTTTCTTGGACAGCGAGATTTGAACGAAAGGCAACAGAAATGGGTTAGCAAACTTCGAGATTTGAACGAAAAGCAACAGAAATGGGTTAGCAAACTTCAGTCCTATGATTTTGACATTGCCTATGTCAAGGGCACTCAGAATGTGGTTGCTGATGCTTTATCTCGCCGTCCTCACTTGAGCTCCATTTCACTGATTTCAGAGGACTGGAGACACATGATAGTGGCAGAATATGCTAAGAATCCTTGGGCTTCTAGCATAGTGGATGGAACAATATAGGATGACAGATACTCACTTGTTGATGATTTTATCATTTACAAAGGGAGGATATTTCTTGTCCCAGGTTCTGAGATGAGGGGCATAGTATTGAGGTCATTGGATGATTCACCGATGGCAGGACATCCCGGTTACTTTAAGACCTACAGGTAGGTATGGGAGAGATTCTCTTGGAAGGGACTCAAATCTTTTGTTCTTCAGTATGTTAGGGAATGCCTTGTTTGTCAGCAGAACAAGCAAGAACATACATACCCTGCAGGTTTACTTCAGCCGCTTCCTATTCCTGAGAGGAAGTGGGAATGCTTGTCTATGGACTTTATCACGGGTTTGCCGAAAGCTCAAGGGAAAGATAGCATTTATGCGGTAGTAGATCGGTTGACGAAGTATGCACATTTCTTTTCAATCACTACTACACACGCAACTACTCAGGTGGCGGACTTGTTTTTCTGTGAGGTATTCAGATTGCATGGATTGCCTCGAAGTAGTCAGTGACAGGGATAGCAGATTTTTGAGTAACTTCTGGCAGGAGTTATTCAAACTTTGCGGTACAGAACTCACTCCGAGCACCAACTACCACCCACAGATAGATGGGCAGACAGAGATAGTCAACAAATGGGTGGAGGGATACTTGAGGAACTACAGTTCAGGACAGCAGAAGGCATGGGTGAAGTGGTTATACCTTTGTGAGTATTGCTATAATACCACTCATCATATGAGTATTCAGATGACACCATACCGAGCATTATATGGATATGATGCTCCGAGCTTTCTAGACTTATTGCTGAGTGACAGTAGGGTACCTAGTGCTAGTGATTTGTTGCAGGAGAATCAGGACATTATGAAAGCACTTAGGGAGAATATTCAGAAAGCTCAAAATCAACAAAAACAATATGCTGATCAGAGGCGAGTGGAGAGATCTTTTGAGATCGAGGATTTGGTTTATCTGATGCTACAGCCTTATAGGCAGTCCACCCTTCGTAAGAAGGGCACCGAGAAACTCAAGCCACGATACTATGGACCATTCAGGGTTGTCAGACGTGTTGGTGAAGTGGCTTATGAGTTGGATCTACCAGTGAACAGTAAATTTCACAATGTGTTCCATGTGTCGCGCCTCAAGAAGGCGTTAGGACAACTGGTGATTCCTTCTGCAGATTTACCACCCCTGGATGATGAGGGGAAGTTGATTTTGATACCTGAGGCCATTTTGGAGTCCAGAGAGCATCATCTACGGAGGCGGGTTATCAGGGAATATCTGGTGAAGTGGAAAGACTTACCAGCAGAAGATGCGACTTGGGAGAGTGACAGTATTCTTCAGCACCCAGCTTTGAGTTTGCTTGTGGGCAAGCAAACTTGGGGAGGGCGGACTGTGATGTCCCTGCTCTAGTCAGTTCTCAGGAACAGTGTGTTAGCCCTTTATTGGACCCTTGTGGGCTAATTGGATTGGTTAGAGGGTCAATGGTACTTTCAGGAGAGTTGGATCGTTCTCGTGTTCAGAGCCTAGTATTGGTTCACAGCAGGCATTAGCAGACTAGGAGTTGACAGCTTCTGATGGCACAGGATTTTATGAAGAATTGTAGAAGTTATGCCTATTTGAGTGATTTAAGTTATTTATTAACTTAATATTTTATTATAAAGTCAAATTGACTTTATGCTTTTTAAATCACTTAAATATTTCCTAAAAAGTGATTTAATACTTAATCACTTAAATTAATAAAGTGCGCCCACTTTATTTAAGTCAAACTATTGAAAGTGACTTAAATTATATTTTAAAAGATTTAAATATCCAAAAGTGGCGTATCTTCTTGGAAATCGTGCCTTTTGGCATATATAGGCATTTTGGGCAATGAGAGAATCATCTTTTGAATATTTTGACTTTGCCTTTGGCTTCTTCCTGTGCTTCACCTGTGATAGGGTTTTGAGCATTTTTTTCCATTGGAGAACGAAATCTCTTCAGTGTTGAGCACCTTTGAGGCTGTGAAAGACCAGCTGAATTTGTGCAGTTGTGAGGGCTTCATACAGAAGTTCTATTGTGCTTCATCTGAGATTAATTTCAGCATTTCAGTGTTTTGGAATAAAGGACAGGGCTTCTCTACTTGGGACGCCATTCTGCATCAGATTCATTGTTTATTGAGAGGGTCGTTCCATAGCATCAGAAGGTGGTGATTTTCTCTTGGGATGCGTGCCTCCTTACTTGAGGCGTGTGAACTCAAAGGCAAAAAATGCCTTTCCTTGTGGCTGGTTTTGTACTCCATCATTGGCGCCGTCTATGTTTTGTAATGGAGCATGATAACTAGGTAGGACAGGTAGTCTAGAGAGCCCTAGGTCAAACGCTTATCCAAAGTCGAGCAAGGTGGTGAACTAAGACTACGCTCTCGAAGCGTGTACAGTTGTACCAAACTATTGTAAAGTCCCTTGCAAATTCTGATCTTATTTTCAACTTTCAGCACTTGGACATTTCGTCGAACATTTGTCTTGTAAACACTTCAACTGCTGTTTGTTTGTTTCTTTTGTGTTTTTGAATGCATATAATGGTTTCATAAACCAAAATGACTCCAAAGAAAATAGACCAAGGACTGAAATGATATGGAAATGCAAAGCAATGTTTCTTTTGACTTTTGAATAATGATGGATGACTGAAAATGACAACTGCAGCTAGTAGACAACTTAACATGCAAACTGCTTATGCAAATATGAAGTTACAACTCCTAAATTTTTTGTCAAACACTTTCAATGCAAACCCCAAACTCTTCAATATTGTATTGACAATGATGATAATCAATTTGATTTACAATATGCCAAATGACTCTAAGAGTAATCACCCTTATGCTGGTGCGATTTTACAATGCCAATGCAAAGACTAAATGATATTGAAAATGCCAATACAATCTGATATGAATATGCAAACTTAAGTGAACCTGGAATGAGATGATGGTAGTGATTCTATAATGTCCCCATTTTCGCGAGCATCAGTTTGTTGAGGTTTAGCCTATTCCTGGCCCTCGTAGGCTGACAGTTATGGATAGAGGGTCCTTTGTGGCAGTTAACCGGTGGTTGGAGACAGTACTTCATTTTTTGATTTAGGTTTGGACCTTTGCAGATGCTCACAGAGTGATATATAGACACTTACTATTTATAGTAAGTCAGGTTGTCAGGGTTTACTATTTTTGGCAAGGCGTCTGGTTCAGTTAGTATTTTCAAACTCGACCTAGTTGGCAGTTTGTTGAGCAAACAAAGAATATTTAAGTATTTAATGATGATTAAATAATTATTATTGTGACTTTATATTATAAAGTCAAATAATGATTATATTAGTGGTTAAATGAAATACTAATTATTAAATGGTTTATTATAAAGTATTTTATAACTTTATAAATGAGAAGCAATATTACTATTAAATGAATATTTATTATTCATTTATAAAGGGACGCTATTTATTAAAATATTCTCTAAGTCTTATGAGGGGCAAATTTATTATCATTAAATCATTAATGAAGTGCTTTTTGGGGGTCGAGCCTCTTGAGAGAGTATTTATTGCTTCAAAGACAAATCGAATTAAGGTGAAATGATTATTAACCTTTGTCTTTTTGTGAGAGCTTTGGGATTTGTGAGAAACCAAGGGTTTCTGTCAAGTTTCAGCAATCTACAGGCTGTGGAGAACGTCAACTCTTCATAGACCAGCATACTAAAGTTGTCAGGCTGTGGAGAATGTCAACTCTTCATAGACCAGCATACTGAAGTTGTGAGAGATCAGCTAAAGTTTGCTAATGGTTGGCTTCATTACAGAGGTCAAATTTGTGCTTCATTGGAAGAAGATTTACATTTTACACAAGGGTTTAAGAAGGGATAACCAATTCCAGATCAGAATTAGTGTTGGCTGCTACAGTGCATGTGAATAGTAATCGCTACAGTAAATGCTACAGTTTTTGTACATATTGGTGAAGAAATTGGCAAGCATTTCAAGGGTTCGAGGTTATACATCTGCAGATCAGAATATTTGAGGTTTCCATTGTTGAAGTCATCAATAAAGAGCATTCGTTGCTGGTTGTGCCATCCCTACATGGGCACATGTATCTTCATATACTGCTGTTTGCATTTATTGAGGCCTAAACGCCTAAGTTCCAGGTAGATTGTTGGCTTTAGGAGGACATCTATGCAGGACCATTGTGTAGCAGTAGCTACATGCTAAGGAAAAGCAACTTCTGAGGAGGACGTGTGAGGAATTTAGCTCTAGTATGCTGGGCGCTTAATCTAATGACAGTTGCAAGGGTTCTTAATGGGAATTTGTGTTATTGGATCAGTTTATTGACAAAGCTAAAAGGGCGAAAGTCTTCACTTGTGCTAGACGTTGGAAGTTCTATCATAGCAGCATGACTGTTGCAAACTTAGATTGCTATAAATGCATTCCAAACCTGTATATATATATTTCCTGAAGAGTTGTTAATGTCTTTTCAGACCAGTATGTATAGGTCTTCAATCCGGGTATGATTCCTATAGTTTGCAAGTAATGTTGTAATGTCCCCTTCCAGTTGACATCTCTTAGAGTTTATGATTAGACTATTATGCGACCCTCGTAGGCTGATAGGGTGGATAGAGGGTCTGGTCGAGGCTTGGCTTAGCTCCAGTTGCAGGATTGTTCAGTTTGGCTTTCGTTCGGGGTCGTTCATACATCATTTACTTGACTTGCAATTTTTAGTAAGTTAGATCATTCAGCGGAGCACCCCTGCTATTTTTAGCAGTATGGTTTGGTCATGTGCAAAATCAATCACTTATTCTCCAGCTTCAGACGGTTCGTTAATCGGACGTAAATTGAGAAAGATATTAATATTTTAATTGTCAAATTAAATATTAATTATGTGAAGCTTATATTATAAAGTTATAATATTATTTAATATTATAACTTAAGTGATCTCTTGAAGGGTTCGACCAACATTGAAGGGGGCCACTTTTTAATTATAATTTATAATTAAAAGTGCTTTCGAGACTATTGAAAAATTAAAAGAAAAGTTCGAAATTTATTTAAATGATGCCCTTTTGAGAAAAGTCGAACTTTTGATGGATATAAGGGTTTCACTGGGAATTGAGCTCATTATGTATGAAAATCAACTTTGATCATCTTTTTCCATCAAAGAACGGAGCCAAGGGTTTCAGTTGTTTGTTTGCATTGGAGAACGAGCCATCTTCAGTGTTGCAGTTCAGAGGCTGTGAAATATCAACTGATTTATTGTCTGTCAGAGAAATAGCTTCATCCAAAAGTTATTATAGAGCTTATACAGAGATCATATCTTCAGAGTTTGAATCCGAAAAGCAACAAACAGAGAAATATTCAGGGGGCGCCTATCTTACTGACATCTAGCATCTCCATCAAGGGCGTACGGATTTTTTATTGCTGCTGGGGCCGTACCTTGCTGCTGCTGCTAGGGCCGTACTTTTCACCTTGGGCAAGGCGCCTATTGTTTGAGCCTTCTGACTTCACCATTTGGGGTGCAAATACCACTGGAGTCATTTACCGGCATCTGACGGAGGGAGAAGTTACTTTTTATTGGTAGCCGTGCCTTTTCATCTTCATTCCAGGCGGCTGCAATCAGCAAACCAGGTTTTTGAATAACACAAATCAGCTTTGTGATTTGGTCTGCATGTTAGGGTTTTAATATTGTAATAGCTGAGGAAGAATAATACAATAAATAACAATCGTCTCTTGAGTCTATTTATGTTAGCATTTCCCTTATTGTATTTATCTGAGGTTTTTTATATCATTTCTTTCAAGAATCACATTTTACCTCTGTATGCAAAAAACAAAAAAAAACACAAAACACTCAAAAACAATAAAAAACAAGCAGTTTTAGAAACAGTGAGAATAGGGGTTTCTACAGTGGTATCAGAGCGGTTTCCTACCATCCTTGTGGGGTTTGAAAACCATTTTGTTCATGCACCAGAGTGATAGAGAGAAGAGATATTATCAAGGAGAAAACAGAAAAACTTGGCAGCCACCGCTTATTCCAACAGGTAAGACGGCTACAGGTTTGATTGGTGTTCAGTCCAGTTCTTCTTCTGGAGTGTCTGTACAGGATACATGCATGGGTGACAGAACAGAGATACCTCGAGATCCTCGGGAGGAAGATGCAGAGGTTAGACAGACTCTGAGAGATTTACGGACAGGTCAGCAGCAAGTAGCTGATGTATTACAGCAGTTGACCCTGGTTATACAGAGGATGGGTACACCGAGGAGACCATCACCACACCGTGATGAAGACAGGAGTGAGGCAGGTTCACGGAGGATACCTAGGACTGTGTCACGGACAGCAGATAGACCTACCCGTCGACTTTTGTGAGACAGGAGGCCGATGGGTTTTTGGCAGATGAGGAGCCTGAGGCAGTGTTTGCTGATATTCTTATGGCAGCGAACGACGAGTGGGAGTTATTGACCCCAGAGGTCAGAGAGAGGATCACGTTTGACAGATTTATCACACAGAGGCGAGAGCATCACAGGAACAGGCGGATAGGAGGCCTAGGCAACAGAATGGTGACCTGAAGCACGCCACAAACAAGCTCACACTAGCTATGTTTGACGGCAGCGGTAAGGTTAGCTCAGACTTGGATCAGTAAGCTGGATACCTTCCTTACATTGCGTCCCATGGCAGAGGAGGACGCTATCAGATACGCTACCTTACATCTTGAGGGAGCAGCTTACGACTGGTGGCATCATGGGATGGTGACACTTCAGCACGATCGTATCACCACTTACCAGGAGTTCGTAGACAGGTTGGTGGAACGATTCGACAAGAAAGACCCTGAGTCTTACTTCAGAGACCTGGCACAGTTGAGACAGGTTGGTAGTTTGGAGGCCTACATAGGAGACTTCCAGAGATTGTCCGTGATGGTTCCCAACATATCAGAGAGGCGTCTAGTTGTGCTCTTCGTTGAGGGGTTGTTGGAACCATTGAGAGGTTGGATCAAGGCATTCGATCCCCCTTCGCTACAAGAAGCTATGAAGAAAGCACGCAGCATGGAACTTGCAGCACCATCCAACAAATTCAACTCCAAGAATACTTCTTCATTTAGGGACAATAAAGGATTTAATAAGAATAAGGAGAGATCTGATTTTAAGAGTGACTCAAAGGGTAAATCAGCACCACCCTTGGATCGTGAGACTCTTAATGATTTGCGCAGGAAGAGGCTTTGCTTCTACTGCAAGGGTCCCTATGACGCTAACCATGATTGTCCTTTGCGGCCTAAGGGTAAGGCCAATAGAGTTATGTGGGCTTATTATGAGGATTCGGAATCTGAGAATTCTGAACAGCAGGAGAGTTCTGAGGAGTCAGAATCAGAGGCTTCAGAGCCTAAGGCAGAGGTAGAGTCAGAGCTCCAAATCCAGGAGGCACGGTTGTCGAGTATTCAGCAGGAGGGATCTTTCAGACTTCGTGGAGTCTTGGCTGGTCAAAAAGTTATCACCCTTCTAGATACAGGAGCCACCCACAATTTCATTGATGCTAGATTTGTGGAGAAGCGTGGACTCATAACCGAGGAGTTTGAGGGCATTCGGGTCAAGGTAGCTGATGGTTATACTCTCAGGTGTGATCGTATGATCAAGGATCTTCCTTTGTGCTTGAACAATTATGAATTCAAGGCTGATTACTATGTAGTGAATATGGGAGATATTGATTTAGTCTTGGGCATGAAGTGGCTTCATTCCCTTGAGGAAGTTACACTTCGCCTCAAAGACATGGAGATCCGGTTTGAGGTGAATGGGAAGACTCGCATACTGAAGGCTATCCGTGACAGTAATGTCAAGACTATTTCCTTCCGAAGGATGGAGAGACTCATGCGACATGACATGGTTGAGTGGGCTGCCAAGTGCACTTTGACACCTATACAGGAGGGATAGCATAAGACCGAGTATCATCCTGACATTCAGCAGTTGAGAATTAAGCATGAGAAGGTTTTCCGTGACATTCCACCAGGGAGACCTCCAAACAAGGGTATTGAGCACATCATAGAGCTTGAGGAGGGTGCTAAGCCCGTCATGATTACTCCTTATAGGCATCCAAAGCGGCTTAAGGATGAGATAGAGAAGACTATCAAGGAGCTGCTTGCTATGGGTCACATTCGACCAAGTAAATCACCGTTTGCTTCTTCAATTGTCCTGGTGAAGAAGAAAGATGGTACCCTTCGTATGTGCATCGATTACAGAGTCCTAAATAAGAGGACCATCAAAAACAGGTACCCCATACCTCGTATAGATGAGCTTATTGATGAGCTCCATGGTGCTTGTTATTTCACGAAGATAGACTTGAGATCGGGATATCACCAGATTAGAGTCCGTGAGCAGGATGTTGAGAAGACTGCTTTCCGTTGTCATTGTGGACACTTCGAGTTTGTGGTGATGCCGTTTGGGCTAACCAATGCTCCAGCGACATTTCAGTCCACCATGAACAGGGTCTTCCACTCACATCTGAGGAAATATGTACTTGTCTTCTTCGATGATATTTTGATCTACAGCAGGACTTGGCAGGAGCATCTGGCTCATCTGGATACAGTACTCAGCATTTTGGAGAGGGAGTCCTTGTACGCCAAGGAGTCCAAGTGTGATTTGGGGATGACTGAGTTGCTCTACTTAGGTCATATCATCAGTGCAGAGGGAGTGCGGATGGATCCTGAGAAGATCCGTGCTATTATAGATTGGCCTACTCCGGCGAACCTTACACAGCTGCGAGGATTTCTTGGCTTGTGTGGGTTTTATCGCAGATTTGTGAATGGTTATTCACGCCATGCAGCACCTATGACGGATTTGTTGAAAAAAGGTGCATTCTGTTGGACTCCTGAGGCACAGGAGTGTTTTGTGAGGTTCAAGGAGCTGATGACTACGTGTCCAGTGTTGGCACTGCCAGATTTTTCGAAGCCTTTTGAGCTTCAGTGCGATGCTTCTGGTGAGGGCATTGGAGCGGTGCTTATGCAGGACAAGCACCCTATTGTTTATGAGAGCCGAAAACTCAGAGGACCAGAGAGGCTCTACAGTATTTATGATAAGGAGATGCTGGCCATAATGCATGCCTTGGCCAAATTTAGGCAGTATCTCGTGGGCAGTAAGTTTTGCATTAAAACTGACCACAACAGTTTGAGGCATTTCCTGGGGCAGCGAGACTTGAATGATCGTCAACAGAAGTGGGTGAGTAAGTTACAAGCATATGACTTTGATATCACCTACATCAAGGGCACCCAGAATGTAGTGGCTGACGCTCTCTCACGCCGGCCTTATCTGAGTTATATGGTACACATTGCAGAGGACTGGAGGCACTTGATTGTGGCAGAGTATGCCAAGGATACTTGGGCATCCAGTATTGTTGAGGGAACTATGATGGACACCAGGTATACACTTGTGAATGACTTGATCATTTACAAGAACAGGATTTTATTGATCCCAAGATCAGAGATGAAGAACACTATCATGCGAGCCTTTCATGATGTACCTACAGTAGGGCATCCCGGGTACTTCAAAACGTACAGACAGATTCGGGAGAGATTTACATGGAAGGGTCTTAAGGCGGATGTTCTTCAGTATGTGCGTGAGTGCCCTGTTTGTCAGCAGAACAAGCAGGAGAACACGTATCCGGCAGGATTATTGCAGCCACTTCCGATTCCTGATGGGAAGTGGGAATGCCTGTCGATGGATTTTATTACGGGCTTGCCTAAAGCCCAAGGACGAGATTGTATATATGTAGTTGTGGATCGGCTGACGAAGTATGCCCACTTCTTTCCGATCACCACAACCTACACAGCTACACAGGTAGCAGAGGTCTTCTTCCGTGAGGTTTTCAGATTACATGGGTTGCCTCGGAGCATAGTTAGCGACAGGGATAGTCGGTTCTTGAGTCACTTCTGGCAGGAGGTGTTCAGACTTTGTGGGACCGAGCTTACACCGAGCACCAGTTATCACCCGCAGACTGATGGTCAGACGGAGATAGTGAACAAGTGGGTGGAAGGTTACCTCAGGAATTACATTGCAGGGCAGCAAAAGGCTTGGGTCAAGTGGATTTATTTGTGTGAGTATTGCTACAATACTACGTTTCACATGACCATTCAGATGTCCCCTTTCATGGCGTTGTACGGTTATGAGGCGCCGAGCTTTCTGGATTTGCTACTGAGTGACAGTAGAGTGCCGAGTGCTGGAGATTTGTTGCAGGAGAGTCAGGACACTATGAGGGCTCTCAAGGAAAACATTGTGAAGGCACAAAATCAGCAGAAGCAGTACGCAGATCAGAAGAGGACAGAGAGATCCTTTGAGGTGGGAGACATGGTTTATCTCATGCTGCAGCCCTACCGTCAGTCTACTCTTAGGAAGAGTGGTTCGGAGAAGCTTAAGCCACGGTATTATGGTCCTTTCAGGATTTTGAGGCGTGTTGGAGAGGTGGCTTATGAGCTAGAGCTTCCGGCGGATAGTAAGGTTCACAATGTTTTTCATGTGTCACGTCTCAAGAAGGCGTTGGGACACCGTGTGGTACCTTCAGCAGTTTTACCTCCCTTAGATGACGAGGGAAAGTTGATATTAGTACCTGAGTCTATTCTGGAGTATAGAGAGAGACAGTTGCGTAGGAGGACTATCAGGGAATATTTGGTGAAATGGAGAGATTTGCCAGTGGAGGATGCTACGTGGGAGAGCGAGGATATTTTGCAGCATCCGGAGTTGAGATTGCTTGAGGACAAGCAATTTCAGGAAGGGCGGACTGTAATGTCCCCTTCCAGTTGACATCTCTCAGAGCTTATGATTAGCCTATTATGCGACCCTCGTAGGCTGATAGGGTGGATAGAGGGTCTGGTCGAGGCTTGGCTTAGCTACAGTTGTAGGATTGTTCAGTTTGGCTTTCATTCGGGGTCGTTCAGACATCATTTACTTGACTTGCTATTTTTAGTAAGTTAGGTCATTCAGCGGAGCACCCCTGCTATTTTTAGCAGTATGGTTTGGTCATGTGCAAAATCAATCACTTATTCTCCAGCTTTAGACGGTTCGTTAATCGGACGTAAATTGAGAAAGATATTAATATTTTAATTGTCAAATTAAATATTAATTATGTGAAGCTTATATTATAAAGTTATAATATTATTTAATATTATAACTTAAGTGATTTCTTGAAGGGTTCGACCAACATTGAAGGGGGCCACTTTTTAATTATAATTTATAATTAAAAGTGCTTTCGAGACTATTGAAAAATTAAAAGAAAAGTTCGAAATTTATTTAAATGATGCCCTTTTGAGAAAAGTCGAACTTTTGATGGATATAAGGGTTTCATTGGGAATTGAGCTCATTATGTATGAAAATCGACTTTGATCATCTTTTTTCTTCAGAGAACAGAGCCAAGGGTTTCAGTTATGTGTTTGCATTGGAGAACGAACCATCTCCAGTGTTGTAGTTCAGAGGCTGTGAAATATCAGCTGATTTATTGCCTGTTAGAGAAATAGCTTCATCCAGAAGTTATTATAGAGCTTATACAGAGGTCATATCTTCAGAGTTTGAATCCGGAAAGCAACAGACAGAGAAATATTCAGGGGGCGCCTATCTTATTGACATCTAGCATCTCCATCAAGGGCGTACAGATTCTTTATTGCTGCTGGGGCCGTACCTTGCTACTGCTGCTAGGGCCGTACCTGCAAGTACAGGCCGTACTTTTCACCTTGGGCAAGGCGCCTATTGTTTGAGCCTTCTGAATTCACCATTTGGGGCGCAAATACCATTGGAGTCATTTACCGACATCTGACGGAGGGAGAAGTTACTTTTTATTGGTAGCCGTGCCTTTTCATCTTCATTCCAGGTGGCTGCAATTAGCAAACTAGGTTTTTGAATAACACAAATCAGCTTTGTGATTTGGTCTGCATGTTAGGGTTTTAATATTGTAATAGCTAAGGAAGAATAATACAATAAATAACGATCGTCTCTTGAGTCTATTTATGTTAGCATTTCCCTTATTGTATTTATCTGAGGTTTTTTATATCATTTCTTTCAAGAATCACATTTTACCTCTGTATGCAAAAAACACAAAAAAACGCAAAACACTCAAAAACAATAAAAAACAAGCAGTTTCAGAAACAGTGAGAATAGGGGTTCCTACAAATGTATACAGTCTGAAATAAGAGTATTGTTATGCAAATATAATGGAACACTTTAGCATCACATTAGCATTTACGTTCAGTCTATTTCTCATGTTGCATATAGACTTGTACTTTCATTCTTACTTGGTAAGTTCTTAGAAAATTATCAAAATAAATCAACAAGCATTTTTTTTGTAAACCCAAACTAAAGAGAAAAGGCAGAAAATTGGTATTGGTTAGAGTCCACTAGGTGTGGGTCAATACAGATTCCTATCTTCAATATTCCACCTTCCTCTTGACACTTGGATGCTGATTGTCTCCACCTAATATGCTGCACCTCAAGTATAAAATATGCCACGAATTTTTTGGACTTCAAGTGCTGGATGAAGTGGACTCAGAACAGTCAATACATTGCTGATAAAAATCCATGATTTCTTCTCCAAAGGCAGCGCTCCCAAAATGTGACAAAATGCTGCGATTCCTATTTCATGAAGTGCCACGATTTTTGCTCATCAACCCAAATAAAATCGATCTCCTATGCTGCAAAATTGAACTGTATGTTGATTTCTCCTTGCTGAGAAGCCACAACTTTACTCTCAGATTCTCAAGAAAATTGAATTGTCTTCAAGCTGCCAAATAATCGACCTCTATTTACCAAGCAATGATGACAAAATCTGAAATGAATCGATTTGTCTTGCTCCAAAATTTGGTCATAGACTATTAAATTTTGCTGAATAAGGAAGACTGAAGTATCTCTCTCTCAAACTTCAGCTAGGGTTAATATTCCACAATCGAAACCGGTATCCTAGAGTCTTCAAACCCTCGGACAATGCTAAGCATTCAGGCTTCACCAATCTGGTATGCAAATGTATAAACTCAAGATATAAGCATGCTCAAATGCTAAGCCAACAACTCCTTATAAAGATTTCTCAATGACTTCCAGGAAGCTTCTAGAAATAATATTATTTTATTCCCTTAAAGTGACTTTATGATTTATTATTTTATTTTAAGTCACTTTATTAAATTAATTAAATATAAAGTTATCTTTTGTTTTTAATTTATTGAAATAACTTATAAATAATTAATTTAATACTTACTCCATTATTTCTCTTGTTTAGCCTTCGGGAATAAATAAAGGCTAAATGGTCCTCAAGGTGGCTAACAAAAAGGGGATATTACAATCCTCCCTTCTCAAAATTGCTTCTCCCCAAGCAATTGCAAATTGGGATGCTATAGAATCCATTCTCCTTCCCATGTGGCATCCTCTGCTGGTAGTTCTCTCCATCTCACCAAATACTGCTTGACCAACCTTTTCCTCAATCTCTTCTCCTGAGTATCAACAATATCATCTGGAATTAGGACCAAACATCCCACCTCATCAATCGGTGGCAGCTTCGTGGAAGAAGTAATCGCCTGTCCAAGTGCCTTATTGAGACACGAAACATGAAATTCACTGTGTGGCTTGCTGCTCTTTAGTAGCTCCAACTCATATGTTACCTCTCCAACACACTTGATGATCTTGTAGGGTCCATAAAATCGAGACTCAAGTTTCCTTGCACTGCTCTTCTTCAAGGATGACTGCCTGCAAAGTTGCAACCGAAGGTAGACCAAGTCTCTAGTCTTAAATCTATGCTCAACCCTATGCCAATCAACAGATGCCCTAAGCTGATTTTGTGCCACCTGCCAACTATTTTGGAGTGCCTTCAGGATGTCTTGGTGATCCTGAATCCCATACTTAGCCTTAGGAGTTCTACACTTTCCAAAAGCCAAGTCCATAAATGATGTCAACTCAGTACCTGTCCATCTGGAAAGCTCCTTCTCAAAGGCACCTCGGATCCTATTGTCTCTGTCACCGCCTAAGAATCTCAACAACCCATGCAACTTGATGATCTCCTTGAAAAACAACTCTGCCACCCAAGAATTGCGGTGTATGTAAACCTACTCCACCTGGATCCCATGAACTAACTAGAAGTTCTCCAAACTCAACACCATCTGACTTCCGCTGTGCCACTTTGATAACCCGTGGAGTCCAATTAACCAAAATCTGAAACTCCCACAGCTGTAAGAAATCATCTGGAGGGGACAAAGTGAGAGACTTGCCAAACTTGGACTCATCACTTGAAATCAGAAACATGTCATACCAGAGTATCCGAACTCCTCTTATTCAACCCATCTTCTTGTGTCCTCAAGGACATAATCAAGTCCTGTGCCTGTGCGCTGAAAGAAAATTGATGAGCACACCTCATAATGCAATCGAGGTGAAACTCTCTTGTCTGCGCTAATGGAATACCAGAGTAATCATGTGTATCCTATCCAATACTACCCTCATCAGAATAATACTCACAACTCACCACAAGATGAGTTGGTCTTGCAGCTATGTCATCATTACCCCTTGCAGCTGTGTCAACAAGACCTCTATCAAAAAGCAATTGCAAGTGTCCTAACTTACTTTCAAGAGTGAGAAGAATACTCTCATGAATGCCATCAATCTCCTGAAAAGACACTGGGTCAATATCAAAGTCCAGTGTGCAAGACTTAGAAGAAATCATCTTCTTCTGATAAGACTGACCAATGTCAATCTCAAAACTGCCGATTTAGAGCCTTGTGCTCAATTCTCCACTGATGCCTAAACCTACAACCAAGACTGATGTGTTTGTATTGTTAACAATCCATTCCACATTAAGTGGTCTCCTGTAGATGTGAAAGATGCCCAACATAGGTGCATAAAAACATATACCAACATCTGTCAAGTTGCTGGCATAAAACAAAATAGCACCAAGTAGATTGTGAATCAAGTCCATGATGGAGCAAAATGTATCTCTGCTGCCCAAGGATGGTAAGAACTCACCATCACTCCATCCTCTAACTCCAAAGTGACAATCCCAACTACTCCTATCCATCCTAACAGCTGCTGCCCTCAAAGTGTAACCTAATAGAACTCCAACCAGCAAGGTAGGACAGCCATCAATCAATGAAGTAGGAGGTACATCCCATAAGGATGCTGTGGAGATACTGCTGCTAACATGCCTATATCCATACCATAGACTGAAATCAATCGGCCACTCAATCATAGACATCTCAAGATCAAGAACGATGCATCCATGTCATGTCCCCACAATTGTAACACACGTAAATACATCGAAATGCAAATAAATAATAAAATACATATCATATTGAAATACAAATAAGTAAATAAGATAAATATCAAAAACTATAAATATAATGACAATCTAAGTAATATTATTATAACTATAAGTATCATAGATAACATCATAATTATACAATTATCATAATAGAACAATTAAGATTCACCAGAATATAATTATAATACAATTACCATAATAAATGGGAACAATTATTATTATTAATTATAAATATCATAATAATTAAAATAATGTTCACAAGAAACTAGTATTATAATTATAATTATTTTATATAACAAAATGAATATTAACAATCTGATGTTTTCATAATTTTATAATATAAAATATATTAACATATTTTATATTAGAGCAAACACAAATCTTAAGGCAGCGATCTCATAGAAGATATAAAGACAGCGGTTGAGATAACTAAGTTTTAAGGCAGCAATTGATTTGCTAAGGGGTTTATAACAAAAGATTATGTCTATTGAAAGGGACACCTCCCTTCCAACAAAAGGATGGCTATATATGACGTTTTAAGATCATCGAATGGAGGGAAGAAGGGTAAGAAAAGAGGGATGCTAGAATATATTCTGAACAAAGGAATAAAGTGAAGAACATTGAGTAACCAGCGAATGATTTATAGAAGATTATCGTATGTTTCTGCAGATTGTGGTATGTCCCACTAGGAAATATAATTATGTATTTTGCTGTTAATATTTATTATTCTCATAGTTATTGTAAGTATAATATGATTGTCAATATATATATATATATATAAATAAATAAATAAATATATATATATTAAAGATAAATATATTAAAATATAGATGATAGGCATGTTCATGCAAAGGTGAGTATTGTCAATCAATTAGGGATGATTACATATAGATATTTATATAGAATATATATATATATATATATATACTATTCATGATTATGCAATAATGATACTTATAAGTAATGATGAATCTTTAATATAAACATAAGTAGATTATGTATGTTTATGAATTGTCCTCATCCTATGATCAATTCCGTATAAGGTTGAAGGAGGCGAGTAAAGAAACATGGAGAGATATAGCAACTCAGGTGATGTACTCACTTAGCAATAATATTTAGCATATTTTGAATATAAGAAACATATATTGCTAATCTGATTATTGGTGTAATGCTTTCTTTAGTATTATCATGATGATAATGATGTTTATATTAACTTAAGGAATCAGTAATAAATGCGAATGTCTTTGATTGCTAAAAGATTGTCTTCTGAGTGTTTGCAAGCCTACTAGGGAGGAAGGGCCTGAGAAAAGTGGTGCCTAAAAACCCCACTTAACAATCTGTTGCAGCCATGGAGGGGTGGGGGTTCCACTTAACAATCCACTGCGGCCATGGAGTGGTGGTAGGCCCAGAACCACTTATAAGCTCCGCTGGCTTCCCCCAATAGGTTGAGTGTCTTTCGAGGTGATGGCACAGGTAGATAAAGCAAGTACAAGTGTTTCCTCTAAGCATGCCACTCCGAGACATTCATGCTGCTCGGGGCCAAGGGGTGGGTTGTCCTGATAGGACGCTTGTGCTCTTGGGCTTAGATGGATAGCTTTGGGCAACTCTACCCATGCCACTCCTCATATGTCTTTATTATTGATTTGTGATTATATTTATATTTGGATATCTAAATATTAATGCTAACAGATATATGTACATGTGGAAATATTAAATGCAAACTTCAATCCTAGATTACTTAGTCAAAGAGAACATTCATTTGAAAAAGAAGAAACCCTAAACCTGATCAACAAGCGAATTCTAGGGCAAAGTCGGGTAAAGGACATTACAATTCATCACCAATTGACTTCTCTTGCCTATCGAACACAAGAGGCAATGCACCTGTATGCTAAGTGTGAACGCTAGGAGATGTCATGCTGCTCCCCTCATCTTGCGCCCTGGCTGCCATAGGTGACTGAGTCTCTGCTGAACATGATGAACATCTAGCCAAACTCAACTCTAAGCAGAGCTCATCAACATGGATCTCTGATTCCTAAAGAGCTATTTGAGTCATCCTCAAGGAATCGCTGGTGACCTGAAGCTCATGAGAGTGCTTATCAACTTCCTCTTCTTTCCTCATCAAATCATCTGAATAGATCTTAACGAGGTTGAGAAGGTGGTCACGATCTGAAAGAAGGTGTAAATAATTTGTCTTCATTGTTCCCATACCTTCTTTGACTTCCTACAAGCTATCATGAGAAAACTCTGCTTCATCTCCCTTTTGTCTTCTCTCCAATTGAAGTATTCATAGATGATTCTCAATCAGCCTGTGCATTTTATCATGATGAGATAAGGCTGCCACAATCTTATCCTCATTCACTTTCAACTGGTTCTCCAAGTTGTGCGAACTTTTAGGTTTATGAATATCCTTTGTTTTATCAGAGGAAGCATCGGATTGTTTTGGAAGTGCTTGAGTTACACAACTGTTCTCTTCCGTGATGTCATTTATGCACATATCCTGATTTGGAATTAGGTCAGCATTAATTCCAGTTGTAGAAATGTCATCAATGCCCTTATCAAGTGTCTCAACCCAAGTGGCCTCAGGTTGTTCTATGATCTCATCCTTCAACTTAGCTGCTCCATTGGATGATGGCCTGTTTTCTTCACGTAGAGAAGATGGAACTGGTAGACCAAATGAGATTAACTCTTGTGCATTCAATTGTTCCTTGAACTTCTCAATTTTCTGCTCCACCAATCTTTTTATGAGATCATATGCTACGGATGAAACACGTTGCTCTCTTCTCCAAATGACTAACAAATCTGATTGTAGCTGTTTGCAAACACCTTCATCTTCATTAAGGATCAAGGACAAGATATTGAACATGCTTGTCTTCACATTGTCTGAATTCCATTTCTTGATTCTGGAAATGAAGTAGTCAAACATCTGGAGAATCAAGTTATTGCACCCAAAATCAAACAAGAGGTAACATACCCTCAACTTGGCCATACTCTCCAAGATTTTTACTCTTTGACCAAAGGTAGAACTTTTAACATCATGTAGCCCCTGAAAACTATCCACCATCACCTGAAGTATTGCATTCATAGTATCATTACTATATGGTGCTGTAGGAGCTGTCATCTTTACAACTTCAATCATGCAAGAGGCAACTGCAAGTCTAACCTCTTCATCTTGATGTTGCAAAAGGTCAGGCTTAACCAATGAATTCACGAAAGGTCTCATTGCTTTATACATTGCTTGAGAAGGTGACTCTCCAACCTTACACAAACAACTTTCAGCCTCCTCCAAAATGTTAAGAAGAGATGCTTTAACCTGTGGTAAGAATTTCAGCTTCTCACCAACAAATTTCAATCTCTCATGAAAAGTCTTGATGGCCTCTTATTCTTTGTTCCACTTTTCCAATCTTTCAATCATTTTATCCTGTTGTTGCTTTATTGATTCCAACCTTGAAATCTGATGTTGATTCAATGTTTCCAACCAAGCTTCCATTGAGTTTCTAGAAGCCATGCAGCCCAACTGAAATTCTGATCTGCAAATGATTAGCTGAAACAATGACCAATCTACCCAACAGGTTGGCATAACTCTTAGCTCTGATACCACTATAAAGTCCCTTGCAAATTCTGATCATATTTTCAATTTTTAGCACTTGGACATTTTGTCGAACATTTGTCTTGCAAACACTTAAACTTCTGTTTGTTTGTTTCTTTTGTGTTTTTGAATGCATATAATGGTTTCATAAACTAAAATGACTCCAAAGAAAATAGACTAGTGACTGAAATGATATGGAAATGCAAAGCAATGTTTCTTTTGACTTTTCAATAATGATGGATGACTGAAAATGACAACTGCAGCTAGTAGACAATTTAGCAAACAATTAGCATGCAAACTGCTTATGCAAATACGAAGTTACAACAACTAAACATTTTGTCAAACACTTTCAATGCAAACCCCAAACTCCTCAATATTGTATTGACAATGATGATAATCAATTTGATTTACAATATGCCAAATGACTCTAAGACTAATCACCCATATGCTGGTGCGATTATACAATGCCAATGCAAAGACTAAATGATATTGAAAATGCCAATACAATCTGATATGAATATGAAAACTTAAGTGAACCTGGAATGAGATGATGGCAGTGATTCCTATCTTCAATATTCCATCTTCCTCTTGACACTTGGATGCTGATTGTCTCCACTAATATGCTGCGCCTCAAGTATAAAATATGCCACGAATTTTCTGGACTTCAAATGCTGGATGAAGTGGACTCAGAACAGTCAATACATTGCTGATCAAAATCCATGATTTCTTCTCCAAAGGCAGTGCTCCCAAAATGTGACAAAATGCTGCGATTCCTATGTCATGAAGTGCCACGACTTTTGCTCATCAACCCAAATTAAATCGATCTCCTATGCTGCAAAATTGAACTGTATGTGCTGCAATTTCTCCTTGCTGAGAAGCCATGACTTTACTCTCAGATTCTCAAGAAAATCGAATTGTCTTCAAGCTGCCAAATAATGGACCTCTATGTATGAAGCAATGATGACAAAATGTGAAATAAATCGATTTGCCTTACTCCTCCAAATTTTGGTCATAGACCTTTAAATTTTGCTCAAAAAGGAAGACTGAAGTATCTCCCTCTCAAACTCCAGCTAGGGTTAATGTTCTACAACCGAAACCGGTATCCTAGAGTCTTCAAACCCTCGGACAATGCTAAGCATTCAAGCTTCACCAATCTGGTATGCAAATGTATAAACTCAAGATATAAGCATGTTCAAATGCTAAGCCAATAGCTCCTTATAAAGATTCCTCAATGACTTCTAGGAAGCTTTGAGAAATAATATTATTTTATTCCCTTAAGTGACTTTATGATTTATGATTTTATTTTAAGTCACTTTATTAAATTAATTAAATATAAAGTTATCTTTTGATTTTAATTTATCAAAATAACTTTATAAATTATTAATTTAATACTTACTCCCTTATTTCTCTTGTTTAGCCTTCGAGAATAAATAAAGGCTAAATGATCCTCAAGGTGGCTATCAAAAAGGGGACATTACAACTATGGTCATAGTGAGTGCTACAGCCATACGTGCACTTGTCATCACAGTACCCCAGATGTCTAAATTAAGCAAAGATGACGTACTTAGTAGGAAGGTATCCTTATTAGTGTGTCAGAGTTAGTTAGGTGGGGGTACACACCAGAGCTTAGATGGCAACTGAGAGGGTTCCCAACGTTACCTTTCAATGAAGTGTAGGGCCGCTTCCAGTTAGGTAGTGTGTAGGGGACTGCTTGAGTCCGTGGTTTGAGGTAAAGCAGCTAGATGATGCTTTCCCTCTCATTAGTGGCATGTCGAGTCTTGGATAGCGCTAGAATTAGATAAGGTTCTTTGATCTTTTACTCTTACTAGTTTTTATTTATTTTGGAATAGTATCTTGGTGATATTAATGCTTAGTTGCAAATTTATATGATGATGAATAATGAAATACTTTTCTTTAAAATGAATTTGAATTTGATGTGCAGTATCATTGTGATGTATGCTTGCTTATCTCTTGAAAAAAAAAATTAGTTTCTTCTTTTGTATAAATTGTCTTGTGGATTTGGTTCTTAACGGTTATTTTGTGTCCGATGGAGTTGGTTGTTACAGTGATCAAGGTGGTAATGTCATGTATTATGTGTTCAATGTATATGTTGAAAGTAGTGTGCTGAAGGTAGATGAATGAGTGCGAATGTGCAAAGAAGTATTTGATGTATGTTGAAGGTAGTGAACCCAAAGCATAATTGTATAATTGAAGTGTTAAGGGCAGTGAGCTGAAAGAACTGTATGAGTGAGTGTTGGAGGCATTGAGCCGAAGGAAGAAGTGAATGATTCAGTGCTTGTGATGTCCCCATCACAAAATAATATCTAAGATAAGTATACATTTAATATATTTACATATTAGCATTCAAATTGAGTAATCATTATAGAACATTTTCATTTAACTTATATATACAAACGTGATTAATTTGGGTACCGTTGGTGACAGATTCAAAGAAAATATCCTAGAAGGAACTAAGATGTTTTGCTTGAGGACAAACAAATTTGGGAAAGGAGGACTGTCATGTCCTTGAAATCAAAACACTCGGTGATATAGATGAGTACAAACAAATAACACAATACATAATAAGATTATAAAATAAAATATCATGATTGTAATTATAAATATATAAATATTAACAATTTAAATGATAATAAAATAAATATTAAAGATACAAGAATATAAAACACCATTATGATTAATATTATAATTATAATTATTATATACAAAATTATAAATATAAATATTGACAAAATTAAATAATAAAATAAATATTGAATTAATAATTTATATGATAAATTAATTGAAATAAAATAAAATAAAATTAAAGACAATAAAATAAAAATAAATATATTTTAAAGAAACATTTAATATCAATAAGGAAAAAACCCGTCCACAATAAAGCAACCCCTAAGGCAGCGGTTAAGGAATATTATTGAAAAGGTGTAACTTTCCATAAGTGCTCACTAACAAAAGAGCATGACTCTTTCCAAATGACTGCACCTCTTCTCCAAAGTGGGAGAAGTTATAAATTCAGATTTTATAGAAGAAAGCAAGGCATCGAATAGAATTGGAAAGGGATAATGGAAATGAATGAAAGAATATGCAACAGAAATATTAAGGTAGGAAAAGATTATGTGAATAAAAAAAATGTAGAAATATAAGGGCAGATCTTATGGGGAAGAATAAAAGACACATCATTAAAACACAACATATTTTCTGAAGGAATATTAGAGTGAAGAGCAATGAGAATAGAATATATATTAAGGTTATCAAAGGAGAATCCAATAAAATGGAACGATGGAGTTTATATATATATATATGAGAACAATAAATATATGAAGAAATATCAATCACGAAGTGTGGAATGATAGAGAATGTAAGAAATATATGAAGATATGTCAATAAAGATCATGGAAGGGAATAGTGCGGATATATGTAATGTCCCCATCGCAAAGATAAGTATATATTTAATATTTATATTTTAAAGATATACGCATTCAAATAGAGTAATCATTATAAAACATTCTCATTTAAAAGCGTGACTAACTTGTGTGCGGTTAGTGACAGATTAGAAGAAGAGATCTTACGAGAAACTAAGGTGTTTTTGCTTGAGGACAAGCAAAGTCAAGCGGGGGAGACTTGTGATGTCCCCATCACAAAGGGGCATTTGAGATAAGTATATGCTTAATATATTTATATTTTTAGATATACAATAACATGTTCTGGTAGAATACTCATATCAAAAATATAAATATAATAGAAGGTAATTTAAAAATCACTATTATAATAATCAAGAATAAAGAAATACAATTTTAAATATCATTATAATTATTGCAGTCACTGATAACATTATAATTATAATAGTCAAATATAAAATATAGAATTAATATAAAACACAAATATTTATGATTATTATAATTATTATATCACAAATATTAAAATATATAAATATTGAGAAATTAAATAATAAAATAAATATTAAAGATACATAAAATAAAGGCAAAACACACATTAAAAAATATTATGGTTATTGAATACAAAATAAAAATAAGTATAAAATAATTACAATTGCAAGGGAGTGCGGCGATTTAATAATGTTTATTATTTGCAGTCGTAGCCTCGATTCATATGGAGAGTACGGGATTAATCTCAGCACCGCCACGACAAGCATTCTGAACTATCGCACCCATATTGACCATTAAATGATGGTTGATCCATACTGTATGAAGGAGAGTTTGGTTATCACAGAGCCCTACCAATATGAGACGGAATAGATACTTGGGGCGTGATAGAAAGTTCTGAAACTCTTGCCAAGAATTGATATAGAACCTTTCAAGCATCTGACGCCAAGAGATATCAGATGTCTCTGCCTACCACATCCATTCTTATATTCGTCAAAGTATTTCATGGAAGCTTCATCGTTGGCATCATTGCGAACTACCCCGGCCTCATATGGATTAGAGGATTCCAGAAGCGGACGACTTCAAAAGAAACGAATAGAGATGTAAAGCATATATGAGTGGCAATTTCAGCTAAAGATAATGACAATAATTAATATAGATTAATTAACTAAGAAGTCACATCCATTTGGATGGACGTTGCTGTTCAAAGAGATGCATCCCGTCTATTTGGGCATAAAGATATAAAGACAATAAGGAGTGAAAGAAGGAGAGGGATGGGAAGGAATAGTGGAGATATAGATTGGAAAAGCAGTATTCAGAATTATAGATTAAATATATCACCAGGTTCCATATGTCCTTTGATGATACTGTTCTGTAATTACTTTCTCATTCTGTGCAGCTGATTGTCTCAAGGAGTAGGATCACTGTCTTAAGAATTATGTTAGGATTGCATTTGCATTGTTGTGATTTGTTTCAGTTACAATCATACGAGATTGCTGTAATAACAACATATTGTAATTGCCTTATTGCTGCCATTTGGGCCTGAGATTGCATTGTCTATCAGTTGTAAAATTGTCTATTCATAGAAGACAATCAGTATACACGTTGTTGACAAGAATTATAAAGGTTTCAAGCAGCAATACAAGAAATTGGGAATTGTTCAACAAGTGTTTGTCCAAATATCTTCTGACTGTAGGTTCAGATCAGCACTTTATATTTCAGCTCATTGCATTAACAGTCTTTGACTTAGTTCAAGTTGGAAGCTTGATGCACATGAAATCATTATTTTAACTCAAACGCAAAGGAGAATTCATCTATCTGCTAGAAAGAGATTGTTTGACAGTTGTTGACAAAGCCCTAAGAGCTCAAAACAGAAATTTTCAAGTCAGAATTGGCAAGGACTCTTACAATATATATTTCTTGATTGCAAAGCTTGATTTACCAATTTATTAGGTCAAAGATAAATTTTATAAGAATCCTATAAGGGACGTTACAAAAGGCAACAATTAGTTGAATGGTTGTTAACTAAAGAGGGTGTCTTTAATAGACATCTCTTTCCAAGGGGTGTACCACTTCATCTTAATATTGAGATATATATGGTGATGAGAAGTGAGTGAGGAAGGAAGACACTTAAGAGAGAATACACCGGCAAAGATTGAGAATATATATACTGGTATAGAGAAAATAAGGTTTGCGTTTTCAAACAGATTTCAAGAAGAATATGAAGAGCAATTTAGATGTATATCGGAAATATGAGTGTTAATATTGTCAAGGGAAAAAGGGATGATGCATGATTCAAGGGTAAATCTATGAGTGAAATTAAAGCAGATCTTAAGATAGATCAACTACAAATGGAGTTGTGGAAGAAAGTGCATTTATGATCAAAACTTTGTGAAGACAATATCATCCATTGAAGAGGACCTAAGTCAAGATTTATCTTATTTGAAGCATTTAAGTGATAAACTACATTAAGCTTGTGATTCTAGGGCACGATTTGGGATAATCCCAAATAGGGACATTACATTGCTGGAGGTAGCGAGCCAAAAGTAGAGGAGTGTGAGTAAAGTGTTGAAGGCAGTGAGTTGGAGGCAATTGAGTATCTGATTCATTAATTATTGTATTTTGAGGTTGCAGTCTCTATTTGTAAGTGTTGTGGTTAGTAGGGAGTTGTAAACTTCCTTTGGTTGATGCCATAAAACTATTGTAAATTTTGTTTATCTTTGTGAGGTTGTATTTGGATAGTAGCTTCGAGAAACTTTCTCATTGTGGTTTTTCCCTTGTAGGGTTTACCACGTAAATCTAGTGTTGCGGTTGTGTGCTTGTGCTTTGAATGCTTTATCTGGTTAAGACAATAATACATTTTGATTGATAAATTCAATTGAATTAATTTGAGGGATATACTGATTCAACCCCCCACCCCTCGCCCTCCCCCCATCGTCTGAGTTCTAACACAATGCACTCAAAGTATCCATGCTTTGAACATGAGATATAGGATATTTTCAACTATATCTTCTAGAGTCAATTTGGTAACATAACCATGCTTTGAACACCGTATAAACTCCATCTCAAACATCCAATATATAAGTCAATGGCAATCCAAGAAACCACCAATGGATTCCAATACCATGGGCCAAAACTAGGGACCCAAAATGGGCACGTAAATCCATGGTCCAAATTTCATCATCCTCCTTATGAATGCACCTCCCAATAATAGTACATAACTTGGGTTTGGTGTATTCAAACCTCATAGAAGATGTTCTTATGTGTGCTATCACTAGCCAAATAAAGATGCTCCACTTAGTCCTCTATGTAAGCCTTTGCTTACATGTTTTTACTTGCTCTTAGACATGCCATACCTCTTATGCATATTACAATGTCATGGATGCTTTTGTACACCTTACAATGACATTATCGTTCTTAGTTATCTTACACGTCATTATACAAATGCCAAGTGGTATAATGTGTTTATTTGAGGGATCTTGAGATTACTCCCAAGTGGGGTGCCCTTCTCCAATTGGCCCACATTTATAGCACATCACAAATATTAAATAAATACAATGTTACTGGGTTTGCGTGGTGTGTAACATCTAATCCTAACACCGATTTGTAGATATAAAGTTCACAAATCTTTTTGACTTATTAAAGAGTGTTTTCTTTATTGTTTGTCTATACTCTATATAGTTAAGTCATTTGCATTGTTCCCTATTCTTTGTTAAGCTATTTAGTAGCTATTTTTTCGGTGAATATTAATTTCAATAATTTTGTTTGTTTTAACTTTTAATTCTAAATATATTGTTAAAAATATTAACATGTTAAATATACATATTCTTGCATGTAAAGACACTTTTAGCTATACCAAGAGAGTTCAACAAAATTAAATTTATAGTTAAAAATTAAAAAAATAATAAAGTTAGTGTGTATCTTTAAAGTAGGGCATTAAACTTGTTTAGATAGAATGGATTCCCTTCTTCTTTGCATTCATGATACAAGTAGGGGAGGTCTTGCAACACAACTCAACACAAAATCACCCAACAACAACAATTCACAAGTCACAATTCTCAAAATTCTCCTCTTTTCACCAATTCAACCTGATTTCTTGTAGCATTGCCAATTCACTTAATCGGGTATTACCATTCAATAAGATTCTTTCAGACCAAGACTTGAACCATTTCAAGGACCCATCAGGGCACTCAATCACATGCCAACAAACCACTGTTGGTTACTTTGTAACAACTTCAACAAAATCAAGTTTCTATGCTTTCTAGCCTTCAAATTAGGCCCATTTTCAAAGGGACTCTAATTTAAACTTTCCCTTTCACTCCAGATTCAATTGGGCAGCAATTTACAAGTGCTCAAACCAAGAAATCCACAATCACTTTTCAAAAACTCAACCTCCAATATGCCTAACTCCACCTCCAAGATGCCTAACTCCAAAACACTCCTTTTTACTCAAAAAACCTCGGGCTTACTGAAAAACTCACTTCCCAGCCATATCAAAACATTCCACCACCCCAAACAGGTCTAAAATGCCCTGCACAAACTCAATTTAACAAGAAACTACGCTGCCCCAATTCAAAACTCACTTTGACATGACAAAACCTCATGATTTCATTAGGAAAACACAAATTTCCTCACTAGGGCTTCATGCCCAACATGCTTCTAGACCTACCCTGCACTCACAAAACTCCCATACGCCTACAACTAATGAATCATACCCATTCCACCGAGAAACAGTACTGACAGAAGGTGGAATGGGTTTAAAACATGCTTGGAACTACCAAAACCTTCAAGAACCCTGTTTCAGACCTGGTCTAAGAAAATCAGTCACAAATTCTCTCACAATGAAGATGAAAAGCTCAAATCACTTGCAAATTGATATTAACACTGATATCCAATGAAATTATAAACTTCTAGATCAATATGCTACTGTATAATGCTGTACAAGTCTGAACAAGAGGGAAAAATACAGAAAATCTGGAAAACAGAGATGTTTCTATTCAAATTTCACTTCAAATATTCAAAAATCAGTCTTTCATCGATACCTTTGTTTACATTTATACTTTTTCCCTTAAAACCAGCTGTCTAACTTCTGCAAACTGCCTTTTCAAATAAGATGACCGTTAGACTTCCCTAAAATGCAAATTTGCAACTTTTAGCAACTTTACAATATTTCAAATTTGACAATTTTCCCCCTTTTTTGTAATTTTGCACAAATGACCCTCTAGACTCCTAATTATCACCAAATAAGACTAATTACATTAATAAATGGTCTTCTAGACCTTATTTTATGCAAAACTCCCAAAATCCTAAAGCCTAGACAACAACTTCAAGAATTGACAACTTTTGTCGAATGGTGCTCCTGCACCAATTCAAGATCTTTTATCTTATATTGAATTAAATTTTGTGTGGACTTCTGTCTTGTAAATTTATTCATTGCATTGTGTCTCCAGTAGTTCTCTTGCTTGCTTCCATTCCCATGTGGTGTGAAATAGGCTGCATGCATGGTCTAATGGTTGTACTCATGTCATGTAGGTGACCCGATTGTGGATGGTATGAGATCTATACAATTTGTTGTTACACTGTTTGGCATGCTGTTGTCTTTTAATGTTGCTTGAAATGTAGCCAATCCTGCTGTAAATATATGGGCCTCTTTAATAATTGAAGGTCTAACTGTGGATCATTAGAATATCCTTGTGGTTGTGTAAATATGTTTCTGTGATTCCTGCAAAATATTTTGTTTATATTATAACTATCTGTTATGTGATGTTATGCTAAAGGAAATAATCAGCATCAGTTCCCAACTGATGGTGAATCATTGATCTAGATTAGAAGCAAGGAAACTTGATCCTCTTGAATTAACTTGTCCAGTGAATCTACAAAATTTTGAAATACCAGATATTCCATCATTTTATTTGTACATCCCTTTCACTTGTAGCAATTTAACAAATGGGTTTATTAAACTTGTAATATAATTGGATAAATCATCAATCTTTCTTTCAAATTGTTTTGATTTATGATTATCCATGCAAATAAATGAATTCCAGCATTACAAAAATTAACCTTAGTCAAATCTTTGATCCCTGGTGGCTGTAATTTGCTGATGTGTTGTAATGTACTAGGCGATTGGGAAAGCGTACAATGAGCTCAAGCAGGGTGAACCAGCCATTGAGCGCCTATTTGAGTTGACAACATTTTGTCCACAGGTATAAATTTGGTTGTGGTTTCAATATCATTCATTTGTTATGAGCATTGTAACACATTAAGACTCAACATTTAAAGACATTTAGATATATTTCTCAACATTTATATTGGTATTCCTTACTGCAATGATATCATATGCAATTTATTTTTTTATGGAGAAGTTGGCTCTGACATGCAAATATATTATTTGCAAGTCAAACCGTTGAAATTACCATAGTTTTAAAGCTCAATGATTACTTGACCAATTTGAAGTGCTTGTGAGTGCAACGTCCCCAATGATATTTTTTTGATTTTTGCAAATTTCACAATGAACAATGCATGAAACCTCAACACCTTTTGATCATAGTGATCTTGATGTGGGCAAGGTGAGAGTATACAGTGAAAGGATTACAATATTATATTTGTTGGTTGCAAGCTGCACAAATTAATAATTGCAAACTATTACAAAAATCTGGAAGTAAGATATGCATATTTTGGCAGCAAACTTTCCAGATTAATTGCAAGATGTAACTGAAAATGAATAAATCTAGTTTTGATTTAGCAAGCCTTCAGGAACATTTACAAATTTCTAAATCTCGCAGAGAACTGCATAGATTAACATTTGAAATAAAATACTGGAAATAAAATTGATTCACTAATGTTGTGGCAATGTAGCCTTCTAGACATACAATACTGAAATCAACTATTAATTTATATCTTTTCTGTGATGTCCCCAAACTGATTCTCTATGAAATATTCATTTTTTTTGTATCTTTTCTGATTGCTAGAAACAAGAAAGGAGCCAGAACAACAAACTCAAATGAAACTAAATGCTGATAATAAACCCCTTATAAACCCCAATAAATAATAAGTGATTGATATAAACCCCTTATAAACCCCAATAAATAATAAGTGATTGATATAAACCCCTTAGGTATTTTCTGAAACTTTGAAAACTGAAATACTATGAAGTGCAAATAACTAAAACAGACTATAACAGTCAAAAAATCCCTCTCATATCATGTTATTCAGACTTAAACAATTTTTGCATACTGCCAAGCAATGTCGCATCAACAACAAACTGAGATTACAGCTCTCTTATTACATATAGAAGCATAACTTGTAACCTACACAATTTGCAGCATATATAATTCTGTGATTCCTATTACATAATTTGCAACTTGAAACTATCTGGCATTCACTCTTGCATCAAACAACAAACTGAAAACAACATACCAGCAACATTGGACATTGAATATTAAGTGTTTGACAAAATTACAAATCAGCAATTTGCAAGAGTTTAGGGCAGATTGAGTAAGGCTCATTTCAGTGGTATCAGAGCCTTGATCCTGCCATCTTGGAGGGTTAAAATATCACATGAGAGGTCATCATAGGTACTACACCCGCATAAGAGTAGAACAAGAAGGGAATTGGCAAGAAGACAATCTATTTGCAGAGGTACCTTTAGCCGAAATGGGTGACAGAGCAGACAAAGGTCCACACAGAGATGAGAGAAGAGACAATGATAGAGATGGTGACAGAGAAGTGAGAGACATTCTGCGAGATTTATGAGTTGGTCAGCAGCCGGTAGTTGGGGCTTTACAGCAGCTAGCAAATACCTTCCAGCAGTTGAATTTTCCTAGAAGACAACCTCAGGACTAGGACGATGATAGGAGTGTAGTTGGATAACGAAGAGTGCAGAGGGCACCCTCCCGTATTGCAGATAGGCCTACTCGGCCCACATTCCTGAGAAATGAACCAGCTGAGGAGAATATTGAAGAGATTGAGGATCCAACCTATGTTGATGCATATATGGCTACCCACGATGAATGGCGACAATTGACACTAGAAGCACGAGAGCTTATGCATTTTGACCGGTTTGTACAATTAAGGATGGATTACTAAAGGTCTTGGCAGGAGAGAAGACCTAGGAATCAGAATAAGGAACTCAAGCAAGCTACTAATAAGCTTACATTACCCATGCTTGATGGCAGTGACAAGACTACGACACAGTCATGGATTCATAAGTTGGATACTTTCTTGGCTCTTCGACCCATGACATAAGAGGAAGCTATCAAATATGCCACTTTGCATTTGGAGGGTGTGTTGGTGTGCGTTTTGAGTACGCCACCGAACACAGAATAAAAATGCCCAAAGGACACTCTTATCCTCTCTTGAAAAGTGCTTGCAAAAATCCAGTAGGCAATACAATAACTCCAAGGTTTCTTTGGTCAGGTCTTGACATGTGGATAAGGCCAGTGGGCGTTGTGATTGCTGGTAATCACAAGGGGACTTACATGAAACTCTCTTTTTGCGGGTTGAAAACTTAGACGGTTTTATCCTTGAAGGCTCTTTCGGTGGGTATCTTCAGATTTTCCAAAAAAATAAAAAAAAGGATAAGGGTTTAAAGATCTAAACTATGCCTAAGAATTCAAGAGACAGCAGTGAGTAGACAAAATGGGTAACCATACTTCGTTTCGCCACCTTTGGACAACTACGTGAAGCAGGTGCAATCTTCAACGGAAGTGATAAGAATTTTCATATTTGGATCGGTAATTGAAACAAACAGAAGTTAAGCATCCACGATTTAATGGCTCAGACTAACTTTACACGTCAAATGCAAATCATCCACTCGACAAAAGTATGAGCAAAATTTTATCCGCCACTGCGATCAAATCTATCACTCATCTAACCAACATGTAATGAAATGCTATTCTAATTCTACTCTAAGTGTTGAAGGAGAAATATTCAACCTTGCATACTACTTGAAAATAAAAGTTGTTCTTAGCAAATCATGCACAAGAGCTTTTATAAACGGAAATAGTTTCGTCGCAACAATCTTTTATTACTCACTTCACCAATTACAAATGAGGGTCCAAGAGTTTATATAGAGTTTCATAAATGGAATAAATGGCTCAGATTAAAAATGAGCCGACGGTCAAGATTTAACAAACGAAACCCTAATTAGGGTTTCCCAAAATAACTTCAGTTAACTGGCAATGAACAGCAATGAGTTGGCAATAGGAGCTATTTTCAAGGGACTGTATCCCGATCCTCTCGAGCTGCCGTGTATTCGCCGAATCTGGACACGATCGAGGCAACCTCGTCCATGGTAACCTGCGGAAGCATGCCGATTCTGAATTCAAGCCCATCCATGCTCTCGGCGCATCTGGCGAAGGTCTCCTCCCACTCTGGTTCCGTCTTCTCAAAGGATTCTCTGATGCTCAAGAAGTTCACCAATTTGGCCCAGTCCTGCCTCAAGATGGGCCCAGTGATGTAGAAGATATTTTCCTGGACACTTTTCTTCAAAACTTCCAACTGCAGGTCATTCTCTCGCAGTGCCTCTTTATCCAGGACATCGGCAATTATGTTGAGGATTTTGGCCTGAACTTCCTTGACCTGTTCCTCCAGTCTGATGCCGTCAATCTTAACCCTCTCCAAGACTTCACCTCGTGCCGTCAAGGTCCAATACCAAGTGTGGAAGTCATAGGCTGCTCCCGCTGCGATGACGCCTCCCTGTATCAATTCTTGCTTAGGAACTCCTTTCAGAATCCTAAGGCAAGGGATTATTCTATCCCGCACGTTTGGAAGGCTGTCCCATACTTCTGCCAAAGAAGCGAACCTAGAAAGCAAGGCAGTGGCCTGGCCATAAACCAAAGTTAGCCGCTCCACAAATGTCTCAGCTTCAGTTCCCTTTACGGCTATCCATTCCTTGGCCTCCTGAACCGTGAGCCTGTTTTCTTCCATTTCTTTAATGGCCTCCTGCGAAGAGTTCGGAAGTAGAGGAGCTGCCGTGGTGTCTTGATCAAGTGGCTTGATCAAGTGCTGAATATATTCCCTTAAGCGCTCAATCTCTAATTGGCACTCCTTCCTTCTGGCTACCTCCTTCGCTAACCTTGATTTGATGGCGGACACAGAATTGTCCAAATCTTCCATTTCTTGGCCCTTAGTGGTTGGACCCAAGTCAATGGTCGTGATGGCGTAATCCTGTGGAGCCATATCCTCCCGTGGCTTGTCCACTGTAGGCACGGCGATTTGCACTGTCCTGTTGCCGGCCTCGTCTCTATGTATGCTGCAGAATTTCTTTGCTGACTTTTTGGGCATGGTTTGAGACAGTCTGGCCAAAAAGTTCGCCGCATCATCCTCTTCTAGTTCATCTGTCGGCACTTGTACCTTTAGCCTCTCCTTCAGCCAATCCGGTATCGTAAGCTGCTCAACACCGTCTTCTTCCGGCACGCCTTCTCTATCAGGAACGTCTACAATTCCCCTAAGGGCTGAAATCATCCCTTCCTGAAAATCCTCATCTTGGGTGCCCACATTGTCGTCATCCGACTCCAATATTTCGGTGCCCGTGGGAGAAGGTGGCGCATCCTCATCTGGCTGAAGCTCCGCGTTGTTTTCAGGAATCGGAGAAGGATCCCTCATATCTGCCAGTGAAGCATCGGCGGTAGCCAGTATCTCCTCAATATTTCTGGAGGCGGCCGATTGAGAAGGTTTCATCTTTACCTGTTTCTGGACCGGCTCTTTGCCTGCAGCTATTTCTTTTCTTTTCCTAGATGTGGTGGCCTCTATCACTGGGAGGTCCTGTGATGCTCCCGCGTTGGAAGAATAAGACTCTGCCTCGCTTAGCATATCATAGGTCAGGGTTATCTTCTGGCGCCTTAATTCTTGAACTCGTTGATCAACCCACCACTGAGTAAACTTGATGACAGGCCTCATCAAGACGTTCAAGTCAGCATGCTCTGCTTCTGACCACTGGACAGCGGGCAAAGCTGAATTCTCATCGAAGCGCGGTTGCGTCTGATTCTCGTCCTCTTCCAACTGATCTGGCACGTGACAAAATTCTGTTGCCCTGATTAAGCTGAGAGGTAATCTGGACCACATCCTCCGTCTGACCTCAAATTCATCCGCAGCATTTGCCCAATAGTCCTCCAGTTCGACCCTATGCTTGTACCTCCTTCCATCCACCATTTTGATGTGGTGATGGGGGTCGTAGTGATTTCTGGCCGGATATGGAGAGAAAGGGTAATGCTGTATCTCGATTCTGGCACTGTCAGCTGCCTGTGATGACGGACACGACTCCAACATGTTCCCTATAAAGAAGGGAAAAGTAACTGCCGCCTTTTGCTTTGCTCTTTGAAGACCCTGAAAATCTTCTAACTGCCTCAACACTTCGAGCAGGACCATCTTATTCGTGGGGAAGATGGGCAGACGGTACGGGCTTCCAGTGAATCCTTGAATTCTGATATACGTAAATCTTGGATACTGGATAAACCAAGACCCGTATTTACCGATTAGGCTTTTGGCTTCATGTGTCAGCCGCTGATGCGTCCCTCCCTGGAGTATCCTGGTGATGTACATCAGGAACGCGTCGTGGGCTCGTCTAAAATGCGCCTTCTCCCTCAGCTGGAGTTGTGGGTAACAGTCATAAGGTTTTAGCTCGTTCTCCTTACTGCCAACCGTGCCTTTGCAGATCAAGCCTGCATATCTGTAAGTTCTGGCCAACATATAGACGACGTAAGAACCCATATGAAACGTTTTGGTCTTCTCTAGATTGATAAGCTGGTGGTGAAGATTATTGCTTATCATCCTAGCCCAGTTGAACATTTTGACACCTTCTGTGAGGTCCTCAATGAAGTAATACATCCACGGCTCAAAGGGTGCTCCCGAGGGACTGCCTGCCACTCTGTTCAGCAAGATAATAATATCTCCATAGTCCTCCTTGAAGTCCGTGCGCATCAACTTCTTGGGCATCTTCTTAAAGGACGGTCTAGGCTTGTCCAGCCAAAATTTATTAAGGTTGGCGGCACAAAGATCAGGATTTTTGTCATATAGCTTCTGAGCATCTTCCTTGGTCTTGTAGACAGTTTTAGGATATGCTGGAATGCCGAAGGCTTCCTGAATGGCCACCTCTGTCAGATGTGCCAACACTCTCCCATCAGGCGCCACAATCCGCCTTGACTCAGCATCATAGTGAAGTGCACACTCCACCATCAGTTCAGCACAGCAAAGTGCAGGCTGGAATCCGGCAGCTTGAAATATGCCATTTCTCACTATCCTTCTAGCTGCAGGCGTTGGTAAGGGTCCGTTGTGTCCATATATCCTCTTTTTAAATTCCACGAGATCGATGTGGCCAAGATCAGTGTCTGAGACATTTTTCCACTTAGACTTTATTCTGGTCTCTGGCTGCGATCCTTTACTTGCAAACTTCATCTGTGCCTGCCTGGATATTTCGCTTTGATCGATCGGCAGCCTGCAAGCACAAGATACTTAACATTAATACAATATCATTTAAGAATTAATGAGTTTCGGGGTATAGCCTAGACAAAATCGCACTTTCAGCCTTATTAAATTAAAATTTCTGTCAAAAAGCAAGCTGAAAGTAATTAAATTCGCCTATCATGAATGAAATTTGTGCCGGAAACGAAGTAGAAGATAGAAACACAGCGCAAATGCGTTGTCGATTAACTTCCAAACCTCAAAGATCACGTTGTGGCTGCAAATGAATTTAAAAATTCAAAGAAATCTGCCAGAAGAAGTGCGCCACTATGCTGGAAGTACGATTTCAGCCAAGAAATAAATTACTTCTCTCAAAAATCACGCCTTTCAATAAGAGAATGCTATCTCGATTCTCACAATGATGTTATTCTCACAAACTTCTCCTTCGAGAATGTTTTCCTGAAGATTCGAGAGAGATAGTTGCTTCTCAGCCGGAATTTGTGAAGAAATGAGTTGCTGAAACTCATTTTATGGCTGAGAAGTGCGATTTTCCTCAAGGCATTGCTTTCTTTCTTTTGATTTTCTTCCAATTTTTAGAAACGTTTTCTCCTCGGATTAGCAAACTTCTAATTTCACTTTCAGTTATCGAGGCAAGTTTCTAACTTTCGTCTTTGTGCCATCTCTGCTGAGATTTTCGAATTTTCTCAAGGAAAATTGACTAAGTGTTGGAAAATATATTAAATTAATTGTCCAAAATTATTTTTCCAACGCGTTTTAAATCCTCCGAACGTGGCAAAGTTTAAACTTATCTAAGGCAGACTAGTTTAATCTTCCAAATAATCTCCGGATTTTGAATTTTTAATTAAAATTTCCTAAGTGTCAGGGAAATAATTAAAAATATTAAAATATTAAATTCCAACCCGTTTAATCTTGATACATGGCTAATTTCGTTCGTCAGAGGCAAAATATCTCTTTTTTAAATTGTCTGCCTAGCCAAAATGTGCTCAATAGCTCATCTGCCAAATTTTAATTCTCTAGGCGGAGTTCTGACCTCTCTGGACATTTTTATTTTAGCCGAATGATTCATCTTCTGGGTTGGGCGAACCTGGAGACTTCTGCCACTTTGCCATTTTTTTACTAGCGCTTTAGGAATTTTCCAAGCTGAGAGGGGCGGACTTCATGTTTGCTCTGCCAAGCACTCTTCATTTTGTGCCAAAAAATTTCACTCCGTTGTGCTGGGGCGTGATTTTTATGCCGGCCAAAACCTCTTCTTCTTCTAGACATTTCTCCGTTTTTCATGCCTTAGGATAATTTTCTCTTCAAGAATTGGGCGAATGTCTTATAATTCCTTGCCTATGGCGTATTTTATCATCCATTGGTCTTAGATTTTCCTTGCCATGGCGAATTTTATTTGTGCCTTGTCCAACGGAAAATTTCACTTGTTTCCATCATTTAATTCAATTTTCAATGAATTATCTTGCAATTTTACCCCTTTCCAAACACCTTGGAGCGCACCCCTTCATGTTTTACCCTTCTCCACACTTCTTGGGGGCGGACTTTGTGTTTTTCATGCCATTTCCTCTAAGGCTGGGCGGACTTCATGAATTTTATGCCAATTTCACTAGGGGCGGACTTCATGAGTTTTATGCCGTTTTTTTTTCTAGGGGCGGACTTTGGCTTCCTTGTGCCAAGGGCGGACTTTGCAACCTTCATGCTTATGGCGGACTTCAGCTTCTTTGTGACATGCGCCTCTCCCTATCATCTTGGGCGGACTTTGGCTTCCTCATGCCATGGCGGACTTGATGAATTCCTCGCCAGTGCCTACCTTTGGCATGCCAAAGGTAGGGCGGACCTTGACTTTTCCATGCCATTCCTCTCTTGATGGCGCCATTCTCAGACTTAGACATTTTTCAAAAATTCCTTGCCAATTTTCAAACTTTTTACATTTTGCCTTGATTTTCTTGTTTTCCGAAGACACATTGATTTTCTGCTTTGTGGGTTGCAAGAATAGAAACTTTTTCCCAAAATAGAAACTTTCCAAAAATAGAAACTTTCCAAAAATAGAAAAAGCAAAAAGCATCCCTAAAAAATAGGGAGTCCGGAATGGCCTAAAAATGCCAAAAATCAAAAAAAGCAAAAAGCAAAAAAGCAGATTCCCTAAAAAATAGGAAGTGTCAGAAACGACCGAAAGCAATGGCGATCTTCGTCCACCGGGTTTTCTAAGCACTTCCATGACGTTAAGGCCCAAAAACGAGTTCAAAATCTCAACTTAGCCAGACTGACTTTCAAAATTTTATCCAAATTCAAGACTCTCAAAGACGTTGCGCAGAGGGCAGAACCAAACTTGGGGGTCCCCATTTGCGATGGGGCGATGTGTGAAATAGGTCACAACAGGGTGAAGCACACGAATGGTGGTATCATGGGTTAGTTACATTGCAGCATAGTCATATCACATCTTACCAGGAGTTTGTGGATAGATTGGTTGAACGTTTTGACAAGAAGGATCCAGAATCATACTTCAGAGACTTGGCCCAGCTCAAGCAAGTTGGGAGTTTGGAGAGCTTCACTGGAGACTTCCAGAAATTATCAGTGATGGTTCCTAACATCTCAGAGAGGCGACTAGTGGTACCATTCATTGAGGGTTTATTGAAGCCTATGAGAGGATGGATAAAAGCCTTCGATCCTCCCACACTTCAGGAGGCAATGAAGAAGGCTAGGAGCATGGAACTTGCAACCCCACAAAGCAAGTACTCATCCAAGGGGTCTTCTTCATATCGAGACCACAAATCTTTCTCCCAGAAGAAGAACAAACCAGATTTTAAGCGCAAATCAGCAGCACCTCTAGATCAGGATACACTCAATGATTTGCGCAAAAAGTTATGTTTCTACTGTAAGGGGCCCTATGATGCAAACCATAATTGTCCCTTAAGACCTAAGGGGAAAGCTAATAGAGTAATGTGGGCATATTATGAGGATTCGCAGTCAGAGAAATCAGACCAACAATCTTATTTTGAGGATTCAGGTACTGAGCATGAGGAAGCAAAGCATGACAGTGAAGGAGAGCATGAAGGGGCAGCAAGGCAACATGATGCACACATCACCAGCATCCAGCAGGAGGGATGTTTTAGGATGCGTGGACTTCTAGCAGGGCAAAAGATTGTCACTCTTCTTGACACAGTGGCAACTCATAACTTTATTGATGCACGATTGGTTGAGAAGCTTGGAATCAGTACAAAGGAATTTGAGGGAATAAGAGTTAAGGTTGCAGATGGTTATACCCTCATGTAATGTCCCCTTTTTCACGAGCATCAGAGTTGGGGATTAGCCTATTTTCTTGACCCTCGTAGGCTAATAGTTCTGAATAGAGGGTTTCTTGGATGGGCACTTGGTCGTCAATTTGCAGTGTGGATTTTTGGAGTATGGTGACAGGGTGAATTGTTGCGTTTGGCATGGTACTTGTGCTGAAATTTATGATACTCACCTTTTATTTCACCATCCTTTGCCTAGGGACCATGTGTCTTCAAAAGGAAGGGGTCACTTTATATTTTTTAGTTACTATTCATTCATAAAGTGAAAAATGTTATAACTTAAGTGAACAGTGCTCACTTTTAATGAATAGTGTTTTTAATGCAAAAACTTATAAATAGAAGGAAAAGTTCGACCCTCTTCATGTTGTTGATGATTTTGCTTGATGAAACTTGGGAGTGTGGCTTGGAGGAAGAAGGAGGTTAGGGTTTCCTGATTTCTTGCAGTGCGTGAGCCTGGTGGGGCTTTGTTCTCGTTTTTGGAGTTGCTTGAGGGTGTGAAACACCACCTTAAGGTTGCTGATCAGTTATTGTGGCTTCTATTGGAGACCTATGTTGCTATTTGCAAGTTATTTCAAGCTTGTTTTTGAGTGGTTTTGGCTGCCATAGACTCCAATCACGTTAGCACGGGGAATGCTTACTTTTTGTGAAGTTTTTGGGGTTGTTTGGAAAGCTACAACCAACTGCCTTTTCATGAGGGTTTATATCAGCACAAGAAAAAGAAACGTCTTTCTTTGGTGGCTGCTATCATTCCTAAAGGGGGCACCCTTGTCCTAGAAAGCTTCCCATTCCGGATTTTGGTGGGAGAAGTTCGTCTTTCAAGAGCAATCAACATTACATTGGGGGCGGGTACTGTAGCAAGTCACTATTCACAGAGCTACATGGCTGTAAGTTAAAATATGATATAAGATATAGTTAACTCTAAATCTGTTGTAAGGTATATGTTGTAAGCATCTTCTTATGTAATCTATTATGTAATGAAGAAAGCATTCTTGGCTATTACATTGAGTAATTACTCGAGTTATCTCAGTAGTTTAGTTTATTTGAAGTTTCCCATTATATGCATATGCTTGTTAGTACCATTCTAGCAATTTTGGCAAACAAACACAAAGACAAGAAGGAAGGAATTAAAACCAAAACAAAATTAGACCTACAAAACACAGTGGAAACAAATTAGTAGAGTGGTGGAACACTTTAGTGGTATCAGAGCGGTTTCCTGCCAACCTGTTGGGTGAGTTTCAGCTGCAAAGGTTTTAGTTGTGCTTGATGGCTACTCACGGAAAGCAATGAAATGTTATATTAAAGCAGTTGGATACCGTAGCGAAGGAGTCAAGTTAGATTTCAAAAAGGATGAATAAAATGCTTTCAGACCCAAATTCAGAGCAGTACATATTATCCTTCTTCAGGTCTATATCACAAAACAAAAAGAACGAGAGAGAAGAGGCATCTATAGGAGAAACTTCTAGAAATCTCTATAATGAATTTGCAGCAGTTAGTGATCAGCCTACTGATGATCCTAAGGAGAGTACAAAATAGATTTGCCAAGAGGAAGATTTGGATCACACGACACTTCATGATGGTGTCAAGGTTGAAGAAAATAAAAAGTTGGTTGTAGTTAAATCAGTTACATTAGAGCAGCAACATGAAGGTCAGATTTCTTGTGATACCTCATTATATGGGTCTTGCATTACTTCAACCTATCATGACAAGGAATCAGATTGTGGTTCGGTGGACGTTATTCACCCATATGAAAGTCTGTTGAAGGCCCAAGATATTGAGGAGAATGTGAAAATTGATCTTTTACTTAATGGAGCAGCCACTAGTGTTTTGACTACACTATATTGTAGATATGAAGATATCAAGCATATGAGGGCTGGTTTTGTATATTTTGCCAGCGAAGAGGTAAAGAGGTCCAAAAAGTTGAACGAAGGATGGTTGCAAAAAGCCAAGGGGGCTAGATTAGTGGCTGTCAATGCGAGACAACACCTTCAAAAGGTAAAAGATAAAGTCAATGTTATCAACATAGCAAGAGAAGGGGGAATAGATAACCTTGGAGGACTCCTTACGCAGAGAAGGGATGCACTTTGTTCTGATGATAGTGATGAGATTGATAAGCCTGGGCAATCGAAGGACTTGGTGAAGATTCTAGAAATGGGTAAACAAGAACAGTTAGAGGCTTCATCATATGGTGCGGAGGTTGTTCGTAGCTTGGAGACTAAGTTGAAAGTGAAGGAGGATGAGATTATTGCGGCATTATCTCATCATGACAGGATGCACAAATTAATTGACGATCATCTTTGGGCAGTCCAGTTAAAGAGAAGACAAGAAGGGACTGGAGCCGGATCTTCTCGTGATGCTTTGTAGATGGTCAAAGAAGGTATGGAAACAATGAAGACGAACTATTTGAACCTTCTTTCGGACAGAGACACCCTACTTAGCCTTGTTGGGATCTATTCGGATTCCTTGATAAGGGAAGAAGAGGAAGCTGATGAGCTCTCTCTAGAGTTTGAGGACGTTAGGGGTTCTTTGGTGAGCACTCAATTAGCACAGCCAAGAGAGTTTCACCTCGATTGCAGAATGAGGTATGCTCATCAACTCATTTTCATCCCACATACACAGGATTTGATGATGACTTTGATGGTACTGAGAGGTGGGTGGAATAAGGAGTGCTCTAGTCAGCTCTAGTATGACTTGTCTCCAACTCCAGGTGACGATTCCAAGTTTAGCAGGTCCTCTACCTTGTTCTCCCATGCCGATTATCATTTGATTCAACACTTGGAGACTTGCTGCAATTTGGAGAAAGGGTACATCCGAGTGGCGCAACTGAAGTCAGATGGTGTTGAGGTTGATAGACTTTCAGTTTATCCATGTGATTCAAGTATGATACCTGAGGTGTATTAGCATAGTGTTTGGAATTGGCATGGTTTACAAGGTTGGGATCCAGGTGGAGATAGAGTTAGCACTACCGTTTGGAGGGGTTCTAGTGTATCGCTTCACCACTTCTGGTATGGTGGAGTTAGGAACAGTATTGAGAGCATCTTGAATAATGCCCAGCGAAAAATCACGTTTTCACAATGAAGATTGGCTCGTAGCTTGTAGCAGTATGAAGACTACATTTCAAGACAAACCTTATTACGAAGCAAAAATGAGAGACTTGGAGTAGTATCCAAAAGTCTCTATGATGTGTTTGGATTAAAAGGTGATAAGTTTCAGGGTCCCTATCATGTGATAGGGCAACTTAAGGTTAATGATAGTACGATTGCCACGGCCATAGAGCATTTTGATGTTGCTCTTCAGATGTTGGCTACTTTGGGTGGGAGCACTCCTATGACAGATGGACACAGTGATAGTAGTTTTTCATTTGCGGAGTTTCATATAGTTCGAGAGGCAGTTGGAATCATGAAACAAAATTACCTACAACAACTGGCGGACAAAGATTTCCTTCTCGAGTGGGGTTGCATTTGTCATAAGGCATTGAAGGGAAAAGAAGATAAGGTTGATGAGCTCACTTATGAGCTAGAAATGACTATGGATTCTTTGAAGAGTACTCAATTGGCCCTTCAAGAGTCACAGTCACGGGACGAGGAGCTTACCGTGGTATCGAGTTTGGCACAGTCTTCACCCTCTTCCGATATAGTTCAAGTTTCAATGGCAGCAGTTGGTGACGAATATATGTCCACACATTGTGGTTGTGAGCAGATTGAGGATGTGGTTACTACATCCATCATGGTTTCAGGTACAGTTGATACAAATGGGATGAGTGCATTGGTTGAGAGTTGCAGAGAGCCATGTGTTGCACCAGGTTCTCATGAGTTTAGTCCCATGACAGGTGATGCAAAACAAATTATCGATAGCTCTTGTGACATGGTAGTTGACTCACCAAGAAGTTATGTGTCAACTCACGACACTACTCCATCCACTGCATAGGAGATATGCAGAGCAAGATCTAGTTGGGAAACTGGTTCTTATGTCGATTTGTTTTTTTCTCCTGGAAGCAAATCAGTCATTTCATTCTATAAAATTGATTATGATTGGCAGCTTGATGAGCCAATTCTGAAGTATAATTCAATGTATTGTTCCAGGGACTCAGAGTTGGATGATTCAGATCTACACAGAGTGATTGCGTAGTTTGTGAATAATCCCTTATTTGAGTTTGATGGTGGTTCAATCTATGATAATCCACTCTTCGAGCTGGAAGTCAATCATACTCCTGATACTAGATTAGGGTTGAGCAATAATCGCAGTGTTTGGAATAGTCCTAGTGCATCGGGATTCCAAACAGGGCTCACAGAGTAGTTTAATAGTGTGTACCAGGTGTGGAATGCGGCCTTTGATCCACCTGTACATGACTCGTATTTGATGAACAATCCTTGTGCGTAGGGTGATTTTCTTGGTGCAGTCAAGGGGAGTAACTCCTTACTGTGTCTAGAGTTACCATCTTCAGAAGATGGGAGTAGAGGTTGCAAGTACCTGACTTAGTTGTTTACAGGGGATTACTTGCAGGGACATGATATGTATCCGACAGGGTTTTCTACTTTCATACCACAGGGATTTCATACGGATACATGGTTACAGGGTGATTACGGTGTCAGCGGACATGATGGTTTGATTGGTCATCACTTCCATGGGTGTTTTGGAGAGACTGTAGAGAGATGTTGTGTTGAGGATGTTTCCAGATATTTTTGTCTCTTCATGACAGATGAATGTGAGTTCGGGTTGTATAGAGATCTACGTGGTGATAGGTTTGGCACTGCAGTTGGATGGGTTCCGACAGGTTACTTCACCATTTGTCAGCATGGTGAAGTTGTGATCAAATTTGCGCAGAGGAAGTCAAAGGTTATCAGACATGGTAGACTTCCATTCTGGGGTTGGGAACTAGGGATATTTGGCGCAGTTGCGTTTATGTTGGTGTTTCCGGAGTTAGCTAGTGATGCATGGGACATTTTACAGTTCTTCTTTTCGGCCTCACGAGGAGTGAGGTTTCTTTGCAGTCGAGATTGCTTGGGGACAAGCAATTTCAGGGAGGGCAGACTGTAATGTCCCCTTTTTCACGAGCATCAAAGTTGGGAATTAGCCTATTTTCTTGACCCTCGTAGGCTAATAGTTCTGGATAGACGGTTTCTTGGACGGGCACTTGATCGTCAATTTATAGTGTGGATCTCCGGAGTATGGTGACAAGGTGAATTGTTGCGTTTGGCATGGTACTTGTGCTTAAATTTATGATACTCACCTTTTATTTCACCATCCTTGGCCTAGGGACCATGTGTCTTCAAAAGGAAGGGGTCACTTTATATTTTTCAGTTACTATTCATTCATAAAGTGAAAAATGTTATAACTCAAGTGAATAGTGCTCACTTTTAATGAATAGTGTTTTTTAATGCAAAAACTTATAAATAGAAGGAAAAGTTCGACCCTCTTCATGTTGTTGATGATTTTGATTGATGAAACTTGGGAGTGTGGCTTGGAGGAAGGAGGCTAGGGTTTCCTGATTTTTTGCAGTGGGTAAGCCTGGTGGGGCTTTGTTCTCATTTTTGGAGTTGCTTGAGGGTGTGAAACACCACCTTAAGGTTGCTGATCAGTTATTGTGGCTTCAGTTGTAGACCTGTGTTGCTGTTTGCAGGTTATTTCAAGCTTGTTTTTGAGTGGTTTTGGCTGCCATAGAAATCACGTTAGCACGGGGGCTACTTACTTTTGTGGAGTTTTTGGGGCTGTTTGGAAAGCTACAACCAACCGCCTTTTCATGAGGGTTTATATCAGCACAAGAAAAAGAAATGCCTCTCTTTGGTAGCTACTATCATTCCTAAAGGGGGCGCCCTTGTCCTCGAAAGCTTCCCATTCCGGATTTTGGTGGGAGAAGTTCGTCTTTTAAGAGCAATCAGCATTACATTGGGGGCGAGTACTGTAGCAAGTCACTATTCACAGAGCTACATGGCTGTAAGTTAAAATATGATATAAGATATAGTTAACTCTAAATCTGATGTAAGCTATATGTTGTAAGCATCTTTTTATGTAATCTATTATGTAATGAAGAAAGCATCTTTGGCTATTACATTGAGTAATTACTCGAGTTATCTCAGTAGTTTAGTTTATTTGAAGTTTCCCATTATATGCATATGCTTGTTAGTACCATTCTAGCAATTTTGGCAAACAAACTCAAAGACAAGAAGGAACGAATTAAAACCAAAACAAAATCAGACCTACAAAACAAAGTGGAAACAAATTAGCAGAGTGGTGGAACACTACACCTCAAGTGCGAAAGGAGGATCCTAGATTTGCTCGTGTTTGAACAACTATGAGTTCAAGACTTATTTCTATGTGGTGAATATGGGTGATACAGATATGGTTCTTGGCATGAAATGGTTACATGATATTGGGAAATTCACCCTTGATCTCAGAGAGATGGAGATGACATTCCAGGTAGAGGGAAAAACTCATGTTCTTAAGGCCATTCGAGATTCTACTTTCAAGATGATTTCTTTCAGGAGAATGGAGAGGCTCATGAGACATGATATGATTGAGGGGGCAATTGAGTGTGTTTTGATGCCTACACAGAGTGAGCAACAAAATCTAGTTTACCATCCAAACATTTAGGAGTTGAGAATTAAGCACACTAAGGTTTTCAGTGATATTCCACTAGGTAGACCACTAGACAGAGGGATTGAGCATATCATTGAGTTGGAGGAGGGTGCAAAGCTTGTGATAATCACTCCATACAAGCACCCCAAGCGACTCAAGGATGAAATTGAGAAAACCATTAAGGAGTTGTTGGCCATGGGACATATTAGACCAAGTAAGTCACCTTTTGCATCATCAGTAGTCTTGGTCAAGAAAAAGGATGGTACATTACGGATGTGTATTGATTACAGGCTCTTGAACAAAAGAACAATGAAGAACCGGTACCCCATCCCTAGAATTGATGAGTTAATAGATGAGTTACATGGTGCCCACTATTTCTCCAAAATTGACTTGAGGTTGGGGTATCATCAGATTCGTGTCAGGGAGTAGGACATAGAGAAGACTGCATTCAAGTGTCATTGTGGACATTTCGAGTTCGTGGTTATGCCATTTGGGCTAACCAACCCTCTTGCAACATTTCAGTCCACGATGAACAGGGTCTTCCATTCACAATTGAGGAGGTATGTGCTGGTATTCTTTGATGATATTTTGGTATACAACAAAACATGGAATGACCACATTGCACATCTTGATACAGTCTTGAGTATTCTTGGAGATGAGTCCTTGTATGCCAAGGAATCCAAGTGTGATTTGGGTATGACAAAATTATTGTATCTTGGGCACATCATTAGTGTTGAAGGGGTACGTATGGGTCCTGAAAAGATCAAGGCTATCGTTGAATGGCCTAAACCAGAGAATCTCACTGAGCTTAGAGGATTTTTGGGGTTGTGTGGCTTCTACCGTAGATTTGTCAATGGTTATTCACACCATGCAGCACCGCTCATAGATTTGACCAAGAAAGGGACATTTGTTTGGACTCCAGAGGCACAAGATTGCTTTGAGATGTTCAAACTAATCATGACTACTTGCCCAGTGCTTGCCTTGCCAGATTTTGCTAAACCCTTCGAGCTATAGTGTGATGCTTCAGGCGAGGGGATAGGTGCAGTTCTTATGCAGGACAAACATTCGATTGCTTTTGAGAGTCGGAAGCTTTGCGGTCTAGAGAGAGGATACAACATATATGATAAGGAGATGTTAGCCATTATGCATGCATTGGCCAAATTCAGGTTGTATCTAGTAGGCAACAAATTTGTGGTGAAGACAGACCATAACAGCTTGAGACATTTCCTTGGACAGAGAGACCTGAATGATCGATAGCAGAAGGGGGTGAGTAAGTTGCAGTCCTATGATTTTTATATCTCTTTTGTTAAGGGGTCCCAAAATGTGGTTGTGGATGCCTTATTTAGACGGCCACACTTGAGCTCTATGGTTGGTATTGCAGATGATTGGCGACACCTGATTGTGGCAGAGTATGCTAAGGACAGTTGGGCTACAGGAGTTATTGAGGGGTCAATGCAGGATGACAAATATACAATTGTAAATGATTTAATCATTTACAAAGGGAGGATCTATTTGACCCCAGGATCGGAGATTAAGAACACTATTTTGAGGACCTTTCATGATACACCCATGGCAGGGCATCCCGGGTATTTCAAGACTTACAAGCAGATTCGGGAGAGGTTCACTTGGAAGGACTTAAAGTTAGATGTTCTTTAGTATGTCAGAGAGTGTCCTATTTGCCAGCAAAACAAACAGGAACACACATATCCAACAGGTTTATTTCAGCCACTTCCGATTCCTGATAGGAAGTGGGAGTGCTTATCTATGGATTTCATTACTGGATTACCTAGAGCTCAGGGATGGGATTGCATATATGTGGTTGTGGATCGATTGACTAAATATGCTCACTTTTTTCCGATATCAACTACTTACTCAGCTACGCAGGTGGCAGAGTTATTATTCCATGAGGTGTTTAGGTTGCATGGGTTACCTTGGAGCATAGTCAGTGACAGAGACATCCGGTTTATGTGTCATTTCTGGTAGGAACTATTCAGGCTGTGTGGGATAAAGCTCACTCCGAGTACTAGTTACCACCCGCAGAACGATGGGTAGACGGAGATTGTGAATAAATGGGTGGAAGGCTACCTCAGGAACTACATAGCAGGGCAGCAGAAGGGTTGGGTTAAGTGGTTGTACTAATGTGAGTATTGTTACAATACCACTTACCATCTCTCCATTCAGATGACACCATTCATGGCATTGTATGGGTATGATGCGCTGAGCTTTCTAAATCTCTTGTTGAGTGATAGTTGTGTGCCTAGTGTTGGTGATCTCTTACAAGAAAATCAGGATATTGTGAGGGCTCTATGAGAGAATATACAAAAAGCACAGAACCAACAAAAATAGTATGCAAATCAGAAGAGGGTTGAGTGCTCTTTTGAGGTTGGTGATATGGTATATTTGATGTTGTAGCCTTACAAACAGGCCTCTCTTAAGAGAAGTGGTACAGAGAAACTTAACCACGATACTATGGACCATTTTGGATCATCAGAAGAGTGGGAGAGGTGGCTTATGAGTTGGAGTTGCCTGCAGACAGTAGAGTACATAATGTATTTCATGTGTCACGCCTCAAGAACGCGTTACGACATCATGTGGTTCCTTCCATGACTTTGCCTGCCCTAGATGATGAGGGGAAATTGATTTTGGTGCTCGAGGCCATCTTGGATGTTAGGGAGAGGACTTTGCAGAGACGGGTCATCAGGGAGTATTTGATCAAATGGAGGGACTTGCCAGTTGAGGATGCTACTTGGGAGAGTGAGGAGATTTTACAGCATCTAGATTTGAGATTGCTTGGGGATAAGCAATTTTAGGAGGGGCGGACTGTAATGTCCCCTTCCAGCTAGACAATGTGTTATCAACATGATTAGCCTATCAGTGGCCCTCGTAGGCTAATAGGGCATGATTAGAGGGTCGTCTCAGCAGTTACCTGGATGGCAGTTGGTTTCTCTTGGGGAGATTCGACATATTATTGAGGTTTTCTAATGATTAATTAGAATGTTTCTATTTTTAGAAACCTCATGTTATAAGGTGATGTTATATTTGTAATTTATGTTATAATTCATCATTTTATTATAAAGTGCAAATATAAATTAATAAAAGAGAAACAATAATAAAATATTACGATGTTCTAGAAGCTTCCCAACTGAAGGATAGAAAAAATATAAAAGGAGGTGTGGGCTGCCATTATGAATCATCCAGATTTGATGTTGTCTTTGTTGTGGTATGCTTGTGGAGGCAAGGGTTTCTGCAGTAAATCAATCTGTCTTTGGGAACGATAACTCCCATTGATAGCATAACTGAGGGAGTGAAATAACTCTTGAAGGGTTGCCTTGTTGGAGGTGGCAATCAGTCATTTCACTGGGGCAAAATTGAGTGGCCTTTGGCCAATTTTGCATAGGGCGGCATTGATTCTTCATGATGGGAGATCACTTGAAGGGCAGGTTATAGGTCTGATATACATATTTATCAAGAAATTACAGTCATTTGGGAGACCACGATTTTGCTTATTCCTCCCTCATTCTTCGGCGATTTCACTTGGAGATTGGGGCGCTCAACTCTTGGTGAAGGGACGACCATGTTAGATGCTTGAGGCGGCTTGAAGGCATTGAAATTTATTTTTATTTTGCAAACCAGACCAGAACAGAGGCGGCCCAAAGAATAAATCGATTTGGCTTGTGGAAGGAGTTTTTGGCATCAAAATTGTTGGCTTCATCACCTACCAGCCAAGGCGTCATCATCCCAATCAAGTTCCTCTGATTTCTAGACTTGATAGCATTGCATTATATCAATGTTTGTAATCAGCTGTGGATGCACATTCATGGCAGCCATTGAATAATTTGTAAGTGCCAAGAGTCTTGGCCATTCTATGTAGGCATTGTAATGATCTTTCATTTGCAAATCAAGGAGAAATAAGTAGTTGAGCGATCATTGATTCTTCAAGCATTTTCAAAGCATATTGTACTTAGTTTAGTTTGCATGCCAAGTGTTTGACGAAATGTCTCTTGGCTGTAGATGCATTTTATTCAGTTAGTTCCTCATTTGAATGCATTTAAAATTACAAAAACATTGCATTTCATTTAGAAGCTTGCATAGTAGTTGTAGAAGATTATTTAAGCTTTACAAAATCATTTTGCATTCACTCTTGCATCAAACAACAAACTGAAAACAACATACCAGCAACATTGGACATTGCATATCAAGTGTTTGACAAAATTACAAATCAGCAATTTGCAAGAGTTAAGGGTAGATTGTGTAAGGCTCATTTCACCAGTATCTCCATTCATTGCACCTTATTCGAAGGTAGATGCGCCTTGTAAAATAAGCAAAGAGCACTTGCAGTTATCACCGCAAGTGACTCAACTGTTGGCCAGGTTGTCATTGGTTTGGGCCAGAGTGAGTTAATTAAAATGACAAATCTGTTAACCAATAGATTTTTGGCGACTCCGCTAGGGACTTGACTTGAAAGATTAGTGTTTGTATTTCCCAGATTTTTGAAAATATCTCTATGTGCAGGGAGATTGGCGACTCTGTTTGGAATTTTGAAAAGATCATGATACAAAAGAAAAAACTTCGAAGAAATGGGTAGAGACCCAGGCCTACTATCACAAAGGTTCTTGCTATGGATGATAAAGTACTCCATGAATTTCGGGAACACTGTAAGGAGAGCATTGGTGAAGCTGCGAAAATTGGGTTGAGTATTGAAGAGGATCACAAATTTGCACTTTTGCACTTTTGTTGAGAAGTCTCCATGTTAGGTTTTTCAAGCTAAAGGAGCTTGAAGAAAGAAAACATTCTTTGCAAGCCTAGGAGGACAAGATAAGGTAACTCCAATAGGAACTACAAATTAATAATGATGATTCTCCAGGTCTCTCTAGTCCTCTTTGCTTTTCAACTTTTGATGCTCAGGAAATGGGTTTGATCAAATCTCATGAGAACTCGACATCACTAAAGAAAAATGAAGTTGACAATGAATTGCTAAGATTTCTTTCTACTCCGGCTTTAGAAATCTTTAATTTTTATACTGTTGAGGAAGATGAGAGTCTTCAGATTGATTCACAGTCAGAGTATGCATCTTTTGAGTTTCATTATCAAGATGATAAAAAGGAATTTAATAAATACAACTTTGAGTCATTTCATTTTGAAGACGAAGGAAATTTGGCTCTTATAGCTTTCAGAAGTAAGCTCTGTACTGAAAATGAAGTGAATGTCTGTTTAATTTTTGACCTTTTGAGATCTGAGATTACAAAAGAGAAAGAAATTTCTGAAAAACCAGAGAATGGCCTGACTCTAAAGAAACTAAAAGTTTTGGATGACGGCCCTCTTTGTGAAGAAGAGATTATACTTAAGTTTTTATCATCTATTGAACGAAAGAATTCCCTTTTTGAAGTTTCAGGTATAGATGTATTCACCCCTTCAGTTGCAGATAAATATTTTTCGATTTAGTTGCAATAAAGAAAGATGAGGTCTCTATAACCAAAATGGATCCCATCTTTTATGAAGCCAATATTCCTTTCAAACTGGAAGTGAATCTGTAATGTCCCCTTATTAGAGACATAAAATGCATAGATTAAAATTTTGGTTTTAAAGATTGTTTGATAAAGAGCAATGAAAGATTGAGGGGATAAGAGAAATGAAATGCATTATTATCAACTAGTGCATAGCTAACATAATCTGATATGACTTATTACTCTTGATCAGAATAGATCTTCGCCTTATTTCACTCCCTAACCTTGTGGGATGGTAGATTTACTGTGCCAAGGGCACATGCACCATCTTGAGTTGGACACCCTCAAGGATTGGTTACTTGTCTTGGGCTCCATCCAACATTGGGTGGATTTACCCGCCTTTCCCTTCCACACACTCCCTATCCTCATGAAGCGTTACGACAGAGTTTTTGGCCGAGGTCTATCTTTCAAGATAAAAACCATAATCGTTTGTTAAGACACAATAACTGCTGCAAGCAATATTATTGTGTCTAAGAATAACATCCAAAATTTGTATATTAATCTAATTGATACAGGAGGTTTCCACAATTAATATATTCTTGATTTTAATACATATTTGACAGTTTCATAGAGTTATTCTACTATAGCCTAGATTATTAGTTTCTTTTGTCAAAGATGACTTACCTGTAGCTGAAGCGGTGTTTCCTCCTCCGAGATATTTGTCTTGATCGGAGGCTTTTATCTTCAGCACTCAAAGATATTGTTAATGTAACTCAACAAATAAGAATCTATTATCCATAATTATACTAAGCATCATAATTATTTATAAGGCTCAATAATTGCTGTAAGCATCATTATTGCACAATCATATGAATATAGTCTGTAATAATGTGTATGTTTCATCATCTCTAATTGATTTCAATCTATAAATATTTATATATCATTATTTTTCATATAAATACATATATAAATATGTATATATATTCCATTTAAATATGTATACATCATTATTCTTAAAAATATATATCATGATCTCTATATGAATATGTATAAGTTTCTGAACCATAAACACTTATATTATCTACTACAATTTGAATAACTATATTCTATTAACTATAATCACAAACCTTCATTATACTACCATAATCAACCCTATATTAAAATAAATTATGATCATTCCTATATTTGAAGAACACATAGATCTGAATAAGTATACACATGGCTATTGACAATTTTACTCCCCTTCTCTTTATTCACTTTTCATTGCATTGCATTCTCTATTATTTCCTCCCTCTCTTCCTACTCCTTCCCCTCATATTTATATCCTCTTTATACCTTTTGATGAAGGGAGGCATCCTTTTAGAATAGTCAACCTTTATAAGGTCATGACCCTTTGTTAAGAGCTTTTTTTATTTCAACTAAACTCAACTTTCCTTCACATGATATGAATCGTATGAAATGCTGCCTTCTTAATTAGTGATTACTGTATATTTACATATTTATAGTATATATTCATTTTGATATTAATTTTATATACTCTATTTAATATTTTTTACATTATACTAATTATAATAATATTTAAATTTGTATTTATATTTGTCATTTGTTTATTTAGTCACTGCATTATTTCTTTTATGTTTTCTTTATTATTATTATAGCAATTACTAAAATAATATATGTTTGTTTAATGACATGTATATTGTAATATCTATTATATTTATAATCATAATTATGATATTATTTTGGTAATCATAATTATAATGAGATTGCTAATATTTATATTTTGGTATACAATATTATATTTAATATTTATAATTATAATAATTATAATAAAATAGTTAATGTCTTTGACATGTATTTTGTTTATCTTATTTTCTATGCTTCATATTGCAATGCTACAATTTTGGGGAACATGACAGAATGAAGATATCAAAAGTGGCTTTATGCATGATGAGTCTGATAATGGAAATATAGAAAGTAATGTAGCTGTTATTTTTAAGAACCTTGGTTATTTTCGCTTGCAATTGGAAAATAAGACACTATTCTACAATTTTGAAAACACTATCAACAATAGACAGAGAAAGCATCAGAAAGATCAAGATGATTCAAAATATTTTGATGAAAAATGGTTGTTTGGTAGGCATCTTTATGAATCACTTCATTTCAAAAGCTTCATCTTTACATTCATGGTTTTTAACATATTAATGATTTTGCAGTCACTTCATGCATGGACATCTTTGTTTCACAATGGTATTTATTTCTCCTTGCCAGTCAATGGTTTTGCATAGTCTTTGGGGAGTTAGGTACGACACTTTGTCCGAGTGCATAGGTTTCTTAGGCCGCTTTACTCCGAGTCTTTTGGTTTGGTCCCATTTTTGGTCTGTGCCTCGTTCCCCTCCACCCCATCTACAAAGCAACACCCGATTTTCCTGCCTTTCTTTCAACTCTGTTGCCCAATGGACTTGGATTGATTTGTACCAAAGTTCTGGAGTTCTCTGCATTTTCTTCAAAAATTCAATCCCCAATTAGAGCCAATGTTACCCATCAAATTTTCACTTGAAAAATTTAATTTTTCCCTCTTTAATAAGTGAGTTTTGATGATGTCACGGCTTCCATAAGCGTTATAACCTAGTTGCGGACTTGCCAAATTTCCTAACCAGGTCGCCAAGTTCTAAAGTTTCGAAACCACCCGATTGCCCGACTTATTTGTATCTCTCAAAGTTTCAAGTATTATCCAATGATGTCCCATGTAGTCGGTGTATCAGAGGTTCTTAAAACTATAGAATTTCCGACAAATGGTTATAAAGTTCTATTCCTCGGCGATGAAGCGACCTCAGTAGGATGCTCGACTTTCAAAGTGTCAGCCCATTTAATAAGTTGTATGGCGCCTTTAAGGGGATGTCTTTTCATACGTTTTAAAACTCCAACTTCAGTTTTAAAACGTAATCTTTTAAATCCTCTGAAATGACAACTCTTAAATAAGAAGGGTGGTGGAACGAATTTAGTAACAGATTGACCCGTTTTTCAGGGCAAATAAATGGTCAATCTTCACCGCCGAAGTTAAGTGAATCTACATACAAGGGAAGGTGGCAACATTTTTAAGTTCAGAATTTTCTCAAAATGGTACTTCCTGGCGATATCACGGAATGGGAAGATGAACCTATACCCTTCGTGCAACCAGATTTGAATTGGCTTGAAGAAGAGCAACTCGACATCATTTTTGAGTTGTGTTCACTGGCATGGAAGGAGAAAACCAGCTATGTTGAGTACAATAGGGTGATTTTTCGTTTTAGAAAAAGAAGAACACGCTGAACTTCACAATTTAGTCATGGAGATGCAACCAGAACTGTACAGAGACCCGACACCGCTGGTGGTTTAATCACATGCATGCAGTCTTTTGTGACACGTAATGATAGCGCTCGTTTTGAAATTGTTTCTGTTTCGAAATCCTTCTTGATTCAGGTCATTTTCAAGACCGTTATTTTTGTAATGTACAGTTTTGGTGTGCATATATATAGGGACCTTCGAATGTAAAAGGGGGGAGGGCGGAGGGGGGGAGTCAACTAGCTTTTAGGGGACATAGTCTTATGGAGCTTGAGGTTTTGAACTCAATTTTGGCATTGTAGAAATAAAGAAAATGTTTTTGATTGATGTATTTGCTACTATTTTCTTTGATTACAACTAAACTTTGAATCTTTGTAATTAATCTTCTTTGTGTGCCTTGTTCTATGAGATTTTGTTTGTGTTATCTCTAAAGCTTTGAATTTGGATTAATCCACCCGTAAATTGAATTTTCTGTTCATCCTCCTTTGATAGCATTCATGAATATGGGATAAGTGAACTTTGCATCATTTATTCACATTTTCTTTACCTTAAGCATCAAATTAGCGGATCTATTTTCATGGATATGAGTAGATGTCAGTTACCTTTCCTGCTTTTTGGTTAAAAGCATACCTAGTATCTCCATTCATAGCACATTATCCGAAGGTAGTTGCACCTTGTAAAATAAACAAAGAGCACTTGTAGTTATCATCGCAAGTGACTCAACTGTTGGTCAGGTTGTTATTGGTGTGGGCCAGGGTTAGTTAATTAAAATGACAAATCTAATAATCAACACGTTCACTATCTAGTTGGCTGGCTGCACACTCGGCTTTGGCTGGGAACTCTCTTGAGTGCACGGCTGTGTAGTATTTTGAATGGAGATATGTGTTGGCTCCTAAGCCATCCCTGGCATTGGTGGAGGGGTCTGTGCTTGTGCGCCTATCCTACCAAGCCATGCATCCAATGCCTCGTCATCCTCCTCTTCTCCTTCTTCACCTGTGGCCCCTACTGTCGGTATGGATGTTGTCGGGTCTCTTGTGCTGCTGATGGAGGAACTATAGGTATCATCTGCTAGGGTGGATTCGACAGTTCGACAATAAGTGCCTCCTCCACCACCCCCTGTAACCCAGCCTCTCCAGCTACTGAGACTTTGTCCACCTCGTCTCCTCATCCCCATCTAACGACGCGAAAATGGCCGCACAATCTCTGCTCGGTGTGTCGCCCTCTCCACTTTGCTCCTCATCCTCATCATTTGCTCATCTCTACTCTGCCTCGGGTGTGAGCTGTCTACCTACAACCTCCTCTTCGCTAACGGTGCTGACTGTTGCATCTGCTCTTTGGTGTTTTACACGCCAAGGTTGGCCCAATAGAAGACAATGAGCCACTCGTCTTTGATCGCCGTCGGTGGTTGTAGTCCGCCCCAATGGTTGGCGGGCACCTGCGAACAAATTGCATCCAATAGTAGCCCTATGGCATGTTGCGTCATGTAGCAAGCTTTGTGCCGAAGGCACATAAAGTCTCTCATCCGATTTGAAAGCCCGGTTGCCCGATTGTACACCACCGATCGCCAATCCAATCATCAGCCCTGTCATCTAGACTAAAATATCTGATGCCCTATTGGCACCCAAGAGTCGGCTCTTGATCAAATCGAGCACACATTTCCACTCGGGGTTGCCGAGGAAGCTCTTCTGTAGTCCTTTGTTGCTAGCACCCCAAATGGTGTGTCTCTTAGATTGTGTCAAGTCCAACCTGCAAACTCTTGCCACGAGCACCACCTTTTGCTTCATCAACTTGCTCAACGACTTTGTAGGAACCAGCCCTTGAGAGGGAATTCCAAAAAACCATGTGAACTCAGGGGCGCCATACCACACCACAACCTCATAACCCCTGTACTTGATTATTGATCGATGGCCATGCTTGTCATAACCAATTACCAACTAGCGCAAGGTTCAAAATCTCTGGCATTAAAGAATGGTAGTTGTGTTTCCTTGTCCACCTGTGCTTTTACTAATGCCTTCTTGAGTATATGTGAGTCTGGCGTTGAAAGCCACCAAGAGGGACATTTTGTGCCGTTAAGACTCTCCCAAGTGATTTTCTTAGGCGTGACGACATCGTCGCTTCCTTTCGCCATCGGTGTATTCCCTACAATCTTTGGCCGAATGATATTCAACTTCTTGCCTTTGCTGGTGTTGACAACCATTTTCCTTTCAAGATGTATTTATTTTCCTGATAACGCTAGTGTGCTTCCGTTTCACAATACTTGCCTACCAGATTTGAATTGCTTGTTTTAAATACTGATTGCTGGTAGTTATAATAATTGTCACTCACGGCTTGAATCCTGCTCTCAGCGATGCTTCCCTTGCTCAATCATACGGACTTTTGGAATACTGTCTTTGCCAACTTAAAATTTTGTTCAACCTTCTCCTTGCTGCATACAACCTTCTTAAGAATTGGTGCAGACGTTTTTTCCTGAACTTGTACAACTATTCTAGATTTTAAGATTCGTATGGCCTTTCTACTTTTGAAATTCGCACAGGATGCTTTGATTTAAAAATTTGTACGGCCTCCTTTCTCTGGGGATTTCGTACGGCTTACTCTCTTTGAGCTTGTGCGACCGACTTTAAATGAAGATTTTGTATGAACTCTTCTTTCACTCGTATGGCCTTTCCAATTTAGAATTTTGTATGGCAACCCTTTATTTGTTCCTTCGTACGACAAGCTTCAAGTTTGATTTTCGTACAACAAACCTTAGTTTCAAATTTCGTACGGCAAATTTTTGTTTCAGATTTCGCACGGCAACTGACTTCTTTCATCCGGTTCTTGACTGCTTTTCTCGTCCCGATCCTTCTTCCAAATCTTGTACTCTAACTCCTTTGCAATTTCATTCGTTGGCTCCTTAAAAAATTCATACGCCTTTTTCCTTGTGTTGCCTCTCTGTATAACGTACGACCTTTTGATTTTGCATACTCAAGCTTTTATTTATTTGTACGGACTTTCTCACTTGGTCATTTCGTATGACCTCCTCCTGTGGGCTTTTCATGACTTTCAATTTGCCAATGCCTCTTATTTTTATTCTTTTCACCTTAAGTTTTTTAATCTCCTTCCTTTTTAATTTTTTATTCTTCTCTCTTCTTTTTTCTCCTTTTTCTCTTTCTCTCTCCTCCATCTCTTTTTTTCTCTCCTCTGTCTTATTTTCCTTCTTTGTCTTTGTCTTTATTTTCTCTCTCCTTTGTCTCTTTTCTCTCTCCTCCATCTTCTTTTCCTTTTTCGATTTTTTGCTTTTTTCTACTGTCTCTCTTCTTGATTGTTTTTTCTTTTTACGCCTCTACTTTCCTCACCTTTTCGAACCTTTAGCTCCGAGGTGTAGTGCATTTGCAGGTGTATGAAGGCCTCTTGTAGCTCTCTTCCTCACAACATGTACGCATGAATTTGACATCAAACCATTTGACCACTAGTGGGGTTGGGCCTATTCCTTTGAAATTGCCACCCACGTACCGCCCGTTGTACTATTGGTACCAAGTCACGTCTTCTTTGTCTTCCTTTGGTGGCCCAGATGGATTTGGTATGACTCCATAACCCATCCTTCGTCACCACCCTCTCTACCCTTGGTGTCTTTCGCTTGTCGATTCTCATTTGCTTCAATAAGTCTTCCGCATACCCATCAACATGTGACACAGACATATCTTCAGTCATTATCACTGTCTTCAAGCATGGGCCAATCTTCTCGGTATGTGCGTTCCATTGCTCATTGTAACACCATTCTTCGTCGGTGTCACTTGGTTGGTGCTCCCTCTGCTCCTTTTCCGCTTGCTCCTCTTTCTCTTTTTGAGCTTCTTCATCTAGTTCCTCACTGAGATACCCCCTCCTTATGCCTTCATATGGGGCCTAGTAATTTTAGTGCCCTACCATCCGTCGCCACAAGGTGGGTGTTCCAAATACTACATTCGTGAGATGCTTATGCACCCGAGGTACTGCAATACCTTCGACTTTCTTATTGGCCAACCTTTCTTCAATGATCCTATCCTTGCCTGATTCAGCCCAGTCTTCTTCTGGGACATACACGTGGCTGCCTAAGCCTTAGTCCTATTCCTTGGTGGTTTCCTCCTTTTGCACAAGCTAGTCCTCCTTGGTGGTGTAACCAAGCATATTGATGGCTATTGTGTCTTTCTTCTCCTTTCTCTCCTGGTATAACTTCAACTTTGATCCGTTGATGGCTTCTAGCAGCAATGACCTATCCAAAATTTCCAACCTTATAGAACCATTGTCGGAAACCTCTCGGATTTTAAATGGTCCAAGCCACCGAACCTGTAACTTCCCTAGCTTGATTTCGTTACGGCCGTTATATTTTAATACCAACTGCCTTGGCCGAAAGTTCATTCACCAGAGATGTTTGTCATGATAGAATTTTCTTCTCCTCTGCATGGTTTTGGTCGCCCATTGTGCCATTACTCTTCGTTCTTCCAATTTGTTGAGTTCGTACAATTGCTCCTTGAGACTCTCTATGGCGCCCAATTGGTGCTCGACAACTATCCTTAGGCTCAACACCATGTACTCCATTGGCACCACCGCTTCCTGACCATACATCAACTAAAAGGGTGTGTGCCAGGTTGTCACCTTGTATGTCATAGGGTATGCCCATAGGACGACTAGTAGTCTCTCTTCCCAATTTGCTTCTTCTACTCCACATGATTTATGAATGATTGACACTAGTACCTTGTTCATGGACTCCACTTGGCCTTTGGCTCATGGGTAGTATGGGCTCAACAAGTTATGGAGGATTTGGAACTTCGTCATCATCAATTGAATGACGTGGTTGACAAAGTGTCCCCCACGGTCACTGGTAATCTATATCGAAATCCCATATTGTGTCACTAGTTGCTCGTAAATGAATCTCGCCGTACTGTGTGCTATGTTGTCTGACAACGCTTGAGCCTTTGGCCACTTTGTCAAATATTCTGTAGCAACCAGTATATATCGACACTAGTGTACTTGACTCACTTTCAATAGCCCGATAAAGTCTAGTGTTCTCGAGGTTGGGACGGATACAAGGGCATGAAGTCTCACTTCAAGGGTTTCCCTACCCTCTGGTAGGTGTCACAACCTAACACCCACTCTCGGGCATTTGTATGCATCGTTGGCCACCATAGGCCCGCCAACAAATTTTTTCTTGCCATAGCATTCAGACCCATTTGACCTCCAGCTAGACCCTCGTGGGCTTCTTTGAGTACGCTTGGTATCTCTTCCTCTATTACAGATCTCTTGAGAATCTGGTCAGACCCTATCTTATATAGCATCCCATTAATGAACTGGAATGTTTTTCTCTTCAATACGAGTTTCCTTCGTTCTTCTGGTGGCATATCCTTTGGGAATATTGATGTCGACAGGTACTCTCCAATCTTCTCGTACAATGAAGGGAATACTGCAATTTGATATAGTTGTGCATCCGGGAAATCTTCGTTCACTCCACCTTCAGTAGGTTCGCTCGACTGGATCCTTGACAACTGGTCGGCGATTACATGGCTCTTCCCTGTACGTACGATAATGGTGAATGTGAATTCCTGGAGAAGTAACAGCCACCTGCTCACTCTCCCTTGTATTATTGGCTTGTTCACTAGGTACATTTGGGCTTGGTGGTCCACATAGAATGTGAACAGCGTGGCCAATAGGTAATGCCTGAATTTTCGCACTGAGTACACCATCCTGAGTGCTTCACATTTGGTCGTACTACAGTTTTTCTCTGCTTTTGAAATTAACCGATTTGCAAAAAACACCAGGTGGTCTAGTCCGTGTACTCCCACTTGAGCCAAGGTTGCTCCGATGGCAAAATTGGAAGCACCCACATGTATGTAGAACTCCTTGTTCCAGTCAGGGTATGCCAATATGGGTGAACTGATCAGCCGATCCTTCAATTCATTGAATGCCTTTTCTTGTTCCTTCGGTCCTGTGAAAGGTTGTCCCTTCCTCGTCAGTAGGTCAAGAGGGTAAGACATTTGTGCGAAGTTTTTAATAAACCTCCAGTAGTACCCTACATGCTCGAGGAAGGACTTTACACCAGTGATGTTCTCAGGAGCCTCCATCTGTACGATTACTCTTATTTTGTTTGGATCTGTTTTTAGTCTGGCTTTGCACACAATGTGTCCGAATAATTTCCCCTGCGGCACCATGAATTTGCACTTCTTGGGGTTCAATGCAAGACGGGTTGCTCTGCACCTCTCCATGCATTCTCCGAGAGCCTTCAAATGTTTCTCCTTGTCACTGTAGATCGACCAATCGTCGAGGAATTCTTTGAAGTTGCCCACTGACATTTTGTTGAAGATGTGTAATATTATTCTTTGGAATGTGGCTGGCACGTTACACAACTCGAACGGAATCTAGTTGTATGCATACACCCTGTCCTCGACCACAAAGGTTGTCTTCAGTTTGTCTTCCTCAGCGATGCTAATTTGGTTGTACCCAGAGAACCTGTCCATGAACGAGTACATCTCGTGCTCGGCGACCTCTTTGAGAATTGTGTTGGTGAAGGGGATTGAAAATGGGTTTTTAATAGTCACTGCGTTCAAACACCGAAAGTCAACACATCCGGATCTGCTTGGATTCCTTCTTCAGGGAAATGATGATTGGTGACACCCAATCGCTGATTTCTACTTTTGAAAATAATCCCCACTTCCAGCATCTTCTCAATTTCATCTTGTACTTTGGTGTCATAATTTTTGTTCATCCTATAGGGTCTCTTACGTATGGGCTGGTGTAATGTCCCCTTTTTGGGATAACCATAATTCTTGCCCTAATTTTCTGAAGATATCCTTTTATGAGGGTTTAGTGTTCAGACTATATTCTTTTTCTCCTTTTCCTAATCAATCATAGGATAAAGACATTCATAAATCTATTCGTTTTTCTATCAAATAATCACAATTACTTATAAGGCTCAATAATTGCTGCAAGCATCATTGTATAATCGTATTATATATATATATATTTCATATAAATATATATATGTAATTACATACAATAATGTCAATGGAACAAAACATATCAGCAATGTTATAAGATAACTAGTAGCATGCATGATTTATTATTCCCAATGTCATCAATAAAAAATAGATAACATTAAATAAATAGCACCATGTATGAATTATTATTAATTACAGTATTAATATTATTTAAATCCATGATGTATTCAACATCATTATTCAAATGTACAAACATTTATCTAACTTATTATTTAAATTCATAAAATACTTATCTCCTTATTGCTGGTCAATTATGCAAATATCCCTATTTCTCTAAGCTACTGTTTTGTAGAGCCTCTTTATTTCCAGCTAGCCATGCCTTTTCTTTCTTATTCTATTCCCTTCCTTCATATTTCTGCTATGATGATCATGGCTCCCAAGAGCACTTGGGTCTGCTGCTCTGGAATATATATATATATATATATACACACACACTAATATTCCTATATATATATATATGATATATATATAATTATTCTTTATCTATATTTAACACTATTCTTGTAGCAACAGCAATTCATATCTCATATTTTATTTACCTATTTTCTTTTACTCTCTTCTTAATGCATATTTTATTATACTTTCTGATCCTTTCTAAATCAGACTTCATACCCCTTTGTTCTCATTTTCCCATTCTACTCATATATTCTTCCTGAATAATATCCTTCATTGTCTTTGTTTTAAATTCTGCATATATATCTATCCTTTTACTTGAAGGGAGGTGTCCCTTAGAATAGACACAATCTTTTGTTAACAAACCTCTAACATATCAATCACTGTTCTAGATATATTAAATCACTGCCCATTGACACCTTATATGATACTTATTGCTGCTCCAGACTAAATAGATGAACCATTGCTTCTTTTACCAGTTCATTTTATTTCCTTATACCTTTATCGCTGCCTTCTTAGAGACTCTAATAACTGTCTTAAATTTTAATAACCTTTTATGAATTGTTACTTTGTCTAAAGATATAATCGCTGCTTTTCATGGAATCGCTGGCTGCTTAATCATAATTGTATATATTATTTTATATTAATATATTATGTATTTCTCATTTTATTATTATATTTATAAATTGAATTTATATATTTATTTTTATCAGTTTTATGTGTTTTAATAGCATTATATTATAATTATAATAATATTTAAATTGTTATATTTGATTATTATATTTATATATTATCTTATGATATTTATAATTAATTATAATAATAATAAATTGCTAATATGTATATTTATATTTTTGATATGTATTTTATTTTATTTTTTTATTTGTATTTCCATATCTTAATGTTACAATTTCGGGGACACGATAGCTAGGCTCCTGGTACGAGAGGGATCCTATGTATGCACAACTTCAGTGGTATGCCCTTGAGATCCTTGTACGTCCAAGCGAAGGCATCATTATATTCCATGAAGATTTTAAATGCCACGCCCTTTAGTACGGGGTCCCAGTCATCACCGACGAGGATCACCTTAGGCTTTTCTTGTTCACTGAGGTTTACTTTCTTTAGTGTCGGCTCCTCGTACTTGATGAGTTTGTCTCTTTCAAACTTATGGGCTGGCGTCTTGTCCAATTCTGCCACGCCTTCCTTATACTCGCCGTATTTTGGCGCAAATGTCTGACTGGTCGAGCCCTTGTCTCCTTCCTCTTCCCCCCTCTCTAATTTGTAACATGTTGCATTCTATGTGAAAGATTTCATAATCCTCCATTTGCCAGTGAAATAGCCTGTTCAATGAACTAGTCTCATCCTTTGAGCAACTTCCAATTTTAAGTACACCCTCAATGCTTGGTTCCATCATCTTCCTTTTTTCATCGACATCCGATCCTTCGTCTGATTCTGATCCGGAGGAAGCCAGTTCTTCACTCACAGCCCGGTTCTTCAAATCAATAGTGTACTTCTTCTCGTGGCTCTCGATCGAGAGTGTGTTTCTCTTCCAATTATTGTTCGCCTTAGCAGCAATCAGCCATCCTCTCCCCAACAATGCATCGTGCGCCTTCTTCTCTAGAGGGATGACGACGAAGTTTAATAAGAACTGTTGCATGCCGATCAAAACTTTTTGCACCATTAAAGTACCGAGAGGTTTGATGCCAGCTAGTCTGCACCTACCAGGTGGAATGTTGGGGGCTAGAGAGTTGGCTTTCCCAAATACTTCCATGTTTCCTTTGGCAGTACGTTTACCTTAGAGTCTCCATCGATGATGGTGTTGGAGAGTTTCCTCCCCATGATTTCCATCTATATGACGGTGAACTTCCTCCCGACATTTACTACGAGTAGCATTAGATCCATGGCCTCTATTGCCAGTTTTGTCGTACTCTCGGTCGGACCCTTTTGGAGGTTGTCTTTGATGACGTTCATGCGTACTACTCTTAGTTGAGGCATCATTTGTAGAAGGTTTGTTACCTTAATTGGTATGGTTGTGTGAAGCACTTGCTATACAATGTTTTTCTCGGACTCCGATTGCAACAGCGTACTAGCCGCCTTGGAGGTTCTTCGTTCTTTCGCCATTGCCTCTTCCACTTCTGCCTTGGCCTATCGAAGTTTCTCTTTCTCCGTATGAGGGTTTGGACCTTCTTTGTCTATGCCTTTGTAATTGCTAGGACCTCTTCGTCAACTACCTCCAGCATGTTGGTGCCTTTCTATTTTGGGCAGTCAGTGTCTTCGTGATCGCCAGGACCACACCATTTACACAGCCTTCCACCCGCACCTTGACCACTTTGGCAATCCGTGGAAAAGTGACCCCATTTGTTGCACTTCCGGCACTGGATCATCGGTCTACGTTTGTTGTCGTATTGGATTTTGCTTCTTGGCGTACTGTTATTACTTCTTCGATTATTGTCATAGCCGCTAGGAGATACGTTGTTTTTTTGGGGTTTCAGCAATGTGGTTGAAGGGGTTGATTGTTCCCCTTGTGTGAAAAAACTTGCGAACTCCGTGTTTTTAGGTTGTACGGGCACTCCTTGACGTAGTGTCCCCTAACTTGGCAGATGTCACATTATTTTCTTCGGACCGTTCGCCTTTGTGTGACCTTCTGTTTTGCATTCAGTACACCACAGTTTGTTCATCTCCTTCGACCCTTTTTTGTTGGCTTTCAATTCCTTCATCATTCTCAACATATCTCGCTGAAGAGCTTGTACTGTTTTTGACTCATCTTCACTCTCCCCCTTACTTTTGTTATCTTTCTTTTTCCCTCCTGAAGATGTCTTGTTTTCACTCTTGATGTCCATCGCACAGTTGTATGCTTTCATGTACGAGGATGTGTTGTGACCTTTTCACAACATCGCCCCATTGCAAATGGGGACCCTCTTGTTTTTTTTGCTTTTTGGGTTTTTTTGCCTTGGCATCGCAACTGCTAATTACCATGTTTCTTTTACAGTAAGGAGTTTGAGTTTTTGAAGGGTCACCCAAGCCAAGTAATGAATTTGAGCCCAAATGAGTGCACAAACATCATCAAAATGCTTAGAGGGCCTGGTGGACGAAGATCGACTATCATTTTAGTCAATTCTGACACCTCCTAAATTTTAGGGTTTTTCACTTCGACCCCCTATTTTTTAGGGATTTTATTTTTGGCACTTTTGGTCTATTTTGGACTTCCTATTTTTAGGGGCTATTTTTGGAAAGTTGCTATTTTTGGAAAAGTTTCTATTTTTGGTAGGGTTTCCATCTTTGGAAAGTGTACAGGGATGGTTTCATCAACATCAACTTCAGGAGATCCCAAAATGGAAATAAGTGAGAAACTTTGAAAAACCAGAAAATTGCTTAAGTGTTGAACATGGCGCAAGCATGAGCAAGTCCGCCATAGGAAGAATGGGCATGGCATGAGTTAATGGCAAGTCCATCCCAAGCAAGAAGAAAGAAGATGGCATGGACAATGAGCAAGTCCGCCATGGAAGGTAAGAAAATGGCTTGGCACAAAGACAAGTCCGCCCACCATGAAGAGAGGATGGCACAAAGCCTAGGCAAGTCCGCCCTTGAGAAGTGGCATGGAGACAAGGCAAGTCCGCCATGCAAAGATGGCTTGAGCATGGAGAGAGTCCGCCCCAAGGTGATGGTACAAGGAATGGCTAGGTCCGCCCCAAGTTTGATGGCTTGATCATAAGCCAAGTCCGCCCTAGCATATGGAAGGATGGCAAAACATGTGCCAAGTTCGCCCAAAGGTGAAGTTGGCAAGAAGTTGGCAAAGTTCGCCGAGAGGAAATAGGCAAGTGCACATGGTCTAGCCAAAGATGAAGTCCGCCATGAAGATGTCCAACCAGCTTCAAAGTCTGCCATGGAAAATCTCCAAAGACTTCAAAGTCCACCCTACCTTGGAGGCAAGAAAATATTCTAAGGCAAGAGCATGGAAAAACGAACAAGCTGACCAAGGAGGACATCCAACCTGCTGAAGTAGTGCCTCGACCAATCAAATTGTTCCAAATCAACACGTCTAGATTCAATGAACCTGACACTCCACCATGCAACAACTTTCTATTTTATTGTTGGTTCATATTTAGCAAGAAGGACAAGTGTCCCAAAATGTAATTTTCTCATTGGTCGAGAGGTAGTTAGTTATGACAAGCCCTAATTAGAGTTTTATTTTGTAATGTCGGCCGTTGATTCTAAATCAATCTTGGCCATTGAATTGTAATTGAGGAGCCTATAAATTGAGCTCACTTCTCATTTGTAAAGCATGGGAGCATGTTGCAAAACATGTTGAGATAAGTGAATTGCTGCATATGACTGCCAAAGTAATAAGTAATGCATTGTTCAAATCGATGGTGATTATTTCTCTTATTTTGGAGTTGGCATGGTTCTTATCCCTCATCATAGTTTAGATTTTATTTCATGTGTGTTAGACGAATGCAAGATCGGATAAGTATTGATTTATGGTGAAACTTTTGCTCATACTTTCTTTGAATGGATGATTTTCATTCAATGTGTAAAGTTAGACTGAGCTTTTGATGTGTATGCTTCAATGTTTACTTTGAATAATGTTTTTCTATTGATGATGTTGTTCGTAGTAAAGAAATCTTAAGCACACTCCCTTGAAGATTGCACCCACTTTGTGTAGTTGTCGTTGAGCGTGGCGAAGCAAAGCGTTGTTATTGGTTCCACCAAGTTAATACCGTCTCTTGGATTCTTAGGAAGTAGCTTAGAAATTCTAAACCCTTATCTCCTTTTTTAGTTTGTTTGATCCAAGACCCAAACAATAGAGCTTTATTGTCTAGACCTTCATTGTGAATTGAACAAGCTTAGCATAAGTCCCTTTGTGTTACCAGCAAATCACAACGACCACAAAGCTTATCCACACCTAACTTACGAAACATTGGAATTGCTGTATGATCTTTCTTGCAATCTTAGCATACGAGGTGGTTTTTCAAGAGAGGATAGAGCGTCTTTGGATTCTTTATTCTAGAGTGTTTGGTGTGTCATAAAACACGCATCAACAGGATGGAGGTACCACCTTCATTTTGTTTCGAAGGGAGGGAAGTAGTCCTTCAATGAACCACCTCTTCTTCAGACTGTCTGCCGGTTATGCCTCGAGTTTTCCCAACAACTCTTTCAGTCTCCGATTATAGGTACACACACTCTCATGCTTTCCTTGCTTGTTATTGTAAATCTCCGCTACAATCTCGTTGTCATCCCTCAGATGTTGAACTCATCTTGGAATGCTTGCTTGAGTAATCTCCATGATGCCCTATGTACTTGGTCCAATTCTGTGTACCAATTGATGGAGTTGTCTCTCAGCGTTGTTGGAAATGCTTTCAACCAATAGTCTGGGTCATCCTGTCCGTCGGCTACCTGTTGTGACCTATTTCACACATCGCCCCATTGCAAATGGGGACCCCCAGTTGTTTTCCTTTTGGGATTTGTCCTCTGCGTTGCAATTTCATTGGTCCATTTGTTTGAGAGTACAAAGTTAGAATTCTGAGAATTACCCGAGTCAAGTTAAGAATTCAAGCTCGTATCAATGCCTAGACGTCATGGAAGTGCTTAGAAGGTCCAGTAGACAAGGAACGCCATTGCTTTGAGTCAATTCTGACACTTCCTATTTTTTAGGGATTTTTTATTTTTTTTTATATATTTTTGGCACTTTTGGACCGATCCGGACTTCCTATTTTTTAGGGATTTTTTCTTTTTTCTATTTTTAGAAAGTGTCGAGGTTTTGTTGTCCCACAGGTCATGGAGTCAACGTTCATCTTCAGAATCAAAATCTTGCATCTCCGAGAGTAAAAAGCAACGAAAAATCACAAAAAGCAAAAAAAATCTCCAAATTAGGGTTTTTGATCCAGATGATCCGGAAAGCATGAAATTTGTCTAAGTGTTTAAGAAAAGTAAAATTTGTTTAAGGCAAGGTGCGCCCATGGAAGATGAAGAGATGGCAAGCTCTTTACAAAGTCCGCCCATGGAAGGAAGGAAATTTGTCTAAGGCAACACAAAGTCCGCCCCACCTTGGAGAGGACATGGCAAGACCAAGATGAAGTCCACCCAAGTTGAGAGGAAGATGGCATAGGACAAGTGAAGTCCGCCCATTCATTTGGCATGAAACTTGCAAAGTCCGCCCACCTAGCATGATAAAAGTTTCTAAGGCATGAAGAAAATCATGAATGGCAAAGAGGCCTCCAAGTCCACCAAGCCAAGAAGAGGAGAAGAAAACTTAAAATTTGACTAAGTATGGAGCAACGTCCAAACTTAGGCCAAGTTCGCCCTTGGAATGATGAAAATTGTCTAAGGCACTGTGAAGTCCACCCTAGGCCAAGAAGAGAAAAAGTCTAAGTATTGGCAAAGTGCGCCCACCAGGGAAATGTCTGGCCAAGTGACAAGTCCGCCCACCAAGAGAAGAATGGCGAGAAAGTCTTAAAGTCCGCCCTAGCTAAATGAGATAAATGAAATGATTTAGAAAATAATTACTTAGCCATGGGTAAATTAAATATCGCCAAAATTAAATGGTTTAAATGGGCTGGAAAAGACAAAAAGGGGTTGGAAATTTAATACTTTGGATATTTTATTATATATTTTCCAACACTTAGGAAAATTAATTTAAAATGTTCGATGCCTACTAAAAAATGAAAAATAACACGAGAAATATCAATTCTGCCTTAGACAAAATCAAATTTTGCCTTAGACAAAATCAAATTTCGCCTTGATTAGAAGATCGAAAGGGTTGGAAAATTGAACTTAATACATAGAATATTTAATATTTTCCAACGTTTAAAATAAATATTCAGCACTTAGGCGAATTTTTGAGCTCAAAGAAAGAAGAAAATCTAAGGGATTCTGGCTGAGGATGGCACTAGGATAAAAAATGGAAACTTTCTTTCAAAATCTCTAGTATTGGAAGAGATAAAACAAGTGTAAACTTGATGAACTTAGAAAGAAAACACAAAGTTGCTAAAACTATCAACTTTTCCAACCTTATAACAAGTTCGACTTGTTTCTTCCAAATCATTCTTTCGCAGGTTGATCAAAAGTTTCCTCTTAGCTAAAAGATAAAGTTTGGAAGGAAGAATTTGTGAAGGCAAAGTAGATTTTCTCAGTGGAGGAGTAAATTCTTGAGCTAGAAGGACGTAATTGCTGAAGAAATAAAGTGAAATTTTCAGCTGAAGGGTGTATTTTCCAGCAAAAGGTGTATTTCTTCTCTTGATTTGAGTGGATTTTCAAAAGTTGAATTTGATTTGCAGCCAGAAGATACTTTCAAAGGTTTAAAATTGGATTGGCTAAGTTCTTCTATTCTTCTTCCATCTTATTTCGTCACTCTGACAAAGATTTGTCAAGGACTTAATCAAGTTCGCCATTTTCAGCTTGCTTTTTCACAAAAAATTATCTTTTTAACAAGCTGAAAGTAAAAACTTTCGAAAAAAGGCCTAGAAAAACCAGATTTTAAAAGTCTCCATAGTAATGTTAATTCTTTTTGTATTTATTGTAGGTTGATGACCACTTGAGGAGAACCATCGAGAAAGACACAAATGAAGTTCGCCAGCAAGGGACTGTAGCCGGAGTCGAAAATTAATTCTAAGTGGAAAAATATTATAGATACCAATCTCGAGCATGTTGACTTCAAAGAATTCAAGAAGAGGATGTATGGACACGACGGATTCCTACCAACACCAATTGCTCGTCGGATGATGATGAATGGCATCGTCCAAGCAGTCGGGTTCCCACCAGCCGTAGAATGTGTTGAATTAATGGTAGAATGCGCCATCTATTATAATCCACAGGAGAGGCAGATTATTGCGCCGGACGGGAGAATATTAGCTCATCTCGGAGAGTTGGCAATCCATGAAGCATTTGGCATACCAACCTACCACCGAACTTCGTACAAAACTAAGGAGGATGCTAGAAAGTTATACGAATACCAGCTTGAACTCTGTGCAACCAACATTAATAAGTCATGGCTGGAAAAACCAAGAGCCTCTACTAAGAAAATGCCCAAGAAACTACTTCGTACAGACTTTGAGGACTATGGGGACATTATTTTATTATTAAACAGAATAGCAGACAATCCTCTAGGCGCGCCATGGGAGACATTGATGTACTATTTCATAGATGAAATCACCTCAAATGTGAAAATGCTGAACTGGTCCCGGATGATCAGTGACAATCTCCATGAGGAACTAATCAATCTGGAAAGGAAAAGATCATTCCACATGAGCTCCTATATCATCTATCTGTTGGCGAGGACTTGTTGGCATTTCAATTAGCACCTCTGGAGTGCTTATTGGAAGTGGACAGCTATTGCAAGTGTGTTAGTACATGCTCTTCGGATTATAGAGAGGAAGATCTCTCTTTGCTGATTTTCTACTGTAAAAAAGGGGTGTACTAAGATTTCTATCTTTTTTACCCAGCGGCAGGACACAAGGGTGCATAAACCAATGCGCCGTAGCTAAGCCTTTTTTCTGGTTTCCGCAGATCTTAACTACGACTAACTAAGCTTCTAAACTATCCTACCCCCCCAAGATAAACAGAGCATGAGGGCGTAGGAGCGAAATGGGTTGGTTGGATCAGTTGAATCCTCCGTCTCAATGGACTATGTCTGAGGCTTTAAACCTTCGGATATATACCAAGATAGGGCTCGATACAACTAAACACTCGTTACGGTAAACTGGATCTAAGACTTGCCAAGGAGGAGGAACCCCTATCCGAGGTGTAGGCTTGGAAACATCTCATTGGAAACAACAAGGAACGATGGCCTGTCTAGCAGGATTCCCGAGGAGGTGACGACACCTGTCCAAAGTGTAGGCTGCAAAACAAATCATTAAACAACATCAAACGATAATGATCGATGACAAAATATCCAAGGAAGTGACGACATCTGTCCAAGGAGGAGATTGAAACAATGCACTATTTAGAACAAGACTTTGAATACACTCAAGTATTTAGATCAAGCAAGCATGCACTATTTGATTTATTTCTTCAAGGTTCTCCAAAGAATTACAAAGGTCGGGACAGCAAAGGCACGAAGTCATGCACAATTGCGATCAACCAACGAACTCTCATCCAAGAGTGAACAGATATAAACAAGCTAACTCTGACAACAATGGCGCAACAATTTTGCTAGCAAATAAAGGTTAAACAAATAAAGAACCTAAGGCTCTTATTTATAGAAATTCAAAGGAGTAGCCAACCCTAAAATCTCCTTGAGTTAACAAACAGTTCTTGCCAATCAGCAAGATTTATTTCTCTGTCTAAAAGTAGGTGAGCAAACAGTTAACTGGAAATCTTCTTCAGTTAACTGAAACTAAACAAAAGTCAAACTGGAAGTCTACCTTAGTTGACTGACACCTAACTAAAAGTGAACTTATAATTACAAATATGTCTCCAAATAGACATCCACCTTTTGAGGAGATCTGAGATCCACAAACCGTGGGAGTCAAATAGACATCCTAGATTAGTGGGATCTGACATGCATGATCTGTGGAGGTCTGGAGTCAACTTGGAAAGGGGCATCAAGTTGACTTCAGTCATAATTAATGCTCTTTGGAGGGTAGGACGTCCTTCCTTGGTGCTTTACACCTCTTCACCACTGGTCAACAAAGTCTCTATCTAGTCATTGACCTCTTCGGCCTCCAGGCAATTAATGCTTTTCAAGGTGACTATGTGGCGTCTAAGCATTTCTTCACCCATCTCAAGCTGTTGCTGATAGATTATGCATTGGGCAGCTGCTTCATCTAACTGGATAGACATGGCTGCAATTTTGGCTAATTTGCGGCCATTAGGATCTTCAAGGAATGAAGATCAGATGACATCTTGGAACCGTGTCTGTATCGTTTCAAGCTCAACATATTCTCCTCCTTCTCGTTGATATTCTAACTCAGTGAAGGATATTACCAACGTTCTTGCGAAGTTGATAATATTGGCGACAAAGCGTCTATAATCAATCAGCTCCACAGAGTTGGCATCGTAGGCTCTCACCTTCTATGCCACCTGTTCTTTCCACTCAAAGAGATGGTGTTTGTTCTCAGTGGTTGTAACTGATGCATATGCCTATTGTAGATCAGCAAATGTCATCTCCTCTCTCAGCCTCTCTTGAGCTGCCTTCACATCTAACTGCAGGATTTCTGATCGAAGTCCATGTGCTCTGTCACTCAGCTGATATGCTTCTGCTAATACACACCTTCCTTTGATGACAAACTCATCCACTTGACGTCTCAAGTGTTTTCCGTATGTAATCAACTAATGATGGTTTCTTTCAGCTGGGAGATCCAATAGTCCTTGAGGCAAGGCCGAGGAGTTTGGAGTATCATGTATCAAACTAGAAATGTACAATTTTAGCTGACGGATTTCAGCCTTCAAGGCTGCTTTGTCTTATCCATCCTTTGTCATCCTTTCTTTGACACTCGCTGAGGCGATTCCAAGAAGTTCTCCCTCCACCTGTCGAGTGGTCTTTCCAAGGTTCACCTTTGAAAGCGTGAAATCCTCAACCCTCACATTATGTATATCTTTGTCTTCAGGCGGGGCAGCAGTCTCTACGATAACCTTGTTCTCTGCATTCTTCTCTACATGTGTCTGCTTCTTCAACTTCTTTGCCGGCATGTCTTGTGGGACATGATGGAATTCAGAGAAGTGAAGCTGATAAGAAGGTCTCTCCCTCTTCCTCCTAAGCGAGCTTTCCAGCCAGATAGAATCTCGGGTAGTATTGCTGGGAGGAGGAGCATATGTCCCCCGAATGCTGGAAGAACGAGACTGTGCCGTGGCAATGCCTCGTGGTGGCGAGTCCAAATCAATAGGGCTTTGCGACCTCTGTGATGGTGGTGAAGTAGGTGGCTCTGTTTCTATTACAGGCACTGCTTCTACTGCAACCTCTTCTACAATGAGCTCCATCTCTGCCTCGATTATCTCAATCATTGGCTCTGGGGTAGCTGCAACGGTCTCAACTGTTTCAGGTAAATTGGTGGCTGTCTCCACCTGTACCTCTTGCCGGCTTGTGCTGGCAATTCCTTTTCTCCCCCATGTGCTCCCTAACATCCGCATTCCATCTGGAAGAATGCTCATTTTCTTCTACCTGGGTTTCCTCCTAGACGGGGTAGGTAGTCTAAACTGAACCGCTGGCGGCTCTGATCAGGGAAGTACTACTTTCCTTGTCCTTTTACTGTCAAGGTAGAGTTGACTGTGTCGAACTACTCTACCCGTTCTTTCCTCAATAGACGTACTCTCTTTCGCGTACCCGTCTACTTTGCCGAGTGGTTGTGAATCCACTAGACTCGTGAAGAAGGAAGAAAGAATGACTTCTTCTTCGTCATCAGATAAGCCCTCAATGTCCTCTGACATGAATTCTGCAATTTGTGAGAGCTTGAATCTGCTATGGTTCTTTCTCACTTCGAACTCATCTTCGCATTTGACCCAAAAATCTTCCATGAAAGGTTCATGTGATGATCTTTGTTCAAGGTGTGCTGTGAAGATGCCTCTGGGGTCATAGGATGGCCTCTTGTTGATGAGGTACTTGAGATTAAATCTCAGTATTTCTTGGCTTATCAACCTGGCATGTGCTGCAGTCCTGTATCTGTAGAATCCTATCTTGAAAGGAAAGTTTGAGCAGACTTTTTCTTTATGCGAAGGTAAGAGTGAACCTCAGCCAACTGCCTCAGGAATTCCATGAACACTACCCTATTTGAGGGGTTGCGTGGCATCATGACGGGGTGACCATTGTAGCCATACACACGTATGTAGGTGAAAGTGGGGAATTGGATGAACCAATCCGCTCAGTCCACCATTGTTGCCTTAACTGCTGGTGAAATACGAACGTGTATCTCATGGTCTAGCTCGTGCACGGTGTGCATAGTGAAAAGGTCATTTATCTTCTTGAAGTGCCTTTCCGCTAGAGTGAACTCAAGGCGAGGAAAGTATTCTTGGACCTTTTGCACACCCAGGGTTCCCACAGTGTTTAATGTTCTGAAATCACCTTGGAAGGCTATCAAGTAGACTAGGTATGAACACATGTGGAAACGGTGCTCTTCTAGAAACCTGGTGAATTGTTGGTGGAGTGTGTCACTGATCAGGGAGGCCCAGTCGTAACGTTCTTTTCTGCTGATTATTTTGCCAATAATGTAGAACATCCACGGCTGGAAGGATTTTTCCTTCTCTTGTCTAGTGACTCTGCTGAGTAGGGTGATTAACACTCCATACTCATCTTTGAATTCTCCTCTACCAACAAATCTGGGCAAGCTGGTTCTCTTTGTTTTCAACCAATGTTCAGCCATTATAAGCGAGCATTCATCCTTTGAAGCCTCAAACGCCTTTTCGCATTCAGTCACTGATATAACCTTCTTGGTAGGGCATGGTGGAATTGCAAAACAAGTCTCTATGTCCACCGACTTCAAGCTGCAAATCACCCTCCTGTCTACTAACAGGATCTCTCTTGTAGTCGGGTTGTAATGCTTTGTGCAAGCAGTTACAAGCTCAATGCTCTGTAAGGTGATCGGAATAGACATAGCTTGGAACAAACCAGATTCTTCAATGTTTTCCAACGTAATTTGGTTCATGCCCTCCAAGTCTTCAGAACTGACCTCTGGATTTTTTTGCCATAAGTCTGTGTCAATCATTTTCAGGTAATCATGGTATAAGACCGTTTTCATCTTGTATTGTACTTGAGAGTATTGCATTCTGAAAACCTTGAATATTGACTGGGCACTTGACCCTGTTCTGACACTTTTCTGGAATTGCTAAAAATAGCCTTGTCGGAGGTAGTTTTTACGAAAATTTTTGAGACATGGGTTTTGCTGAGAATGATTTTCTAAACAAACCCAGATCATCAGAAATTCGGAAAAATGAGTTTTTCTTCGCCATGCAAAAGCCCTTTGGTGGCAGAGGCAGCAGGGGTACCAGAAAGTGATTTTTCTCAGAAAATTCTAACACATGGGTTTTGTTCGTGCTTCAAAGCTAAACAAACCTAGTTTGTCTGTTTTTCAATATTATACTTTTTTCCGAAAACCCTAAAAAATAGGGGCAGTAGGGCTACTTTTTCTGGAAAAATCTACCGTGTGGGTTTTGTTGAAAAAGCTATGCTGATCATACCCAGTTGGCCAGATCTGTGATAATCTGTCGTTTCCTGTGACATGCAAAGGAAGATAGACAAAAATAGAGGAAGTAGACAAAAGATGGATTGGAAGTTTATAAACTGCCACTTTGCAATAATCTATCTCTGGAAGCAATCTTGGGGAAAGAATGTTTTTACTGCCAATGATCTTCAATAATATTGAAGATCCGTCCAAAACCTTTGCCAGATCTTGAAAACGTGTTCTTGAGAGCTATTTGATGTTTTATCCTTCAACCTGCAAAAAGAATAATGAAGAATGGGATGCCTAGCATGAATATAAGGTAATTAGGGTTACGATCCATCAAGTATGGAAGACAACTCATGATTCAGGCCTAATCTGGAGTTCCAAAAGATGATTTCCACTGATTGTGGAGTGTTTGGCCTCTTTTTGGCTCCAAATTTGCTAACTCAAGTCAACACTTTTGCTTTGACTTCTTTTAGGCGTCCATCTTTGAAGTTGATCATTTTGTCTATTTTGCAAGCTGAAGTGCTCTTGTTTGATCTTTGATTTAGGCTATTCAGTTGATCTCTGGCAGTGGCTGGCAGTTCTGTTGTTGAGGTGGGATCAACATGATGAGATATGCCTGGGAGAGGTTAACTCAGAATACTGAGTTTAGGTCTCTAGAAAGAAGGGCGCCTTTCCTTGAGAGGGGCGCTTTTGACAATGCCTTAGTCAATTTTCATTGACTGTTCTTCGTTTTGACCTTTTCAGACCCTCTTTGCTTTGATCTGACGTTCTCGATGTTAGATGAATCAGATGACTCTGCTTGACGATGCATCGGGTAGCCGGTTCGGTCTTGCTCAAGATGACTGACTTCTCAGTTGAAGCTAGCAAGTTTAGGTCCTTCAAACTAAAGGGTGCCCCTGGCCAGCAGGGGCGCTTTTAGCTTTTGATTGAATTTCTCCATGCTGTGAACTGCTTGACTTTGACCTCCTCCATCAAATGATTGATTTTTTGGAAGTTATTGCTGATAGTCTCACTGACGAGGCAGGTCATATCCGAGAAGGTCATCCTGGGAGGCAGTGAAGATTCTGGTTGAATTTGGATGCCTTCAAGAAAGGGCGCCTTTCTTCAAGAGGGGCGCTTTTAGCCATGCCTTAGCCATTTTCTGGCTTATCTTTCCAGTTCTTCAATTTTGGCTTTTCCTGCTTGATCTCAACTCGTGATCGTTTGGTGTGTCTTATGGACTTGCTGTTAGATTGATCATGTAGCTGGGAGGAAGCTGGAAAGATATCATGTATAGAGTTGCTTCTTATGGATTCATTTGGTGCCTGCAACTGAGGGGTGCCCTTGGCTAGCAGGGGCGCTTTTACCTTGAAGCTCTTTGATTTGACATCTTTGTCGTTGATGGATCCTCCATACGTTGCTGACGGTTGGTCAATGATACCTGAATCAAATGATCTTGCTGATTGTTTGGTTGTCGAGCCAGCATGAAAGTGAAGAGGATGACTGAGTTGAAGATGCCAAATGATTACATTTGCCCTCTGAGATCCAAGGGCACCTTTCTTCAAGAAGGGCGCTTTTAGCCACTGTAGACTGTGTTTTGCCTTGGTAGACAAAATGTCCATCTACCCAAGTTAGCCAAATTTTGGCCTTTTTGGTTTTGAGAATCTCCTTCGTTGAAACAACATCTTTTTGACCTTTTCCGCCATAGCTTCTTCGTTGAAGCTTTTGAGGTTTAGCTTTCAGCACCTAGTACTGGCCCATCTGCCATTAATGGCTGCGGAGCTCCTAACTTTGTTTATGAAAAATAGAAATAGACCCATCAGAGTAAAACATGTATTTTGATAATTCTGACTCGATCAATGTGATTGTGAAGGCAATTGACCCTATCAGAATTATTTTCAATCATTTCCGGGAAGGTCCTTTTTTTTAGGGTTTCCTTAAAAATAGGGGCGTAAAACCCTAATTTTCATTTTTTCAGAATTTTAACCATAGGTTCCTTGACAGAAACCCACAAAGACTCCATGTTTGTTTTGACCTAAAACATACTTTCGATGGCATTTTTACATTGTTTAGCTCAAATTAAGCAGAATGCCAAAAATTTCATTTTGGGTATAACATGACTTACAGATATGCAGGATTGATTTGAAAAGGCGTAGTTGGCAATGGAGAAAATGAATTGAAGTCTTATGACTATTATCCGCAGTTGCAGCTTAGTGAGAAGGCCCACTTCAGATGAGCAAACGATGCTTTTCTCATGTACATCACCAGAATATTCCAAGGAGGAACTCACCAAAGGCTAAAAGCCTAATCAACAAGTATGGATCCTGGTTCATCCAGTTTTCGAGATTCACGTACATAAGGGTTTGGGGGTTCAATGGAAGTCCTTACCGACTTCCAATCTATCCCACTAATAGAATGGTTTTGCTGGAAATCCTAAGGTAGTTTGAAACATACCAGAACCTCCAGAGGTCAAAGCAGAAGGTGGCCATCACTTTCCCGTTCTTCATCTCAAACATGCTAGAATCCTATCCTTCGGCATAAGCAACTGAAATTGCTAGACTGGAGATACAATGGTATCCGTTCACAACTTACCGGTCTAGGGAGAATTTTGATCCTCACCACCATAATGGGACCGTGAACGGAAGGAAGTATAAGCATAGAGTGGATCTGGAGGACTTCTGGGCGGATGTTGCAGATGAGTATGAGGTCAAAAAAAGGCTATGGTCCAGATTGCCAGCAAGCCTGATTAGAATGACTGAGCTTTGCCATGTACCTGACTAGCTCGAGGATGACGAAGACTATGTCCAACCGTGCTTTGATGAGAGCTGGCCTCTTCCTTTAGTGAAGTGGTTAGAGCCTGAGCTTGCGGATTCGAATACCTTGATGAGGCCGGTGGTCAAGTATTCTCAATGGTGGGTTGACCAGTAGGTTCAGGAGTTAGGACAGAGGAAGACGACGCTCACTCTTGACTTGCTGAGTGAGATGGAATCTTACTCCTCGAATGCAGAAGCATCCCACAGTGCTGAGTTGATTGAAATTACCAACTCCCAGAAGAGGAAGGAGGCAGCTACAAATGCAAAACCTGTTCAAAAGAGACAAAGGGTGGAGCCATCTCATTCCGCTGCATCCAGGAATATTGATAGTGGCCACTGTGGATGATTCATTGGTTGACATGAGAATTCTGTCCCTGATTCATGAGGGTAATATTGAGCCAATCCAGCTAGACGATGATGAGCCCCCGTCTCCTATGGCACAAAAATATAGGGTTTAGAGAATGAAATGGATATTCAGAATGATGAATTTCAAGAGGTAATGATTTCCGCTCTTAAAGGAATTTTGGATATTCCAGGTGGAGAAAATGTTCAGGAGGAGGATGACATTGAACAACGCACAATTCCTGACTGGTTGAAGGAAAGAGTGAAGATATAGGTGCCAGTTGGGCCTTAGGAGGAAGATGCTGCTGCAAATTTCTTGGCTAGGTTAGAGCAAGTTGCTGTAAAGAAGCCTGCCAAGAAATTCTCCACGATCCAGGAGGATGAAGCCAACAGTCGTTCTGTGCATATGGCAGTACCGACAATAGACAAGCCATAGGAAGATATTGCTCCCCTTAATACGTCATCACCACTGTTGACTTGGGCCAAACGACAAAAGGCCAGGAAGTTGAAGAGTTGGATAATTTAGTCTCTACTATCAAGGAAAGACTAGAGAAGGAAGTGGCGAAGAAGAAGGAATATGAGAAGGAGGTCGAGTGCCTGAAGGAGTACATTCAACACCTGACCAAACCGCTGAATCAGCATGATGCAACAACTCCTCCTCTTCTAAACTCCTCATAGGAAATGGCCAAGGACGTTGAAGAAGATATCGTCACGATTAAGGAAGCCAAGGAATGGATGGTGAGTAAAAGCACAGAAGTGGCTACATTCCTGGAGAGATTGACATTGGCCTACGGACAGACTTCCTTGTTGCTTTCTAGAATTGCTATCATGGCAGAAGTTTGGGATAATCTTCCGGACATTCTGGATAGGATCATTCCATGCCTCAAGAGTGCTGAAGGGATTTCCAAAACAGGAGTTGATCGACGAGAACGTAATTGCAGTAGGCATCGCTTACGACTTCCACACCCGGTATTGGGCATTGACAACACGGGGCGAGGTCTTGGAGAGAGTGAAGTCTGACGGAATCAAAGTTGAAGAGCAAGTTAAGGAGATTCAAAATAAGATTTTCCTCATAGCTGCAGATATTCTTGATAAAGAAATCATCCGAGAGAATGACTTATAGCTGGAAAATCTAAGACACAGAGTCCAGGAAATCTTCTTCTCCATCACAGGACTGATTCCGAGACAAAACTTAACTAGGGTGGCGAACCTCTCATCTATCCAGGATGCCTTGTAATGTCCCCTTCCTAGGCAGTATAGTTGATTTAGGGGTTAGCCTATCATTCAGATCCTTGTAGGCTGACAGATGTGTTTAGAGGGTCGCTTGAGGCAGTTATCCTGCGTTTGGGAACCTTACTCCATCAGTTGATTCAGGTTTGGGCCTTGAAAGACTCTTACAAAATTTTTTTCAGATACTTACTATTTATAGTAAGTCAAGCAGACAGGGGTTACTATTTCTGGCAGGGCACCTGGTTCAGTTGGTCAGCTCAGTTTTGATCGAGTTTGATGATTTGATGAGCAAGCAATGATTATTGGAGCATTTGATAATTATTAAAAGATTATTAATTTGACTTTATAATATAAAGTCACTTTAATGAAATATTGAAGTAATTATTTAATGGCAAATTATAAAGTATTAATACTTTATAATAAAAGGGGCGAATAATATTAAATGAGTGTTTAATTACTCATTAAAAAGGGGACGCCATTATTTAATGAAATTTCCTAAGTTCAAAAGAGGCGTACTTTATATTATTAAATGCATTTTAAGTTGCTTTTTGAAGGGGGTCAACTTTTTGTGAAGAGATATATATTTCACAAAGACAAATCGAATTTTCATTCATGATTATTCTAATTTGTCTATTTTTCTCTCTGAGAGCATTGGAGTTTGTGAAACAAAGGTTTTTGCAAATCATTGGGTTTTCGAGAACGTTCCCTCTTCAGAATTAGACATACTGAGGCTGTGAAATACCAGTTGAAGATTATCAATTGAGTGGCTTCACACAGGAGTCAATACAGTGCATATTGTGGAGTTTGTATTCAGATTTTTTGGTCGATTTATCTCTAGTAGTGAATCTTTTTCGTTGACTGGTTTATCTAGCATCTAGCACGAATTCCAAGGTTGTACGGATTTCTTATTTGCTGGTTCAGGCCATACTTTTGCAGCAGCAGGGGCCGTACTTTTCCTACAGGCAAAAATGCCTTGCCTTTTTTGTCAAATCCTTCCTCTAGTGGTGGCGCCTTGGTCTTCTGGGGTTCCTGTGACGATTATCCAGAGGAAGAGCATTATTGTTGTGATTGGCCGTACCATTTTGTCTTATTTCAGGCAGCTTTAAATAAAAACCAGGTTTTTCCATATTAATTTCCATTTGCTTGTTGCATGTCTGGATTTCGCAGTTGTAAGCCTTCTGAGAATTTAATAAATCATCGATCTCAGATTAGATGCTGTATTTCTTGATATCTCATCGTCTGGTATTTTATTTATATTTTTCAAGCGTTTATTATCAAAATCGCACGTTTATGTTTTATTGCAAAAATTACAGAAAAGACCACAAAATTCATCAAAACAAACAAAAACTTTCATTATCGTTAGAAGTCAAGGTCGAGAGACACGTGGTCTCTTACATGCCTTCATGAAGAATGAACCAGAATGGGAGAATGCCTTTGCCGGATATGCCGAAGACTTGTACTGGCTGGAATTCAGAATCGACATGTTGTCGTAGGTCACGATGGAAGAGGTCATCCCGATCGTGTCTAGGTTCATCGAACACACTGCTGGTTGAGAGGATAGGGACGCACCTCCTTGGAAATAGCTCCCGACACCACTTGTCTTACATGCAATTAGTGTTAGTAATATTTTTAGAAACCCTAATTAGGGTTGATATGTATTGATGTTGGCAGTTGATTTGTTTCAATCTTGGCCTTTCATTTATTCTCAGAAACTCTATATAAACTCTTGATCTCTCATTTTCATTTTGTGAAGAGAGTAGTATGAAATTGTTGCGCATTGCTACTTCCGATAATAAAAGCTCTTATGCATGATTTGCTTTGAATCCCTTTTATTTTCAAGTGGTTTGCAAGGTTGCATATCTCCTTCAACACTAGATTAGAATTAAAATAGAATTTGATTTGAATGTTTGTTAAATGAATGAAAGATTTGATAGTATTGATTGGTGAGACTTAGCTCATTCTTTCTTTGAATAGATGATTTTTTTTCAATGCATAAAGTTAGCTCGAGCTTTTAATTGTGGATGCTTAGCTTCAGTCTGAATGAATATTGTTCAAGACATGAAAATTATAATCACACCCCTTGAAGATTGCACCCACTTTGTGTAGTTGTCCTAGGGAGGAGAAGCAAAGCGTGGTTACTAGTTTCACCTAATCAATACCATCTCTTGAATTCCTAGGAATAGATTAGAGCTTCTAAACCCTTATCTTTTTACACTTTTTTTGAAGTCCTACAATTGAAAAGCCCCAATGGAAAGAGCATTTAACGTTAAAATCCTCTAATTCCTAAACTTGTGAATGATTTCTAACATAAGTCCCTTTGTGCGTTACTAGCATATCACAACGCCCATGGAGCTTATCCACATTTCAAGACCTGACAGAAGAAACCTTGGAGTCACCATATGATCTTCTCGCAATCTTAGCATACGGGGTGATTTTGTTCAAGAGAGGATAGAGTGTCTTTGGACATTTTATTCTGAAGTGTTCAGTGGATGATAAAACGTACACCAACACTACCCAAATCATTTCACATGTTTTGCAATGTTGTACTGGATCTTTTGCCTGTTGGCTGGCAGAGTCACCATCCTTCCCCGATACCCTCCTTGTGTGTTGGAACTGACTGTACTAGTTCTCCTACTACGTCTTGGTGCATCACTTGCACTCTTGAACCATGTATGAGTCTCTTCCACGTCTTCTGTCAGCATCCTCGACACCTCAAGTCTCTTGGGGTTCGTTCCAGTACTCCCTCTGCCCTGGGGTCTTAGGCTCAGATCTTCTAGTCCTCAACACTTCGTCATCATCCGATATGGACAACTTTGGAATGCGTTGGATACTACTGTCGAGATCTTCACTTAATTCATTTTCACTGTCATAAATTTTGTATCTTTCTCCGTACGGTGTACTGAAGGGTCCTTCATCCCTTTCCTCGACTAGGCTTTGGTGTGCTCTTATGATAGATCGATCAATTGCATCCAGGTTTTGGTGCGCTCTTGCAATGGATTTATTTATTTTAGTTATATCTTCATGGACTTCTTTGTCAAGTTCTTTTAGCCTTTGTTTTCTATTTTCTTGCTCCTATAGCTTGAGTGATCGCCGAAATTTCTCTTCTTGAGTTTCTTGCTTGATTGGTACTCGGTTCTTGTCTTTGTTAGCTTCTACGGGCATTATAGGTTGTCACGTGATCATTGGTTGCCGAGAGTACGTGTTCGATTGGTGTCCTGTTCTTCCTCTTCTCGCTTGGTTCTCTCCTCGTACTGCTGCAGTATTTGTTGTGTCCAGCATTCCTAGTCGCTCTCCGCCTAAAGGTGCTGCAAGATGATGAAATGGCGGGACAGGAATCTTGGCAAACAGTTGAGGAGATGGTCAATCTTGTCGTTCACTTGCAGCCTGTCCTAGATGATTTCCTGAGGGATCTATCGCTTGAGAGCTTCCCTCCGTACATGATCCCTAAGCGATATATCCCACAGGTTCACCAAATCCTATGTCAAATCGTCTTCCCGTTCTTCGTTCGCTTGCACAGGCTCTTCCGCTAATCAACCCATTACGACACCATGTTGCTACCGAGTGACTTCCTAAGTACGCTTAGACAACGACGACAAATGTTTGTTTACTCAATATGGGTACAATGACGTACGGAGTAAACGGAGATAATATAATAACATTGACAGCATATAATAATCATATGGCAATCGCACAAAACATAGATATACTTCTTTATTAAGTATTCGGCAATTACATCATAATGTCTCGAGACAGAACATAGCATAGCATAGCAGAACCATCCCCCTTCCCGACTACATGACTCAAGTACATATAGTATGTCGGCGATGGTTAAGGCACCAACCGTCGCATCCCTTCATTAGAACTAATGTTTTCATCAGGAACTGTTCCTGAGACAACTAACCAACATGACACGTACATAAGTACATGGAATATTAATATTAACTAATATCTTATTTACTTAAGGCTCACAGCCGACCAAGTACACTCTCGGCCAACTACCTTGACTCATGGACGACTACATCATCCCCCCAACAAAGTAGTCGTCTTCCAGACGACTGAAAACCAAGAATGGCAACTGATCTTTCCTTGCCAACTGATTGTCACTCTTACCCAATACTCCATCTCTCTCCACCAATTTCTCCTCGAGAGCTGCAACTCTCATCTACTCGATAGACAATTGCTCCTATACAATGGTGGCTGGTGGCACTGTAATTTGCCAATTCCAACAAATCTGATGGGGGTCTGGGGGCAACGCCCCCAGTGGGGTCAAGGGGCAGCGCCCCTTGCGAGGGTCTGGGGGCATCGCCCCCAGCGGGGTTTGGGGGCAGCGCCCCTAGCGAGGTCGAGGGGAAGCTCGTATTGACCTCCTCCAACTCACACGTACGGACTTCTGCTCCCTCATGCGTACGACCCTTCTCAACCGTACAAATTCCTTTTGATTCAGCCGTACGGTTCTTCCCACGACCTCTCGCACAAATTTCCTGTTTATGCGTATGGATTTCCTATTTTGCCGTGCGGTTTTCTCTTTGCAATGTACGAATCCTTCTTGGTTTAGCCGTACGGCTAGCTGTCTTCAACGTACGGGCTTCTGAGCTTGGCGTACGGACTACTGCGTTTGGCATACGGATTTTTGAGTATAGTGATCTCAATGTGGCGTACGGATTTCTGTCTTTTTCGTACGGATTTTCCTTCAGTTTGGTGTACGGAGTTTTGTTTGTGGCGTGCCAGTGAATGGCGTACGGATTTCTTGGCCTGGCGTACGGATTGCTCTCCTTCCTGGCATACGGATTTCTCTCCTGCCTGGCATACGGATTTGGCAAGTTCCGTACCAACTCCGTCTTCTCTTTGTCGTACGGACTTTTCCTTTTGGCGTACGGATTTCTATCTTTGGCGTACGGATTTGGCAAGTATCGTACCGGCTCTGTCTTCTCTTTGTCGTACGGATTTCTGTCTTTGGCGTATGGATTTGGCAAGAATCGTACCGGCTCTGTCTTCTCTTTGTCATACGGACTTCTTCTAGCATACGGATTTTGCCAGTGCCGTACCAGCTTTGTCTTCTCTCTGGCGTACGGGCTTCTCCTTTTGGCGTACGGATTTTGCAAGTGTCGTACCAGTTTTGTCTTCTCCCTGTCGTACGGAGTCCTCCTTTTGGCGTATGGACTTCTTCTGGTGTACCAATCTCCTTTGTTGTATGGTTTCCTTCCTCCAATGTACGGATCCCTTCTCTTTCAACCGTACGGCTAATTGCTCCCGGCGTACGGATTTTTGTATTGGCCGTGCAAACTCCTTGTGTATTGGACGTACAGACTCCTGGCGTACGGCTTCTTGTTTTTGGCGTACGGATTTCTCCTCACTGTGGCGTACGAACCTATGGCTCTTGTTTGTCATACGAGCTCTGTACGGACTTGTCTTCTCCTTTTGGCGCACCAGTTCCTCCGTCTCTTTTCTTCTCTCTGCATTTTTAACATTTTCTAATTCTTCTACGTCTGGTTTTGATGTTCCTTCTTTGTACTCTCCATACTCGGCCAGAAGTGTCTGGCTGGACATGCCTTGTTTCTCTTCTTCCTTGATTTCTCCAATCTGTAGCATGTTACACTCTCGGTGGAACACTTCATAGTCTTCCATCTGCCAATGAAATAAGCCATTCAGTGAGCTTGTCTCATCCTCCGAATAACTCTCAAGTTCCAGTACGTCCTCAGTGTTTGGTTCCATCGTCTTCCTTCCTTCGTCAACATCTGATTCCCCTTCGTTCGATTCTGATTTGGAGGACGCCAATTCTTCGCTCACAGCCTGGTTCTTCAAGTCGATGACATACTTCTGCTTGTTGTTCTCGATTGAGAGTGTGTTTCTCTTCCAATTATGATTTGCCTTGGCGGCTATCAGCCATCCTCTCCCAAGTAGTGCATCATATGCTTTCCTCTGTAATGGGATGATGACAAAATTTAGCAAAAACTGTTGTATCCCGATCATCACCTTTTGTGCCATCAGCGTCCCCAACGGCTTGATACCATGTTGATCGGCACCGACGAGTTGGAATGTCAGTGGCTAGAGTGTAGGCTTTCCCAGGCTCTTCCATGTGTCTTCGGGCAGTATGTTGACTCCTGATCCTCCGTCGACGATAGTATTTGTCAAGATATTCCCTCCGATCTCCATCTGCACAATCGCCGGCATCTTCCTGATGTTCGCCGTGAGTAGTATGGGATCAATGGTTTGTTTACCGTATGGTGGTGAATTTGGTACTAATTCTTGCCTTCGGTCCTCCACTCGCGATTGCTTGACATCCCCAAGGACGTTTGTCATTGCCAGTCCCAACTGCGGCAATGTTTGGAGAAAGTCAGTTACTTTGATCAGTATGGTGGTCTGCAGTACTTGCCGTATGATGTTCATTTCCGCCTCCGACCGTCGAGAGGTCTCTAGTTTCTCAAGAGATATTTTGTTCTCCTTCGCCATAGCCAGTTCCACTTCGGCTTTTGCTTCCTTCATCCTTTGTTTTTCTGTACGTGGATCTGGGTAGGTTGCCTTCTTTGCTTGCGCTCTGGTGATCGCCAGTACCTCTTGTTCTTCTACTTCCAGCATATGGATACCCTTCTGCTTGGGGCATTCACTATCTTCATGGTCGCCTGGTCCACACCACTTACACAATCTTCCTCTCGAACCTTGGCCGTTCTGGCAATCCTTGGTGAAGTGACCCCATTCATTGCACTTTCAGCATTGGATCATGGGTCGCCCTTTACTGTCGTACTGTATTCTGTTCCTCAGATTCCTGTTGCTCTGGTAACCTCCAGGGGATGCATTGCTATTGTACTGGGGCTTTGGTGGTGTGTTTGGCGGTGTCGACGGTTCTCCATGAGCGAAGAGTACTTGTGCACTTTTGACTTTTAAATTGTATGGGCATTCCTTGACGGAATGTCCCATCACTTGGCAAATATCGTAGAATAACTTCTTCGGACAGTTTTCCTTCGTGTGACCTTCCCCATTACAGTCTGTACACCATAGTTCTCGTGCTTCCCTCGTACTCTCTTTGTTGGCCTTCAATTCTTTCATCATTCGCATCATATCTTTCCTGAGTGCTTGTATGGTCTTGGATTCCCCGGCGCTATCGTCCGTACTCTCCTCATCGTCCGTCTTCTTTTTCCCTCAGGAGGATGTTTTGTTTTCGCTTTCTATATCCATCGCTCGATTGTATGCTTCAGCGTACGACGACGAAGGCTTGACTTTCATCTTCTTCCTCAGCGACGAAACCAAGCCTTCAATGAACCATTGCTTCTTTAGCCCATCGACCAGTTGAACCTCCAATTTTCCCAACAAGTCTTTGAGTCGCCGATTGTATGTGCGCACATTCTCGTGTTTTCCCTGCTTCGTACTGTAGATTTCTGCTACAATCTCGCTGTCATCCCTCAGGAGTTAGAATTCATCCTGAAAGGCCTTCTTGAGTAATCTCCACGAAGCTTTATGTGTTTGGTCCAACTGTGAGTACCAGTCGATGGCACTATCTCTAAGTGTCGCCAGAAACTCTTTTAGCCAATGATCCGGGTCATCTTTTCCACTCGCTACCCAGATTGTCTCACATGTTTTGCAATGTCGTACTGGATCTTTTGACCCATTCCCTGTAAACTTTGGCAGTTTTTGCCGTTTTGGAGTCACCATCCTTCCCCGCTGTCCTCCTTGTATATTGGACCCGACTGGACCGGTTTCCCCGTTACGTTCCGGTGCGTCACTTGCACTCTCGGCCACGTACGAGTCACTTTCCGGTCCTCCGTTAGTGTCCTCTACACCTTGAGTTTCCTGGGTTCTGCTTTGGTGCTCCCTCTGCCAAGGGGTCTTGGGCTCAGATCTCCCTGTCCTCCGCCCTTCGTCGTCGTTCGATATGGACAACTCTCGAAAGCGTTGGATGCTGTTCTCAAGTTCACCACTCAAGTCTTCCTCGTTTTCTTGGTTTTTACGTTTTTCGACGTATGGGTTGACGAATGGTTCCTCGTCCCTTCCTTCTACCGAACTCTGATGTGCTTTACTTAATCTCAGCCGTCGGTTTTCTTGCTCTTGCACTCTTAATGATTGCCGAATTCTTTCCTCCTCCACTTCGTGCCCGAATGCTACCCGGTTCTTGTCCTTGTTCGGCCGTATGGGCATTACAGGTCTTTCACGCGATCATTGTTGGTTGCCAGAGGTACGCCTTCGACTAGTGTCTCTTTCCTCCTCTTCTACCATTGCAAGATTTGCTGCCTTCGGCGTTCCTGTTCCTCTTCCGCCCGAAGGTCTTGCAAGATGATAGAGTGGTGAGCCAACAATCTTGGCATGCAGTGGAGAAGGCGATTAACCTCGTCGTTCACTTCGAGTCGATCCCAGACTACTGGCTCAGGGATTTCTCGCCTGAGGGCTTTCCTCCGTACGTGATCTCGTAGGGATATGTTCTAGAGATTTGTCAAATCTCGTGTTAAGTCGTCCTCTCTTTCTTCATTCGTTACTATGGGTTCCTCCTCCGGTCGGCCCATTACGCTGCCATCGTAACGAGTGCTTCCCTGGTCCACTTAGGCAACGCTGCCAAATGTTTACTCAATATGAGTACAATGACGTACGGAGTAAACGGAGATAATATAATAACATTGACAGCATATAATAATCATATGGCAATCGCACAAAACATAGATATGCTTCTTTATTAAGTATTCGGCAATTACATCATAATGTCTCCAGACAGAACATAGCATAGCATAGCAGAACCATCCCCCTTCCCGACTACATGACTCAAGTACATATAGTACATTGGCGGTGGTTAAGGTACCAACCGTTGCGTCCCTTCATTATTACTAATTACTTCATCAGGAACTATTCCCGAGACAACTAACCAACATGACACGTACATAAGTACATGGATTATTAATATTAACTAATATCTTATTTACTTAAGGCTCACAGCCGACCAAGTACACTCGGCCGACTACCTCGACTCATGGACGACTACAATGTTTACTCATGGAATGAATTCCAACATATGCAAGGAGTAAACGAGAGTAACTTACAAAACATAACACATACTAGAATATAATGCATGAAATCATCACAGTTGTCTTTATTTATGGAACATATGCCAATACAAGTATAATATGAACAATCATAGCGACAGTGCCAATTGATTACAAGACACCGAATACATATAGTGCGTAGAAGGTGGTTGAAGATGTTGGGTGAAAATTATGTAATCCCTTTTTCAATAGATTACACAACCTTGATTTCAACCACAGCTGTGTGAGATGTAATCTCTCCTCTTAGAAAGGGGAGGCGCCCTTCTTACTGCTTACAGAAGCTAAGTAAAACTAATTAACTATTCACAAAAATGTTCACTACAATTAGGAGATCTTCAAACGCAAGTTTGTAGGAGTTTGAGATATGTCCAACGCATAGAGGAGGAGGAAGGGCGAATCGAAATAGGGAGTGATTAGTCTAAAATCACTTTTAAATGATTTAAAAGTGGGCCATAAATTCAACTTAAGTTGCATTGATTGTGGCGACTTAAGTGGCAAAATACATGCTCGAGCGGTGAAAATCACTGCTTTGGCATGTATTTACAAAGTGAAGCAAAAAGTGCACAAGTGCTAAGAATCAATGCTTGTGCAATTCAAAGACTTAGACAAAGTTTAGGAGCGTTGATTTTTAGTGCTCCAACAGCTGGAGTGAAATTAACTAAGGCACATGTAGGAGCGTTGATTTTCAACGCTTCGACATGTTTCACAATTTTTCTAACTCCGAAAGGTTGAGAGCTGAGGAAGATACTCGTTTCGAAGCTCTTCGAAAGACAGACAGGGGGAAACACTCAAACGGATTGTTTGAGATTTGGACTGCACATCAAGGTGATTTGAAATTCACCTCGTTTTGCGTGCTTGAAAATCACGAAACTATGAAACAGACAAGTTTCATAGGGGGGTTATTCGTGAATTGAGCGCTGCTAGATTCCATGATAATAGAAGACCAAACCATCGTGTCTCTTTATAAAATTAATTATTCTACCGGGAACTAATTCCTGAAGCACTAATTGCTACGACAACCTTACAAGACAAATACATAAAATATTAAATAAGTCTTATTAACTACTCTCGGCCGACTAAGTACATTTCAGCCGGCTACATAGGTTTTCTTTGGCCTTCCCCTTCGGCTGATTCTCTTGGTATGGATTGTTCTTGGATGGTCGAGTTGGCGATTCCCTCCTTGCCTTCCCTTTCGCCTTTTGTTGGTGATAGTTCGTATGGTTCTTTGGTGGTGTTCTCTTCACTTTTCGCTTTGTCTGATGCTGATGGTACAAACGGTTCTTTGGCTTGGTCGATGAGGTCAGTGTATGTTTCGTCAGGAAGTGGTAAGTGTCGAGCTATCTCTACCTAATCTCCCTTCGTATGTTCTCTTGTCTTGACGGTTCTCTTTCTCTCTTGACTACGACTTTTTCTTATGCTTCAAATTCTGCTCTTGGGTAGGCTCGGGCTTTCCCTCAGAAACCCTTCGCCTTCTTCAACTTCATCACTCAATCGTCGTTGCCGTTCTATTTGTTCTTTTATTTTTAAAGATCTTATTTTTTGGTCGATTGATTCATGAACACTTTGTATTAATTTCCCAGTTTTATTTAAGGTTAAGGGCATCAATTCTTCGACCTACGCTGTTAGTCAGTATCACACTCTTCTTCCCTTTTGTTCCATTCTTCATACCGTTGTAGCATCTTTTTCTTTCATTGTTCTTGGTCTCTCTTAGCTTGAAGATCTTGCAAGATGATGTAGTGACGTGCAATTAGTCTTGGCAGTCTGTCAAGAAGACGATCAACCTCTAGTTTGACAGTTAGGTTGTCCCAAATGGCTGCCTGAGGGACCTCTCTGTAATGTCCCCTATTGGTTTATCTATAAGTTTTGTCTTTTGGTTTGATAAATTAATATATATTCAATAGATTTAGAGTCAATATTTTTAATGCTAAATTCTCAATCTTATTAGGAGCTACTTCCAAAGGCTAATAACGGCTTGATTATCAAATTAGTTATATATATAGTTTTATGTATATAATGTTTCAGATGATCTGTTGTTAAGTATATATATTACTCATAGATTGTTCCCTTTAAATATATTTTAATCTCTAAATCTGTATACTGCTTTTCAAATAAATATATGTATATATATATTTCCACTCCTCCTTTTTCCTCCAGCCAATGATCTCTTATGTTTATTTCCCTTTGATTTTGATTTTCTGATATGTAGTTACCTTTCCTTTTGTGATACAAACACTCCTCAATCCTCCCCCATTCTCTTCACTTCTTATCCTTCTTATATCTTAATGCCACAAGGGATGGTCATGTCTTTTTGAGGAGCAATGTCCACGTAGGAGGACATGTCTTTTAGTAACCAACATTTATTATTGTTTAGGGACTATTAATCGGTGCATATCCTTATGACTTGTTGCTTATATGAATCGCTGCCTCCATGTTGCTTTGCCTTTATTACATTTAAGACACTATGCTGCTATTAGTTAATAATCATCTTTTTAATAATCGTATCTTCCTTCAACTATGTATGTTTGTTTTTATATTGGTTATATATATATATATATATATATATATTTGTAATATTATATATTATAATAATAATTATAATAATCAGATGTAATAATCATTATTTAATGAAATATACCAAGCCAATTTTTTCAAATTCTCCACAATTCAATTCACCCGTTAATGTTATGAAAACTCAATCAACTGAATGTAATCCTTAGCATACATGAAAGGGGATCGTTAGCATAACTAAAACTTGCTGAAAGTAATAGAAAGGAAGTACAATCACTCAACCACTTATTCAGTGGGAGGACTGAAATGAAAGTACAATACTAAAAGTAAAATGCAACTCGACCACTTCTTTAGCGGGAGCATGTTGACGGCTTAGCTGATTGGCAAGATGAGATAATGCAATTACATAAAGTAACAGGCGGCAAGCCGGCCTCTTCCACTTGTTCAGCGGGAATGCAGTAATTAAACTTATACTATAGACTGAAAGGATATCAGTCTCTTCCACAATCGTGGGAAATGGCATACAACCAAGAATGCTGGCAGTACTACTGCTCAGCTTACAATATGATAGAATTTCCTACCATCAAGAACAAGTATATAATGCTGTAATAAAATAGGAAGACTCTCCTATACCTATCTTGATCTCTCAACTCAAATCCGGTTCACAAACCCCATTTTTGACAATCTGATTATGACAGACCTGCACTGAAATTGCATGATCAGCCACACAAAAATTCACTAATTTATTGATAACTCACTCAAATCCCATGAAACCAAATGCAAACATAGCTAATACTGAAGGCGCCCAAGAAGAAACCAAGAAACCACCCCAAAGACATCATATTTATTTTGCACGGAATTCAATGCATTTCCAGAAATGTACGGCCCTCAAGGAGGGGCGATTTTGCCTTATAAAAATAAAAACTCAACATTAAAATCTGTAACTCGGAGGAAAGGGTCGCTCCAACCTGCCAATAACATTTATTAACTACCCATAACCAAAATAAAATCTTTCACAAACATCTAAGCCAAAACTCAGTTCAGCCATAGTCAAACCAGGAACTGTAAAATGGACTGAAAATACAAGAACTCAACTGCAGATTGCAATACAACTCTAAAGTAACCTATTCTCAACTAGTTGCTATCTTTCAAGCAAGAAGTCAAGCCAGCTAGGAGGTGTGCATCCCTCGAAGCAACTCTGGCACCATTCTGACAGCATAACAATACTCAAGTCATAAGATGAAGAATGAAGACCCCCACACTCCCTTTTATAAATTTGCCAAGCATCTCTAGAACCTTCCAGAAGATGCGCCCCACTGAAGGAGTCAACCTAATGATGTTGACTCATAACCCTCAAGTGGCGTCCCATTTTCCAAGGCACTTTTCACACTTTTAATTAATTTAACCTCCTCATTTTGGCGTCCCTCTCTTTTCTCCAAGTCGACCTTAGTAAGATGGTAAATATTTCACTTAACTTCCTTATGAGGTGCCCACCCATAAAATCCCCCCTTTTAAAAATAACTTAAGTCATGAAGCTAGACCAAGGGGTTTTTAATTAACACAACTTATCTCTCTAGAAACTGCATCCAGGCGTTGACTCTGATTCTGCCAACTGAACCCATTGATGAGGAAAGCCAAATGCACTGAACCAACAGGACCATTGTCAGAAATAAAATTTACTAAAAATAGTAAATCCAGGAAGTTACTCGGATCATCATGCAAGTTATACCAACGCAAAGCTCTCTGAAAACCCAGAAAGGAGTTGCCGACCAAACACCAAGATTCCAGAAGCAAGTTCCAGAAAAACTTGAAACATCCCTCCTAGAAGATAGGGAACCCTAATTTCTGCTTCCGAGTAGTCTACGGGTCACCAGGATAGACTAACGGCCAACTGTTAGATCACTGTTGAGAAGGGGACATTACATTTTATAGCTTGGGATATAATTACTTTATGAATTTGAATAATCAGATAATTGTAAATAATGCCAATTTCTCTATTTGATGATTGGCATAATATTATTTATAATAATATTTAAATTGTAATTTCTCGTATTTGTATTTTGATATTTATTTGGTTATTATATTTATAATGATATTATATTATATTTTATCTCTGACTATTATAATTATAATATTATCAATGATAATTATAATTATAATTATAATAATATTTTAAATTATCTTCTTCTATATTTATATTTTTTATATGAGTATTCTATTTGAATGTGTATATTATTAACATGTTATTGTATATCTAAAAATATATATTAAGCGTATACTTATCTCAGATGCCCCTTTGTGACGTGGACATCACAAATCTGCCCCGCTTGACTTTGCTTGTCCTCAAGCAAAAACATGTTAGTTATTTCTAGGATTTCTTCTTCTAATATGTCACCAACAGTACCCAAGTTAGTCGCGTTTATAATTTAATGTTCTATAATGATTACTCTATTTGAATAAGTATATCCATTAAAATATAAATATATCAAATATATACTTATCTTTGTGATGGGGACATCACAAGTCTCCTCCGCTTGACTTTTGTTGTCCTCAAGCAACTTGTAATCCTTTCGTTAATACTCTTCTTCTCTTAATTTTTGGATGTTCTTGGCCGGTACAGTTGTCTTCATCTTGGAAAAAGATTGTAACATCTTGTTACCTCTAATCTCTTTCTAGGCCCTCTAGACACGTCACTATGGAGTGTATCTAGCCCTCCTAGGGAGGATTTGAAAACATCTCCTCCCAGGCCCTTTGGATACCTTTGTAAGGGTCATCCAGCCTTGGAATCTTAGGAAGGGCCTGTAACACCTTCCCAAGCCCTTTGGACACTTCAATATGGAAGGTATCCAACCCTCCTGGAGAAAGAGTTGGAATATCTCTTCCTAGGCCCTCTGGATACCTTATATAAGGATGCCCAGCCTTATACAATGCAAGTGGCCCCTTTTTGTCCTCGTTACATGTATTTCTCTTTTCCAATCAAACCCAAGAGCATGAAATGAATATCTAGTCATTTGGCCTCTTGGCCCCGGCTAGAGGTTGATGTACTTGATGTGGATGTAGTTCTCCCTCCCAATCAAGCCCAAGAGCACGAAATGAACACCTAGTCATTCGGCCTCTTGGCCCTAGTTAGGGGTTGGCGTACTTGATGGGGATGTGTTTCCTTTTTCCAATCAAGCCCAAGAGTATGAAGCGACATCTAGTCATTCGGCCTCTTGGCCGTAACTAAGGGTTGGCGTACTTGATGGATATGCATTTCCTCTTTCCAATCAAGCCCAAGAGCATGGAGCGACAACTAGTCATTCGGCCTCTTGTGCCCTAATTAGGTATTGGCGTACTTGATGGAGGACCAAACTGACATTCACCAAGAATGTCCTTAGTCAAGTCTCAAAATTCATTAAGAATGTCCTTAAGTCATGCCCTTGTGCATGAGAAAAAAAATGTCTTATTTACTTTGAAGATATTACATCAAGAGTTTATTTCATGTTCTAGTCAAGGGCCATTATGTTTTGCCCTTCTTGAATTTGTTTATTCTTAAATGCCTTAATAGTTTCTTCTCTTTCCCATGCAGCATCTTCTTCAGGAAGTCCCTTCCCCTTGATTAGAGATTCGGTAATGATCCTGTTCCTTAATTTCCTTTCTCTGGTGTCTAGAATAAATTCTAGCTCTAAGCTTCATTGTCCTTCATCGTCTAGAGGAGGTAACTCAAGTAGCTCAAGCACACAAGCAAGTAGCTCAAGCAGGCAAACAAGCAACTCAAACACATAGGCAAGTAGCTCCAACAAGTATGCAACTAGCTCAAGTAGACAAGTAGGCAGCCTAAGAATGCAAGCAACCAGCTCAAGCACGCAAATAATCAGCTCAAGCAAGTAGGCAAGTAGCTTAAGTAGACAAGAAAGTAGCTCAAGCATACAAGCAACCAGCTCAAGCAAGTAGGCAAGTAGCTCAAGCAAGCAAGAAAGTAGCTCAAGCAAGTTTGCAACCAGGTCAAGCAAGTAGGCAACTAGCTCAAACATGTAAGCAAGTAGCTCAAGCAATAAAATAGCTAACTCAAGCAAGTAGGCAGTCGGCTCAAGTAAGTAGGCAACTAGCTCAAACATGTAAGCAAGTAGCTCAAGCAAGCAAGCAACTAGCTCAAGCACACAAAGGATGGTAGGAAAGATGCTTTGATACCATTGTAATGTACCCTATTGGTTTATCTATAAGTTTTGTCTTTTGATCTTATAAATTAATATATATTCAATAGATTTAGAGTCAATATTTTTAATGCTAAATTCTCAATCTTATTAGGAGCTACTTCCAAAGGCTAATAATGGCTTGATTATCAGATCAGTTATATATATAGTTTTATATATATTACTCATAGATTGTTCCCTTTAAATATATTTTAATCTATAAATCTGTATATTGCTTTTCAAATCTATATATATATATCTCCACTCTTTCTTTTTCCTCCAGCCAGCGATCTCTTATGTTTATTTCCCTTCGATTTTGATTTTCTGATATGTAGTTAACTTTCCTTTTGTGATACAAATACTCCTTAATCCTCCGCCCCCCGCCGCCCCCCTTCTTGTCATGTCCCCAAAATAGAACACTAAAATTACTAAGCATTGAAATGCAAATACATGAATACAATACATATTAAAACATAAATACAAATATTAACACATTTAGTATTATTAGAATAATAATAATAAATATGTTTTAAACATTTAATATAAAAAAATAAATATTATAAATAACTAATAAATATATTTACATATAATATAAATAAACAATAGCTTATAATAATATAATAATATGTCTAATATGAAAAAACATATGATATAAAATACAACATAGCATATAAGGATAAACAGCCTCTAATATTATTTAGATATACTGGCCGACTCCCTTAACCTTATCGCTGACTTTGGCCAAGACAAAGGGGGAGATATTATTAATACCTAAGTAAAAAGAAAAGCTGCGATCTGAAAGAGGCGGCGATTAATTAATAATAAATATTAAAAAGGCAGCGATTTGTATTAGAAAAAAAAGACGAATGAAAAACAGTTAAATTTATCAATAGGCAGCAACTTTACTAAAGGAAACATAGCAGTTCATTTCATTAGGGATGGCAGCGATTAAAGACATATACCATATGAGACAAGCATGTAAGACAAAATGAATAAGACAAAAGCAGATAAGTCAAAAAATATAGATTAAACAAAAAAAAAGTTTTTGAGGCAGCGATTACTGTATGAAAGGATAGCATTTCATTATGGAGGGTAACGATTCACTTAAGAAGCAAAAATTATAGTGTGAAGGCTACAAATAAATTAGAAGGAGCAACGTCATTAGTAAGTAAGAGCAAATTAATTACTATGAAGACAGCGCTTGATTAAGAAAAGTTTTGAGCAGTAGTTTTAGCAAAAAGACATATCCTTTAGAAGGATATCCCTCTTCTAAAAGATGCACCCTTTCATATGAAGATAAAGATATAAAAGGAAATCAGATTATGTGGAATTAGGGAAGGGGAAGAGAAAAGGAACCTCATAGATACACTTTAAAGAAATATATGAGTGAGTGGTGAAGAATACAAGGAATAACATATATACTTCAGCAAGCAAGGAGAAGAAGTAGATGTTATGTGAGAAATAAAAATATATCAGATCTGCATATTAGAAGAAGAGTTAATGCAGATATAGAAGAGATGATGCAAATATAATATGAATTAAAGACAGTAATTAGTGAATAGTGTGCAAAAATTGTTAAAGAGAATAAAATTGTGATTAAGGAGAAATAGAGCAGCTCTTAGAATAATCAATCAGTTTGGAACTGTTACACCCAAAATGAAATTTTTGGCATTCTGTTTAATTTGAGCTAAACAATGTAAAAATGCCATCGAAAGTATGTTTTAGGTCAAACCAAACATGAAGTCTTTGTGGGTTTCTGTCAAGGAACCTATGGTTAAAATTCTGAAAATATGAAAATTAGGGTTTTGTGCTCCTATTTTTAGGGAAACCTTTAAAAGTAGGACCTTCCCGGAAATGATTGAAAATAATTCTGATAGGGTTAATTTCCTTCATGATCACACTGATCAAGTCAGAATTATCAAAAGACATGTTTTAATTTGGTGGGTCTATTCCCGTTTTTCAGGAACAAAGTTAGGAGCTCCGCAATCATTAATGGCAAATTGGCTAGTACCAGGTGCTGAAAGCTAAACCTCAAAAGCTCCAATGAAGAAGCCATGGCGAAAAAGGTCAAAAAGATGCTGTTATAGCGAGGGAGTTTCTCAAAACGAAAAAAGCCAAAATTTGGCTAACTTTGGAAGGTGCACGTTTAGCTACCAAGGCAAAACACAGTCTAACGGTGAAAAAGGCGCCCCTCTTGAAGAAAGGCGCCCTTGGATCTCAAAAGACAAATCAAGTCACTTTACATCTTTAGCTTAGTCATCCTCTTCACTTTTGTGCTGGCTCGACAACGAAACAATCAACAAAAACATCTAATTCAGGGATCACTAACCAATCGTCAACAAAGTACGAAGGATCCATCAGCAACGAAGATGCCAAATCAGAGAGATTCATGGTAAGAGCGCCCCTACTAGCCAGGGGTGCCTCATTTCAAGGCACCAGATGAATCCATCTGCTATAACTCTATACATATTATCTTTCCAGCTTCCCCCCAGCTGTGTGATCCATCTGACAATAGGTTCACGAGACACGCCAAATGATCACACACTGAGATAGAAAAAGACAGAATTGAAGAACTAGAAAGACAAGCCAAAAACTAGCTAAGGCATTGCCAAAAACGCCCCTCTTGAAGAAAGGCACCCTTTCCTGAAGGCATCCAGATTCAGTCAAAATCTTCACTGCCTCCTAGGATGACCTTCTTAGCTATGACTTGTCTCGTTAGTGGAACTATCAGCAAGAACTTCCGACAAATCAATCATTTGATGGAGGAGGTCAAAGATAGGCAGTTCACAACATGAGGAAAACCAGTCAAAAGCTAAAAGCGCCCCTACTGGCCAGGGGTGCCCTTAAGTTTGAAAGACCAAAACTTGCCATTTTCAACTGAGAAGTTAGTCATCCTGAACAGAACCAAGCTAGCTACCCGATGCATCGTCAAGCAGAGTCATCTGATTCATCTAGCATCGAGAACATCAAATCAAAGCAAAGAGGGTCTAAAAAGGTCAAAACGAATAACAGTCAATGAAAATTGACTAAGGCATTGTAAAAAGCGCCCCTCTCAAGGAAAGGCGCCCTTCTTTCTGGAGGCCTAAACTTAGTTTTCTGAGTTAATCTCTCCCATGCATATCTCATCAAGCTGATCCCACCTCAACAACATAACTGCCAGCCACTGCCAAAGATCAGTTGAATAGCCTGAATCAAAGATCAAACAGAGGCACTTCAATTTGCAAAATGGACAAAAAAGACCAACTTCAAGGATGGACGCCTAAAAGAAGTCAAAGAAAAAATGTTGACTTGAGTTAGCAAATTTGGAGCCAAAAAGAGGCCAAACACTCCACAATCAGTGGAAATCACCTTTTGGAAATCCAAATCAGACCTAAATCATAAGTTGGCATCCATACTTTGTGGATCTCAACTCAAATCACCTTATATTCTTGCTAGGTGTCCCATTCTTCATCATTCTTTTGTAGGTTGAAGGATAAAACAACAAATAGCTCCCAAGAACACATTTTCAAGATCTAGCAGAGGTTTTGGACGGATCTTCAATATTTTTGAAGATCAGTGGCAGTAAAAGTATTCTTCCCCGAGGATTGTTTCCAGAAGCAAAATATTGCAAAGTGGCAATTTATAACTTCCAATCCACCTTCTGTCTACTTCCTCTATTTTTGTCTATATTTCTTTGCATGTCACAGGAAACGACAGATTACCTCAGATCTGATCAACTGGGTATGATCAGCGCATTTTTCCAGCAAAACCCATCTTCTCAAATTGCCAGAATCAGCAAAATTGCTGCCCCTATTTTTAGGAATCTTTCTGAAAAAGTATCCAAATCAAAAATCCAAGGAACAGGGGTTTGTTCAACTTCGAAGCACGAACAAAACCCACGTGCCAGATTTTTCTCGGAAAAATACTTCTCGGCAGGCGCTATATTTAAGGGTTTCACGAAAGTGTCAGAACAAGGTCAAGTGCCCAGTCAATCTTTAAGTCTTGCAGAATGCAGTACTCCCAGGTACAATACAAGACCAAGACGGTCTCTGTACCATGATTATCTGAAAACAACTGACACAGACTTATGGTAGAAAAATCCAGAGGTCAGTTCTGAGGACTTGGAGGGCATGAACCAAATTACATTGCAGAACATTGAAGAGCCTAGCTTATTCCAAGCTGCATCCATTCCGATCACTTTACAAAGCATTGAGCTTGTAACTGTTTGCACAAAGCAATACGACCCTACTACAAAAGAGATCTTGTCAGTGGATGGAAAGGTGATTTGCAGCTTAAAGCCGAAGGACATAGAGATGTGTTTTGCAATTCCACCATGCCATACCAGGAACGTCGTATCTATGACCGAATGCGAAAAGGCATTTGAGGTTTCAAGGGATGAGTTCACTTATAATGGCTGAACATTGGTTAAAAACGAAGAGAACCAGCTTGCCCAAATTGGTTGGGCGAGGAGAATTCAAAGATGAGTATGGAGTGTTAATCACTCTACTTAGCAGAGTCACTGGACAAGAAGAGGGAAAATCCTTTCAGCCATGGATGTTCTATATTATTGGCAAAATAATTAGCAAGAAAGAACATGATGACTGGGCCTCTCTGATAAGTGACATGCTCCACCAACAGTTTACCAGGTTTCTAGAAGAGCACCGTTTCCACATGTATTCCTACCTGGTGTGCCTGATAGCCTTCCAAGGCGATTTCGGAACACTAAACACTGTGGGAACCCTAGGTGTGCAAAAGGTCCATTAATACTTTCCTCGCCTTGAGTTCACTCTAGCGGAAAGGCACTTCAAGAAGATAAATGACCTTTTCACTATGGACACCATGCGTGAACTAAACCATGAGATGCACGTCCGTATTTCACCAGCAGCTAAGGCAGCAATGGTGGATTGGGTGGATTGGTTCATCCAATTCCCCACTTTCACCTACATACACATGTACGACTACAATGGCCACCCTGCCATGATGCCACGCTACCCCTCAGATAGGGTAGTGTTCATGGAATTCCTGAGGTAGTTGGCCGAGGTTCACACTTACCTTCACCAAAAGAAGAAGTCTACTGCAAACTTCCCTTTTTAGATGGGACTCTACAGATGCAGGACTGCAGCCGATCCTAGGTTGATAAGCCAGGAAATAGTGAGATTTAATCTCAAATACCTCATTGATATGGAGTCATCATATGATCCCAGAGGAATCTTCGCGGCACATCTCGAGCAAAGATCATCTCATGAGCCTTTCATTGAGAATTTTTGGGCCAATTGCGAAGATGAGTTTGAAGTGAGAAGAAAGAACTACAGTAGATTCAAGCTCTCTCAAATTGCAGAATTCATGTCAGAGGACATCGAGGGGCTTATCTGATGACGAAGAAGAGGTCATTCTTTCTTCCTTCTTCACGAGTCAAGTAGATGGGAAACCACTCGGTAAAGTAGACTGGTACGCGAAAGAGAGTACGTCTATCGAAGAAACAATTGGTAGAGTAGTTCGACACAGTCAACTCTACCTTGACAGTAAAAGGACAAGGAAGGTAGTACTTCCCCGATCAAAGCCGCCAATGGTTTAGTCTACACTACCTTCCTCGTCTAAGAAGAAACCCAAACAGAAGAAGATGAAATCTATTGTAGAAGAATTTGCAGCAGAAGCGGTGCCTGTGATAGAAACAGAGCCACCAGCTTCACCACCATCACAAAGGTCGCAAAGTCCCATTGATTTGGACTCGCCACCACGAGGCATTGCCACGACACAGTCTCGTTCTTCCAGTATTCAGGGGGCCTATGTTCCTCCTCCCACCGATGCTAGCCGAGATTCTATCTGGCTAGAAAGCTCGCTTGGAAGGAAAAGGGAGAGACCTTCTTATCAGCTTGACTTCACTGAGTTCCACCATGTCCCACAAGACATGCTGGCAAAGAAGTTGAAGAAGCAGACACATGTAGAGAGGAATGCAGAGAACGAGGTTGTCATATAGACTGCTGCCCCGCCTGAAGATAAAGACATACACAATGTGAGGGTTGAGGATTTCACGCTTTCAAAGGTGAACCTTGGAAAAACCACTCGACAAGTGGAGGCAGACTTTCTCGAAATTGCCTCAGCAAGCATCAAAGAAAGGATGACAAAGGATGGACAAGAACAAACAACCTTGAAGGCTGAAAACCGTCAACTTAGACTATACATTTCTAGCTTGATGCATGGCACTCCCAACTCCTCGACTTTGCCTCAAGGACTATTGGATCTCCCAGCTGAAAGAAACCATCATCAGTTGATCACATACGACAAACACTTGAGACGCCAAGTGGATGAGTTTTTTGTCAGAGGACGATGTGTACTAGCAGAAGCATATAAGCTGAGAGACAAAGCACATGGTCTTCGATTAGAAATCCAGCAGTCAGATTTGAAGGTAGCTCAAGAGAGGCCGAGAGAGGAAGCGACAGTTGCTGATCTACAACATGCATACCAATCAGTTACAACCATGAGAACAAACACCATCTCTTTGAGTGGAAAGAACAATTGGTATACAAGGTGAGAGCCTACGATGCCAATTCAGTGGAGCTGATTGACTATAGATGCTTTGTCGCTAATATTATCAACTTCGCAAGAGCGTTGGTAATATCCTTCCCTGAGTTATAATATCAGCGAGAAGGAGGGGAATATGTTGAGCTTGAAATGGTATAGACATGGTTCCAAGACGTCATCCGTGGTTCATTCTTTGAAGACCCCAATGGTTGCAAATTAGACAAAATTGCAGCCATGTCTATCCAATTAGATGAAGCAGCTGCCCAATGCATAAACTATCAACAGCTGCCCAATGCATAAACTATCAGCAGCAGCTTGTGACAGGTGAAGAAATGCTTAGACGCCACATAGTCATCTTGAAAAGCATTAATTGCCCGGGGGCCGAAGAGGTCAACGATTGGATAAAGACTTTGTTGACTAGTGGTGAAGAGGTGTAAAGCACCAAGGAAGGACGTCCTACCCTCCAAATAGCAATAAATACGACTGAAGTCAACTTGATGCCCCTTTCCAAGTTGACTCCAGATCTCTACAGATCATGTATGTCAGATCCCACTAATCTAGGATGGCTAATTGACTACCACGATTTGTGGATCTCAGATCTCCTTTAAAGGTGGATGTCTATTTGGAGACACATTTGTAATTATAGTTCACTTTTAGTTAGGTGTCAGTCAATTGAGGTAGACTCTCAGTTTGACTTTTGTTTAGTTTCAGTTAACTGTAGTAGATTTCCAGTTAACTGCTTGCTCACCTACTTTTAAACATAGGAATAAATCTTATTGATTGGCAAGAACTAATTGTTAACTCAAGGAGATTTAAGGGTTGCCTACTCTTTTGGGTTCTTATAAATAAGAGCTTCGGGCTCATTATTTGTTTAACCTTTATTTGCTAGGCAAACTTGCTGCGCCATTGTTTCCAGAGTTAGCTTGTTTATGATTTCGATGAGAGTTTGTTGGTTGATCGTAATTGTATATGATTTTGTGCCTTTGCTGTCCCGACCTTTGTAATTCTTTGGAGAAAGCTTGAAGAAATAAATAAGATGGCGCATGCTTGCTTGATCTAAATACTTGAGTATATTCAAAGTCTTGTTCTAAATAGTGCATTGTTTCAATCTCCTCCTTGGATATTTTGCTATCGATCATTATCGTATGATGTTGTTTAATGATTTGTCTTTCAGCCTACACTTTGGACAGGTGTCGTCACCTCCTCAGGAATCCTGTTAGACAGGTCATTGTACCTTGTTGTTTCCAGTGAGTTGTTTCCAAGCTTACACCTCGAATAGGGGTTCCTCCTCCTTGGCAAGTATCAGATCCAATTTACCGTAAAAGAGTGTTCACTTGTATCGAGCCTTATCTTGGTATATATCTGAGAGTTCAGAGCCTCGGCCATATTCCATTGAGACGGAGGATTAAAGTGATCCAACCCATCCATTTCGCTCCTACGCCCTCATGCTCTATTTATCTTGAGGAGGTAGGATAGTCTAGAAGCTAGTTAGTCGTAGTTAAGATCTGCGGAAACCAGAGAAAAAACTTAGCTACGACACATTGTGTTTATGCACCCTTGTGTCCTATCGCTGAGTAAAATAGATAGGAACCTTAGTACGCCCCTTTTTTACATTAGAAAATCGGCAAAGAGAGATCTTCTTCTCTATAATCCGAAGAGCATGTACTAACACACTTGCAATAGCTGTTTGTTTCCAATAAGTACTCTAGGGGTGCTAATTGAAACGCCAACAGGAACTAAAGTCATGTCTTTTGGAAAGGAGTTCTCTATTGAAGAGAGGCATCATTCCATTCCGTGATGAAGATATAAATTAAGTTTATGGCATGTGGAGAATATGATGTGGAAGAAGTGAGAGATGTGTGGAAGACAAATAGATAAATCAGATATACACTAGCAGCTTTGTATGAAGAGAAATATATAGACAAGGCAGACTTGTGAGTAAGATATATATATGATCAAGGTAGAATTATGAGAAAGGTATATACATTTAAGGCAGAAATTTTAGAAGAAACATTATCATTTGATAGAAGAGCAGAAATATAATATGGATGGATTAAGAGGAAGGATAAAGAGCAGTGATCAGCATATTCTTGCAGGCTTCAATCAGGTGAAAGGTGTTCTCTAACTCATTTGTTTAATTGGAAATTAAGGAGTTAGGGCAAATTTAGGACAATCCCAACTAGGGGACATTACATTTCTCTTCACTTCTTATCCTTCTTGTATCATAATGCCACAAGGGAAGGTCATGTCTTTTTGAGGAGCAATGTCCACGTAGGAGGACATGTCTTTTAGTAACCAACATTTATTATTGTTTATGGACTATTAATCGGTGCATATCTTTATGACTTGTTTCTTATATGAATTGCTGCCTCCATGTTGCTTTGCCTTTATTACATTTAAGACACTATGCTGCTGTTAGTTGATAATCATCTTTTTAGTAATCGTATCTTCCTTCAACTATGTATGTTTGTTTATATATATATATATATATATATTTATTTATTGTAGTATTATATATTATAATAATAATTATAATAATCAGATATAATAATCATGATTTTATAGCTTGGGATATAATTACTTTATGAATTTGAATAATCAGATAATTGTAAATCATGCCAATTTCTCTATTTGATGATTGGCATAATATTTAAATTGCAATTTCTCGTATTTGTATTTTGATATTTATTTGGTTATTATATTTATAACGATATTATATTATATTTTATCTCTGACTATTATAATTATAATATTATCAATGATAATTATAATTATAATGATATTTTAAATTACCTTCTTCTATATTTATATTTTTGATATGAGTATTCTATCTGAATGTGTATATTATTAACATGTTATTGTATATCTAAAAATATATATTAAGTGTATACTTATCTCAGATGCCCCTTTGTGATGGGGACATCACAAATCTCCCCCGCTCGACTTTGGTTGTCCTCAAGCAAACACATCTTAGTTTCCTCTAAGATTTCTTCTTCTAATCTGTCACCAACGAACCCAAGTTAGTCACGTTTATAATTTAATGCTCTATAATGATTACTCTATTTGAATAAGTATATCCATTAAAATATAAATATATCAAATATATACTTATCTTTGTGATGGGGACATTACACCCTCTCCTAAGAGCTTCCCTCCATATGTGGTCTTTTAGTGAAATGTCCCACAATTTTACCAAGTCTTCTTTCAACGTGTCTTCTTTTTCGTCATTTGCTTGCACAGGTTCTTCGGATGGCTATCCCACTACATGGCCATGATTCTTGTCTGAGAGTTGTGTATTGCCAAGATTCGTATTGGCAACACTGCCAAATGTTTACTCAATAATGCTAATTGAATGATTAATAGAGAGTAAATGGAAATACATAACAACAATAATAAAATGTATCAATTACTCAGAACACTGCACATAATATATGTCGTGTATCCCTTCATTCATCAGATAGGCAATAATTACAAAATACCAAAATATATGCAGTTCCCGACTACAAGTGCAAACATGAAATATATAGCAAGTTGATGCTGGTTGAGAACGCCAACCATTGGCAACTACCAAGTAACAACCAATCAATTGTCGGGGACTAATTCCTGATTACAACATCTAACAATTCTTTACTTTTGCTGATTATAATATATTTATTTATTGCATTTGGCCGATTACAGTTTTCAAAACAATCATGGCAAGGAATTTCGAGTCTTTGACAATTTTTATTAAGTGACGACTTTTGTTGCCCAATGCAACTGTTTCGGTTCAGGTTACAGATCTCTAACGCATACACATATATTCCACGTTTGCCTCTATTTGCAATTTTGTGTGACACATCATAAACAATAAACATAAAATGTGTTATGGCAGTAGAATCATTGTTAAGGGTTTAGATTACCCTATTTGCATTGGGTCACCTTTGTAGCCAAGTAGCAGGCAAGAGCTTTGCTTTTTCCTTTTCTTTTTGAAGTCATTTTGCATTGTATGCGACATGTCATATTCAAGCACCACATTTCTATGTTATATTCTTATTCTAGGTGTCTTTAACTGATTTACACCTTGTCATATTCTGCAGGTGGTGGGTAAAAACAATGATATTCCTTTGAGCTCTGTCGCTGGTGATGTAAAGTTCTGTAATGTCAGTTTTCAGTATGGCAACACACAACCACAAGTGTTGAGTGGCCTGAGTTTTCATGTTCGAGCTGGTGAAACAGTCGCTCTTGTGGGGCCATCAGGAGGTGGAAAGACAACTCTTGCCAAATTATTACTTCGCCTTTATGATCCTATTGAAGGTACTACCTTATTGAAAACCTGCAAAGTGTATTTAATATGAAACCATTGATGTCAGCGTTTCCAACTTATACTAATAGATTTTTATAATGAAAACACTGCTGCATGTTACATCTTTATTTTGCTTCAATAATGGTTGCACATTTATTCAACTGTTCAGTATTACACAATTTTATTGAAAATTTTTCATCAATGCAATTTTATTACAGCACTGTTATTTTACTAACATCAAAGTCAAGCATTAGGGCTGTGTATGGGGCATATAAAAGGAAATTTTATTTTTGTTATTTAATAAAATAGGAAATGTAATTATTGGACTGATCCTGCATGAAGATGCTAAAGACTAAAGGTTGGGTGAGAAGCCTCAATAGTTGAAGTGCATAGTATCTACAATCTTGTATGCAATAAAGAATTTGATAGGAAAAAGGATCTAATGCCATGATATATGTCATTTTGTTATTATTTAGTGTGATGTGATTTTTGTGCCAACAGGCTGCATACTTGTTGATGATCATGATATAAGAAACATCAGTTTGAAAAGTCTGAGGCAATGCATAGGATTAGTTCCACAGGAAAATGTAAGTGCTTTTTGGTTAAATTTACTAATTTCCCATGTTTTATCTTGTGAGAGAAATTTTAACTAAATTCAAAAGTTGTCTTTATTCTTTTGGTAGAAAGTTTTGTTATTAAAAATAATAAAAACTTGTGGGGGAAATTTTAATTAAATTGAAAAAAAATTCTTCATATTTTTTTGGGAATTTTTGTTATTAAAAATAATAAAAAGGCCTTTTCAAGGTGCATCTATAAAATACTTTTTTACCTTCAGTTTTATCTTTGGGTAAGTAAATATCTTCTGGTTTGCATGCCGTCTAAATAATTGTTATAACTTATAAATACTGGAGTTGCTGCATAAAATCAGGCTTCTTGCAACATTCTACAATAAAAATTATTCTGTACCAAATGTTTGCCAACTTCTGTATTGAAATGTCTTAGAGAACTCTAATTTCATCACTGTTAGAAGATATCCATTGTTCACTTTTCCCCACATTGGTAAGATTGATAATATTCAAATGAACTAGACCTTTTTATGCCTGATATATTTTGATGTGTTACAGTTTTATTTAAACAAAGTAAAGACCATCCTACAGTGAAGTGCTCAAGCATGTATATTGCCTTAAAACTCTAAACGTGATTTGCATTTGGTCCAGGTGTATATACATTATGTCAGAAACACCTGGACCAAATGCAGCCGGGAACAAGATTTCAGCTAGAAAAAGCTAAGGAACTTGATGGTATTAAGAGGACACTCCTCTGGTCGATGTGGTCACTTTAACTTAATAATCTAATTTTTGATTTCTACTGCCATTTACATATCTGGTTATCTGCTGTCATCATGTTCTGTTTATGGCATTGTATATGGTTGTGTTTGCGTAATAACTAACACCTCTAGTGTGTAAGTTAAAACGGACAGCTATGCACACTACGTAACGAGTGTTCTTCAAATTAGGAGGGGAAGCTCCCTCTTTTGCTGATATGCGTGAAAAAGTAAAGTAATCTAAATCCTATCTTTTTTATCTCAGCTGGAAGAGGCACAAGGTTAAGAAAACATAAAACGTTGCAGCTAAGGATTTTTTGGTTTCGCAGATCGCTAACTACAACTAAACTAACTACTTTATATCTATCCAGTTTCCTCAAGTAAACAGAGCATGAGGAAATCGAGCGGGGATGTGATTACATGATAAACTTCAGGTAAGATTCACAACGTGAAGGCTAGGTGGCGCAACTATTTGCTTGGCTGGGAAGAAGTTTATTAGAACAAACAAATATACGATAAACTAAGCACAGATTCACAACATGAAGGCAAGATGGAACAACTATTTGCTTGGCTGAATAAGTTTATTGACACACACATCACACGATAAGCTTTAGGTACAAATTCTAAACTTGAAGGCAAGGTGGCACAACGATCTTCTCAATCTGAATAGGCTTATTGAACACAAAACACAAGGTAAGCAATTGGGACAGTGTATTGCATAGACGAGACACGCATACAACAACGATCAAACCAACAACCCCATTTAACTAAGATGAGCATTCACCATAATAACTGCATGAAACCCGAGTGGCATAACAATTCATCATCATAACAAATACTCGTGAACAGATACAAAATAGGCAACGTAGGCACAACATACATTGCTCTCTCGTGCAAAAGTTATTTACAAATGAGCTGAAAGCTCTTATTTATAGACATCAAAGGTGTAGGTAACCCTAAAATCACCTTGAGTCAACTACAATCCTACAGTGCATGCAAGATCTTATTGCTAAACCCTAATAATGAAATTATACTGTTAACTAGCAAACTACCATTAATTAACCGAAACATCTAATCTAAGTGGACAATGTGCAAGCATGCACATCCTTATTGAAAGCAAGTTAACTGGAATACTACCATCAATTAACGTAAAATCCTAGAAAAGAAACTCCAAGTGAATGTAGATACTTCCAAGATAGACATGCGTGAGATGTAAAACAGCAAGTTAACTTGGAAAGAAGCGTCAAGTTAACTGTTGTGCATGAAGTCTATCCTGAAAGGCTGGAACTGAAGTCTATTGGCCTTGATCTCGAGCAATCAACCCATCCACGAAGTCATGGATTGCATCACCTTCTGGGGAACTGAAGCTCCAACGAAGTATCCTATGTCTATGCAGCATGTCTTTTCCACCAGTGATCTGACACTGAAACTCGCCTTTACTCCTGGTCGCCTCATCAAACAATGCTGACATGACTGTAAGTTGATTCATCTTACAGCCAATGGTCTCACCACTGAAAATACCGTGAATGAGTGCTTGGAGCTCTGATTGAACGTCAACAAGCTCAACATAATCACCAACCACACGCTAATATTGGCATGGTAGTTGAGACACAAAGTTTCTCACATAGCGGAGTGCACTAGTAACATGCTCTCTGCTCTCAGCCAACTCTGATGCTATTGTTTCTTTTATCTTAGCCTTGAAGATCAACTATGTTCTCCAAGTGTAGACATCCTATTTATCTTGTGCATCCGTGACTGATTCAAATGACAACCCCAGGATAGCAATCAGGATCTTATCCTTGGGTCTACTAATAGCCAAGTCACGCTCCTCATCCTGAAGTTGTAGACGAAGCTCACGTGCATTGTACCGCAATTGGTATAACTTTGAAAGTACAAGACGACCTCTAGTAACAAATTCCTCCTCCCACTCATCTAACCGCCTGCCATATGCAGCCAAGTGATCAAGTTGACCCTGTTTTGCTGGCGGTTCTAACATCGGTGCGGGTGGGGGTGCGGTGACAGCATCTCTTGTTCTGTGTACAAGGCTAGAAATATATTGGTGAAGCTGCTGCTTTTCAGCCTTGAGAGCTAACTTATCTTTTCCATCCTTCACCATTTTGTCCCTTGCATTATCTGTAGCAACCTGTAGGAGGTCAATGTCCATCTGACGAGTACTTCTACCGAAGTTGACTTTGATTACTTCGAAGTCTTGAGCTTCCATTTCGTCCAGACTCTTATCCTTCAGAGGTGTGTGTAACGACCCCCAAACTGGGTAATTAAAAATTTTCTAACATTTCATTCCAAACATATAAAAGTAACAAGTAACAAAGACATTGCAATAAAATTCTTCCTTTCTTTATTGATAAATACATGCAAGTTACAATATATATTTCCACATGAATTCCATTTTCATTGTAAATATAAATCAGAGTACAAAAGTAAAACAAATTACATACATAGCTCGTAAGCTTTTTGCACAAATAGTAGTAAGACGGTCCAGGTTCCCTTCCTTTCAAATCTTGGTGTATCCGTCGCCTGCGGTGGAGGAGAAACATCACTCAGGCACTTTTCCGCCAACCACGGACTGTTAATGCGGTCCCCGCACATCTATCATTCGATAGATGGCCCTCCCTTGAACGAAGAGATTGGTAAAGTAACCGGCTGCGACAACCCAACTGAGCATAGTGCTGTGTCCTATACATCTAGAACTTGCTATTTCACAATCCCGAACTAGCATGATGGATCACAATGAACTGACAGTGTAGTCTTGACTATCTCACATCTAAGTGGATGTCGTACCTTCCACTACTTTGGCCAAAGTATTCTCATTTAGTACTTCGAATGAAGGTCATCTATCATATACACTACTCAGGGCCGATTTGACTTAAGGCTATCTTACACTACGCGTAGGTTTTAGTCCTTCATTGGATTGTCAATCATCCCAGACTATCCTACCTCAATCTAATCTAAGACAACAAATATAGGTTCAAGTCCTTCACTGGATTATCAATCATCCCAGACCAACCTACGACATTCTAACTTACTAGAAATAATCCAGCTTGACAAGTAATTCATTCTTTCTCTTCTGTTTTGGAAATCTTTATCCTAGGAGTTTCTTAGCCTATCTCAGTTAATCTAAAACTCTAAGCTGCTTTGAATATACTTGACCTCTGTCCTTATTTCGTTCCTAGAATATAGTAACTAGTTTACCCTTATTCTCCATATATGGAGATCATACACAACATTGCAATATTCATTCAAAATGCATATAAATCCTTCCCTTTTATCTTTTTCCATTATTTCCCTTTAATATAAGATAAGTAAACTAATCCCTTAAGTTTTTTACTCATATAATCCCTTTTGCACAAATCCTTAATCATTGAATCCCTTACACATTTTCTCTTTCAATGCATTGCTTTAAATATTCATCGAAATAGTTCTTTCCTACTAGAGCTAATTGAAAGCAGCAATCACAAGACCAAAAAGGAAACAACACTTCAATAAAAGTTATAAACTAAGGAGGTTTCATGCCTGATTTGAAAGCTTCTCCTTCCAGAATTGTCCTTCCAGTCCCTCTTTCAAACAAGCTTCCAGAATTACAGAGACTTCACACTGAAAATGGCTTCTCAATGATAGTACTTCACCCTAAAATGAACTTCCTAAGTCTCCTTTCTCAATTATGAATCCACCACTAATTTCTTACTCAACTATAACTCACAATGAGTTCACTCTCAGCTTAAATTGGGATTTTCACTGTTAAGGCAGTTGCTGGAAAAACTCACTGTGTTTTTCTACCTAGCAAAACAGAAAACACTAACAAAATAATGAAAGGGATATGGAAGCTCTATGAGAATGCTAAAATTCGGATTGTTCAAGTGACACCAAACAAAGAATGGCTGCAATCTATTTATAGACCCAAAATTGCAACAAACTCCACTATTGAGGGCATGTAAAATGACATAACTATCCTTTGAAGAATTCAAAATGAAATGTGGCAGCTATTTGATACATACTCGGCAACAGGAGAGATGATTCGACCCCTTTTTTTATGAAGAACTTTTCAAACTTCACATGGCAAAATGCAAATGATAGCCACCTACAGGCGTGTTCATCAAAAGAGCCCAAAAATGACGGATTAACTTATTGCAGGAAAACGTCAATGAAGAAATGCAGACGTCTGGCCTTTGTACGCCCCTTCCATTCGTGTTTCCAGTTGGAGGAAATGCAGATCGCGCCCTAGTCTTATGGTGTGAGGAGTTGCATGGTTTTCATCTTTTTCATTCACCATTTTTGGCCATTGCTACAGTTCGCGATTTTCCTCATGAAGGAATACGCGATTTTCATTTAAACCAAAGTTTTATTTGTTTTAAATCTTTCAAAAAGACTATAGTCTTTACCCTTTAAATTCTCAAATGTTTATCATTTAAATTTTCATGATATTTCCAACACATTTTCTCAAATAGACTATGGAAATTGAAAATACTTTCTTTTATTACTCATGGTAAATGCATTTTATTACCAAATGACTATATAAGTCAATTTTAATTATTTCCAAGGCAAAGTCATTTTAAAATATAATAAAAAGTATACTATTATTTCTCCAAAAATTCACTCTAATATAAAGATTTTAATCTTTTAATTTTTACAGTAAAGAGTTTTAGAATATTTAAATAAATACATTTACATATATAAATATTATTATAGCTCTATTAAACATATAAAGATTAAAATACCCAGGTATTTAATATACTTATATATTTTAATATAACTATAATAATATTATATATAATTAAATATATAAATATATTTAACAAATATAACTATATATACGTATACATATTAAATTGTCGAATACATATATTGCGAGCTAGTCAGCGTATGTTCAAAATATATATCTCAGTATATGTGTATATATAATTTCCAAGCAAATATTTAATATAACACATTTATCAGACATACGCATATAAACATATGTATAGTATAATCCTCTATGTACACGCATACGTAAGTATATCATATCGATACATCTGTATGACCAGTCCATTAGCCAATTACGCTTGTATTAATATGTTTATACTTACAGATACGTATATATTCTATACATGTGTTATATGCTTACTTCCGACATTCACATCCAAACATGATACCACCATGCTGATCATAATCTCACAACCAAGCACACAGATAAACTTCACACACAGAAACAGTCAAGACCTCTACTTGCAAGACATACAAGTTATGGATGACTTACCTTATACTCATACAAAACTGACTTAGTTTACTCAGTCTAGGGTGAGTGTGTGTATGCTCAATCGATTTACCTTACCGGTTACCTGACCAAGCCCCTCTCCCGAGTGATATTTCCCCTCCGCTTGGAGGAATGGCTCTTGTTCCTGCAACCATAGACATACAATCTCGGCAGTTACTTGCTCTCAACATCAACAGTATACAAAACATCTTAAGTTAGAATATTCACAATTCAATACTATGCATGCTACATTCATCAAGGATAACATCGATAGAAGTATCAATTAGATGAAATGATCATTTAAATAGAACTCATTCATTTCGATAACAAAAACATGTGTTATTCATCACAAAGATCCAAACATTACAATCAATTGCCCTATGCAATATTAGCTATACAATCGGGGTGTAACAGTGTGGCAGTCTCAATGACGATCTCCTTACCTGCATTCCTCTCAATGTGGACCTGTTTCTTGATCCTTTTGTTAGGCGCATCTGTAACATGATTGAAATCTGAATGATCAAGTACATAAGATGGTTGTCTCCTCTTTCTTCCCAGCTGACTCTCAAGCCAAGACGAATCCTAACTAATCCCACTGGAATGATCTGTACTAGTCATGGGAGGATCCGACGAAAGTGAATGTGTAGAGGCGTTACTGCGAGGTGGTGAGTCCAAGTCCAAATCAATCTGAATTGGAACTGGAGGCTGCTTTGGTGTCGATGATGGCAAACGTGGCTGAACTTCAGGCTGTGGTGAACTCTGAAACAACTTCACGGACAGGCTCTACAGCAACGGGTGCCTTTCCCTTTGAGTTAGTGGGCACCGGATTCTTCTTAGGAGGGTTACTCCTCTTTTTCTGCTTGGGTTTTGACAAGGAAGGAAGTACAACTCCCACTAGTGGCGGCTTTGCTCTAGGCATAGATACCCTCCTGGTCCTTCTGCTTTGTAGATAAAGCATACTATTCTGGATGACTTTGCTCGACCTCTCCTTCACCGATGAGAACTCTTTGACGTACCAATTAATTGTCAGAAGTGGTTGTCCATCAACCTACTCTCTGTAAAACCGAGGAAGTGCATCTCCCTCATCCTTTGACAAACCTTCCACCTCTTTTGCCAAGAAGACAAATATTTGCGGAAGAGAGAACCTACAGTAGCTGCTTTTGCATACCTCAAAGTCATCCTCGCAATTCACCCAGTAATCCTCCATCGTAGGTTTGTGATAAGAGCGACTACCAAGGTGTGCTGCATAATGACCCCAAGGATCATATGTGCGTGTGTCAACCAGGTACTTGAGTTTGCAATTCTCTAACTCCTGTCCTGCAGCTTTAGCATCAATTGTTATTTTACACCAATATATCCCGAACTGCAAAGGAAAGTTGGCAGCTTGTTTACGCTTGTGGCGCAAACGTTTGTGTACTTCATATAGCTGCCTCAGGAACTCCATGAACACTGTCTTATCTAAAGGATAACATGGTAGCATAGTTGGATTTCTTGTGTATCCATAAACATGGATATAGGTGTATGTAGGGAACTGAATGTACCAGTCTGTCCAATCTCCCTTTGCCGCTCTAGCAACTACTGAAATGCGAACGTGTAGCTCCCGGTCCAAGTTTCTCACTGTATATGTTAAGAAAGCCTCCTGCACACATTTGAAATGTCTTTTAGCCATCGTGAACTCGAGCTGATCATAGTAACGATAGACCTTCTATGCACTGAGTATGCCCACCGTGTTCAACCCGTTAAATTGACCCTGATAGGCGATCAAGTACACAAGGTAGGAACAGATATGAAACTGGTGTGCAACTAGGAAACCGGTGATTTGCTCGTGAATTGCATTGCTAATGAAGGATGCCCAGTCATAATGCTCTTGCCCAGAGATGATTCGACCAATGATATAATACATCCATGGGTGGATTTTGTTTGTATCTGCATGATGTGAGACACGATTAAGCAGTGTAATCAAAATTGCATACTCATCTCTGTATTCACCACGACCTACATTGTTTGGCAACTTGGTCTTTTTCTGTTTCAGCCACCTCTCTGTCATCTTACTCTGACACTTATCCAATTCAGCATTGAATGCCTGCTTGCTTTGATTCATGGAAATGACCAACCCATCTGAATGTTGAGGAATACCTAGACTTCGCTCGATGTCAAGGGGTTTGAGACTGCATATGACACACCCATCTACTGACTGTATCTCCAGTGCAGCAGAATTGTAATGCTGAATACAAGACATTACAAACTCTACGCAATGAACTGAGAAAGGTATGGAACCAGCCTCAAGTAACCCGAACTACTGAATGTTCTTGATTATCGAATCTCTGATCTTGAGTGGATCCAAAACTGCTTTTGGAAGCACCTTATGTAGATTCGTATCAACTGTTCTGATGAAGTCATGAGTCAAGACTGACTTCGTCTTGAATTCGAGCTATGTAAATTGCATTCTGAAAAACTGGCCTGTTGACTGTGAATAGGGCTATATTCTGACAACTTTACTGGAAAGCCAAAAATAGCTCATCGGAGGTAATGTTTTACGAAAATTTTTGAGATATGGGTTTTTCTTAGAATCTGATTCTAAGACAACCTAGAACGTCAGAAATGCAAAAAATTGACTTCTACTCAGCCATGCAAAGGAATTTCAGTTAAGAAAATTAGAGCCTCAAGAACTGATGCTCTAGAACAAATTTTCCTAAAAATTCTAGCACATGGGTTTGTCGGAGGAAATTGTTTTGAATCAATCCAGCTGTTTTGTTTTCCCAAAATTTGCCAATTCTTCGAACATGCAAGAGAATCTTAGACGAGAAAAGAGAAGAAATCTAAAACAGAAGAAAGATGTTTTTTAATTATTTTTTCTTATTTTTTGAATTCTTCTTTCAAAATTGCCACTTTGCTCTGAATCTGTTGTTGAATCTGGATCTATACTTGCAAAAGAATGTTTTTGTCGCCTTTGAACCTGATTGTTTGATGAAAATTTGCCAATCTCTTGAAGAAATTCGAATTTTGTAAGCAGTGTTAATGAGAAATTGCGCCACACTTGTATTAAATAGCCAAAGTCGTACCATAATGCATGACTGCATGCTGAAAACCTAACTAGAAGAAAGAATTCGATTGGCCCTTCACCAGCTAAATTGCCATTGTCTGTAAGTCTTAGATTAAAAATAATATTTAATTTGAAAAATGCAAATTATTAAAAGAGGCACCAATATTTAACTCTTGAAGAAAATCGCCACTTAATGCTTTGCATGTAAAAAAATATTATTTTAATCATTTAGCCAAAAATAGCATCTGGATGTGTTCGACAAACTTCGTTGATTCTAGAAAGTCCAAACTTGACCTTTGTTGGTTGAATATTTTGTAAACTTAGGAGGTTTAGCAAAATGGTGATTTCAACATAATGTGTGAGTTAAACTCTCCTATTTAAGGGAAGGCTCCCCCTATCTAAATAACTAAAACAAATATGGATGGAACGATAATCTTTCCTCTTGTTTCAGGAAAGATCAAACTCTTCTCTCTTCGCAAAAAAGTAACATGAATTTTATAACGGCTGCTTGTAAATAAAATCAGTAGAAAGGAAATGAAGTTTCCTGAAAGCTCAAAGACTTCCGTCACTTCCTTCGGGACGGGAAAACAACCTCAAGCACAAAGTCTTGAAAATCTGCAATCCTATCTACCCTTTTAAAAGATAACTTTAATGATAATATACAACGTATGACAGCACAAACTCTGAAAATATGATGTATCTATTTAACTACTATGAACGAGAATCGTCACGAGCACAAAGACTTGTAATTCTTCTTAAATTCTAATCTATGAATTCAATCTTCAATATTGACAGCACAAAGTCTGAAAATATATTAATTGAAGCTCTTTCTAGCAATCTTTCTCAATTTCCAAATGATCACAAAGCAATGCCCCAAAATGACATAGGAACACAATGGACACAAAGTGAGAATTCAACACAAAGTCTGAAATCTGCAACTCTTTGATATTATTTGAAAATGAACAACTTGTAATTATAAAGCTCAAAGTCTTTATGAGTACAAAATTCTGCAGAGTTTTCTTGCTTGCCAAAAAGATAACTTTACAAAGGACTCTCTCAAGTATCTATAGGAGAGAGGTCATGAGAAAATGGTGGGAGGATCCCAACTAATTTGAGAAATTCTCTCAACCACCAACTACTTGCAATTGACTTATTCAAAATTACAGTCTTAAACTATTTTGACTTGTAATTAGATTACATGTAATTACAATTTACAAAATTGCAAGTGAAAGAAACACTTGCGATTACAAAATTTGTTTTTACATGTAGTTTGTCAAAAACAAAATACATAAAGATAAAACATTTTATTCTACATCAATCCTAGCTTTGAAAGATTGAAATCTGCTGATAATTTCTTGCAACTCAGCTAGATCGGGGCCTAGTGTGTTCTTGGCAACTGCCACAGTCTTCAAGATTACATCAAAATATCCTATTGTTGTTAGTCTATGTTCTTCACAAACAGATTGCATTTTATCAAGGATCATTCTATGGTTTAGCAAAATGGTGTGATTTCAACAACCTTCTAGGCATCCATTTGCAAGAGTTATTAGATTTTTGACTATCTCCTAGTTTATAGCTGACTGTAAAGTTACATCTGGCCATGTTCAGCTCTAATTTTTGGGTGATTGAGTGAACCTGTGACTGATCTAAGATATCTACTGCAAAGCCTGCATAGCAAGGATGAAATGTTTGCTGGGAGCTGCAATTGCTAAAACCAACATCTGACACCTCAGAAAATTAGGTGCCTATGATTAAATTGATGCAAGATCACCAGAGTTAGCCATTTCTCCGTATTGCCATTTGACGCTTCAAACTGTCATTGACAGTGAATGATGAACCTTGTTGACTGGATGATAGGTTCATTGCATGACTGAAAGTACTCTGCATCCAATGACTGTATGTAAGGTGTCTGAAAACTGCATTAGGAACCCCAAAAAGATGGGCGCCCCTGGCCTATGAAGGTGCAAATACCTTTTTGACAAAAGTGTGACTTTCAACTGAACACCATACTTTGACCCCTGACATCGGGAGCTGGAGTGCTCTGATTTGTGCACCGTCTGTCTCTCTGCATAGTTGAGTCAACTTACAAGAGACATCTCTAGAGATGATGAAGCAAGAAAACTGCTTCTAAGACCTCAAAGAGAAGGGCGCCTTTTTCAAGGAGATGTGAACTTCCCATACTTAGCCATTTTTTGGTTGTCTCCAGTCACTTTCACTTTTTAGCATCACCACCTTGACCTCGCACGTACGAGCGTTCGCCAAATCCCGGAGGCTGACGGCTAGACTCATTGGATAGCTAGAGTAATTGCGCACAAGTCTCGTCTAGACTGCGAATGCAAATAACCCCATCTGGCAGGCCTAAAGGTTGGGTGCCCCTAGCCTACAGATGTGCAGCTGTGTATTGCCATGTTTCTCCATCCTCTGATTAACATGCTCGATAGAACCTCTGTCACAGTCACTTGAAATGTCGGATCGTCATGCGAATTAATGCGTTGCGAAGCCAGACTGAATTGGAAAAGATCTCAGGAAGACCTTAGTTGCAATTTCATCCATCCGGAAAGTCATATTCAAGGGTGCCCCTGAGCTACAGGGGCGCTCAAACTATCAACTTGGCAATTTTTGTGATATGCATCCTGCTTGTAGTCTCAACTTCCGACCTTGATAACCGTAGTTTTGCACTATGTATGTCCTCGCTTGACAACTCATCGGAAAGCTGGGCTAATTTTGAAGAGATTGAATCCATCAACAAGTACATGCAACAAGATTTGAGCCTCTAAAAAGAAGGGCGCCCCTGGGCTATAGGGGTGTAGATCTGCTTTCTTTGACTACCTCCATGATGTATATACTCCTCGTAACTTCTGCTTTTGCCTTTGTTTGTCGGAGTTCTGCAATTCAGATGGACTTGTTCCATAGCTAGTCGAAAAGTTGACTTAAAACCGAAGAGAATGAATGTATTTGCAACCCAAAGCAGCTGAATCTTGACCTCCAAATGGAAGGGCGCCCCTGGCTTGTAGAGGCGCAAATTTGCTGTAAATTTCACGTTTTCCATCACTTCGTGCTCTGCGAACACAACATCAGCTACTGAGGTTGACCATGAAGAGATGTTACCACTGCTGACATATGTACATGACTGCATCCCACTATTTTCACATGTACGGATACGTAAAGTTGATTTGCACGTTGATTGTGCAAGCGTCTCCCATGTTACATACTGAAAAGTTTCCAGACTTGGAATATTTTTGCATTTTTGCCAATCAAAAAATCCCCTCCATCAAAAAGCATCTTTTTCAGCATTTTTCATCATAGAATGTTCTGCTTTGAGTTTCAAGCTTAGATTTTGACACCTGGTATTGGCCAACTGCTATTGACGACCTTAGAGGTCCTAACTTTTCTCCTGAAAATTTGAAAACTACCCACCAAACTTAAACTGACTTTTAACTGAAACTGATTTCACCATTGTGATCGTGATGTGAAATAAGCCAATCAAAATTAATTTCAGCCAATTCTAACAAGTTCTTATTTTTTAGTGTTTTGACCTAAAAACAGGGTTCAGAAACCTTAATTTTCAAAAATTTTGAATTTTGCCAATATCTTCCTAAAATCACATTGAACAAAAGCCCATACTTGACCTACCCAAAAATTGAGTTTTGACCCCATTTTTACAAGGTTTAGACCATTTTAAGCAAAATGCCTTAATGAAGCAAAAAATTTGGTTTGGGTACAACATTAGGCTCCGTGTAGTGACCATGTCAGATACTTACGGCATAGGAGGACCGAGATTCTTTGTGTTTCGTAGACCAGTGAATTATAATATTGGGCATTGGAGTTAGGACTTTTTCCCTAATCACCTAAACAAACTTGGAGTTATCCTAATCACCTAAAACAAGACTACTTATTTTAATAACCTAAAACACAACAAAACATCACAGAACGGGGAAACACAATATGGCATAACGATAAAACATAAAAAGTATTTATAAAAGTTTAGAAAAATTACTCCTACCCCGGAGGGTTGAAGTGCTTAAGATATTGTCTGCTATATGGCAGCGGGAGAAGCCTTCCATCTTGATGTGAGAGAATGTATGTGTTCTCTCCTCTGGATTCATGTATTTGGAAGGGTCTTAACCATAAGGAATCAAACTTGCCATGCATTCCTTTAGGATCATGTCTTTTGTCCCATAACAGGACCTGATATCCGATCTCGAAGTCTCATGGACAAGCTTTCTTATCAAAAATCTTCTTCACTTGCTCTTGATGCTAAGTGATTCTATCAACGACCTCCACCCTTTCTTCCTCTAGTTTCATCAGGTACAAAATCCTCTTCTCGATTGGATCTTTGAATTCTACATCCTCCACTATAGATGCCAACTGCAAGGCGGACAACTCTAGTGTAATGGGTAACATTGCTTTTGTACCATACAAAAGTATAAAAGGCGAGGTGTTGATGGCTCGTTTGGGAGTGATTCTATCAGCCCAAGGAGCATCATATATTTTCCTGTGCCAAGCCTTTTGATTTGCGTCAACTAGCTTACGCACGATTGTGACTATGTTTTTGTTTGAAGATTCGGCCTGTCCATTACCTTGAGGGTAATAATCTGATGAAAGTGACAGCATGATGCCGTGATCAAAACAAAAATTCAGTATCTCCTCTGACAAGAAACTCGTTGCATTATCAGCCATAATTTTGCGAGGCACCCTGAAGCGCAAAATGATGTTCTCCTTCAAAAACTCACAAACAACTTCTGAGGTAGCTCGCTTGGTAGGAACCACTTCAACCCACTTCCTGAAATAATTAGTCGCCGTAAGGACATAAATATGCCCCTTGCTGGAATGCAGGTTGATGGGACCTATGAAATCAATACCCCATTGCTGAAATGGAGCATCTATGATAACTGGCCTGAGTGGAGTAGTTGCCAATCTGACTTTACCAGCAAACTGCTGACATGACTGACATCTATACACCCATTCATATGTGCCGTGAAACATGGTAGGCCAATAGAACCGTGCTCGTAGGATCTTGAATGTAGTAACCCTCGATGAGAAGTGGCCACCGCATGCTTGACTGTGAAAAGCATCCAACAATCTCTATTGCTGGTCTCTGCCGACGCATAAAACGAAAGTTTCGTCAAGGCCACGCTTGTACAAAACGTTATTGACAAGCACAAAATTCTGTGCTTTCAGCTTCAAAGTTCTCTTCTCCTGTTTGTCCATGTGATGTGGACATTCTCCATAAGTTGAATAATACCACAAGGCTGTATACCATTCTTTTGCAGAATCGACTAATAGGACCAAAGGAAGGTCTTCTTCAAGTTCCGGTTCAATTCCACTATTGCTTTTCTTCTTTTGATCACCTTCTTTTGCCAATAATCGACAAAGACCTTGCCCATGAATGAGCTTGGTCGGCTTGATCTCCAGATCATACTCCTGAACTTTAGCAATCCAGTTTCCTCTTTTCGTGCCCATCTCCTGTTGAGTTAGCACACCTTTTACTGTTGGATCAGTGACAAACACCGTAGTATGTGAATTCAAGATGTAGAACCTAAAATTCTTGACAGCTGTAACGACAACATATGCATTCTTCTCAATTTTAGAATAGCATGATTCACTATCTTTAAAACTGGTACTCATGAAAGCGATTAGAGATTCTCCTCCTTCACTGAGCTTCTGAGTCAATATGGCAGACAACGTGTGTTCCGACGCATAACAATAGAGGATGAAATCCTTCTGAAAGTCAGGACGAACCAACATTGGTGCGTTAGCAATAGCTTCTTTGATTTTGATAAAGGCCTGTTTACCTTCTTGTGTCCATATGAACATGGACGACTTTTTCATCATAGCTGAGATCTCCTTCATTAGCTTCGAAAAATCTGGTACAAACCTTCGGATAAAGTTGACTTTACCGAAAAAGGAATGCACTTGTGTTTTGTTGGTAGGAAGAGACAGGTTCTTAATTGAATCCACTCGATTTGGGTCAATTTTGGTTCCCTCCTTGGAAACAATGTGGCCAAGTAACTTGCCCTTCATCACCGCAAAGATGGTCTTCTTAGGATTCAATGAAATTCTATGGTACCTGCATCTTTCGAAAACTTTCGCGAGGTGCGAAAAGTGATCGCTCCGTTTATCTGAGAAAACAGTCAAGTCATCTAGATAAACAATTATTATTTTGTTCTTAAGATCCCCAAACGCCAAATCCATGGCTCTCTGAAAAGTAGCACTAGCGTTGATAAGGCCGAAAGGCATCCTCTCATAAGCAAAGGTTCCCCACGGCGTGGTGAAAGCTATTTTGATTTGCTCTTCCTCTGCCACTACAATTTGATTGTAACGGGAAAAACCATCAAGAAGTGATAGCATCTCTGATCCGGTGACTGTCTGCAATGTATGCTCCATGATCGGTAAGGGGTAATTGTCCTTCAAGGACAATAAATTCAAGTTCCTGAAATCCACGCAAATTCTGATTTCACCGTTCTTCTTGCGCATAGGAACAATGTTTGACACTCAGGTGGAGTGATGGATTGGATAAATTATCTTCGACTCCACCATCTTCTGAATTTCCGCGTAAATAGTATCTTGAATCCGCGGATTGTAATGTCTTTGCTTTTTCCTGAAAGGCGTAACATCAGACTTCAGAGGAATTGTATGTGACAATTCTGTGGGTGTGAAGACCTTCAAGTCTTCGTATGACCAAGCAAATACATCCTTGTATTGTTTGAACAAGGCGGTAAACTTCTCAGCTTCTTCTATAGTACAACACTTGCCTAGATTAACAAACCGAGGTTTGTCCTCAGTGTCGATGTTCACTTGGAAATGTTCAGCAGAAGTATGAACACTTGACATCTTCTGATTTTGAAGGTATCGGTCATGCCGGTCAAAAATATCTTCTAAAGATACAAAACCCTTAGGAATTTGATTTCCTCTCAATTGTATGATCCCCGAATCTGTAGCTTCAGAGTCTTCAACAATTGACTCTTTGAAAGGAGTAGAACTTCCTTCAAAGAACAATTCTTTGTAGTTGTCTCCCATAACGAGAAACTCTTTGATGTCATCGTCGTCATCAAAGACTTGCCAGTTGCCTGCATTATTTGGTACAGCTGGCCTGTAGATCAGCTCAATAGCAAATGAATTCTGACGAAAGTCAGAATGCGGCATGAAAAGAGCAGCTAACATTGTAAGGGCATCAGCTCTGCTATTGTCTGTTCTTGGAAGATATTAGATGTCGAAAGCATCAAACCATTCGATAGCATTCCACACCCTCTGTCTATAGGATTGAAGGCAATTCTTTTTGACTTGAAACTGCTCCCTGACTTGTTTGACAATGAATTCTGAATCTCCTTCAACTCTAATGTAAGAGACCTAGTGTCTCTCAACCCAACTATGCTGAATAATGCAAATTGTTTTTCTGTGTTTTGTTGATTTTGTATTTTTTTGTGGTTTTTGGTGCGAATAGAGGAATATGCGATTTTGATGATAGATGCTTGGAAAATATAAATAAAATAATAGACGACAAGATATCAAGAAATACAATATCTTATCTAAAGATGGATGATTTATTAATCTTTCGGAAGGCTTACAACTGCAAAAACTAGACATGCATATAAGCCAATAGAAATTAATGAAAAACCTAGTTTTTATTTGCAGCCGCCTGAAATATGTCAAAATGGTACGGCCAACACAGATAACAATGATCTCCATTTGGAAAATCAACACAAGAACCTCAGAGGAGCAAGGCGCCACCACTGGAGGAAGGTTTAGACAAAAAGGCAAGGCGTTTTTGCCTGTAGGAAAAGTACAGCCTGAACCAGCAACTAAGAAATCCGTACTACCTTGAAGTTCATGCTAGATGCTGGATAAATCACTGCCAATGGAAAAGATTCACTGCTGGAGATAAATCAACCAAAAACTTTGAATACAAACTCCACAATATGCATTGTAATGACTCCTGTATGAAGCCACTCAACTGACAATCTTCAACTGGTATTTCACAGCCTCAGTATGTCTGATTCTGAAGAGGGAACATTCTCCAAAATCCAATGATTTGCAGAAACCCTTGTTTCACAAACCCCAATGCTCTCAGAGTGAAAAATAGACAAATTAGAATAATCATGAATGAGTTTGATTTGTCTTTGATGAAATATATACTCCTCAAAAATTCGACCCTTCTCGAAAATCACTTAAAAATGCATTTAATAATATAAGTGTGCCCCTTTTTGACTTAGGCAATTTTCTTTAAATAATGGCGTCCCCTTCTTAATGAGTAATTAAACACTCATTTAATATTATTCGCCTTTTATTATAAAGTATTAATACTTTATAATGTACCATTAAATAATTACTTTAATATTTCATTAAAGTGACTTTATATTATAAAGTCAAATTAATAATCTTTTTTAATAATTATCAAATGCTCCAATAATCACTATTTGCTCATCAAATCATCAAATTGGGTCGAAATTGAGCTGATCAACTGAACCAGGTGTCGTGCCAGAAATAGTAACCCCTATCTGCCTGACTTACAATAAATAGTAAGTATCTGAAAATCACTTTGTGAGAGTCTGCAAAGGCCCAAATCTGAATCAACCGATGGAGTAATGTTCCCGAACGCAGGATAATTGCCACAAGTAACCCTCTAAACACATCTGTCAGCCTACGAGGGTTCGCATGATAGGCTAACCCTTGAATCATCTGCACAGCCTAGGAAGGGGACATTACATCTAAGTAATTTGATCCCCATATGCTTCGTGTTCTTGAGACCTAATAAAAGTGCCTCGTATTCTGCAGTGTTATTGGTGCATTCAAATTGCAACCTACATGCAAATGGATATAAGCAACCTTCAAGAGAAATGATCACTACTCCCGCTCCTGATCCTGATGTTGAACAACTACCATCGAATTGCATCGTCCACATTTTTTATATTCTTCATGTGATGTAGTCGTGGAAAGTGCAAAATTCTGACAATCTTCATTGACATCAGATATCATAGCATATGTCCGTGGTCCTATGCCTTGATATAACACTTGTGCATGTGGAAACTGGGACTTTACCATCGTAAACTTTGATTTCACCTCAAGCTCCAGCTTGAAAGTGCCCTTTTTCAATGGAATTATCATGAACGACCAATCCAACTGAATTTCTCCTCCAAGATCCTTGCAGAAACTCCTACTGAGAAACATTCCGTAACTTGTGGGAATGTCAGCGATCAAGATAGTCATCATGATTTTCTTTTCAGGACAAACGCTAGCCTTACTTGCGCATCTTTCAGTTGGCCAACCAACGACACCAACTTTGACTCAAGTGATAACACTTTTCTTTGGTTTCGGTGCACGAAAGTCCCAACGCATTCATGATTTGTAAAGGCATGACGTTGTCTGATCCTCCGCTATCTATGATTCAATTGCTGAGTTTAAAACCTCCTATATATAAAGATGTATAGAACGGCTTTGGCTTGTCTTCTGCTGGAACAGAGGATTCTAACAATATAGGCTGGATTGTAGCTTTCTTCTTTACCACCTTAAGGATTCTATCCAACTGCTTTGGATGGTCCTGAAGATACTCCAGTTGTGAGATTCGTACCTTCGTCTTCATCATGGAAGACACAATGTCAAAGTTTGCTGAGGTTGGATCCTGAACAATCGGCACGGTGTTTACTTGTGAAGACTTCTGATTGGAAGTGGAAGCCACTTCCTTTCCTTTTTCATCAGACTTCCGCTTTTCCTCTTCTTCTTTCTGTGCTTTGAAGTATTGTGCACGTGTGAACACAGGCAATGAGATGTTCTCATGATTGACCGCAAGAGAGTATCAACAGTAATCTTCTTCTCTTCTTGTTCATTAACGGGTTCTCTATCAAAGTATCCCATTGCAAAGTCGCCATCAAAGTTGTCCACCTGTGGTGAGACAACATTTGTAGTTGGAGAAGGTACAAAACTTGAACTTGGAGCAGCATCAGCAAATCCCATGATCTGACTCATTCTTTGATTTTCCAGACATGTAGCTCCGGTGTGTTCAACAGTGTCATGGAAAGAGCAATAAGTTGTAGGCTTCTCAGCTTCAACATGCTGTCTTGGTTATCCTTGCGGAAACTTTGATTTGTAATTGTTGAAAGGCTGGAAGTTATTCCTCTTTGGCTGGTAAGGCTGCTGAGGTTGATATGGTTGTTGATATGACGGTTGTGTAGGCAGTGCTTGCTGCCCTTGTGCGGGTGATTGTCTCTTGAGAATGGTCACCTCGTTAGGTACTTTTTGAAGTAGTGGATCAGTCGACGCTTGAACAAGCGGTCTGATTGAATCATTCCTCATCTTGCCTGTCGTGATCATATTATCTTCAATTTTGATAGCTTCCTCTTGAGTGAGTTGTAGATCTACTCCTTCACTTCCCTTCAAGAGAAAGGCTATTTTTGACGATAGTGCATTGATGAAGCTGCTCATCAAAATCTCATTAGATGGGTTTAATGTATGGGTAAGACGTGTAACAAGGCGATTAAACCTTGCTCTGAATTCCCTCATTGGTTCAGTAGGCTCCATCTTTGAGTTTGAGAGTTGTGCAAATAGTTGATGACTATCCTCAGCAGGCTTGAACCTATCCAAGAATTTCTCACTCATGATTGCCCAACTTGTGATAAGACCTGGTTCAAGATTATGAAACCACTCTGATGCGTTGTTCTCCAGGGTCTCAACAAAGAGACGGACAACTATATTTTCATGTGGAACATGCAAAACGGAACAAGCCACTGTGAATGCTAAAATGTGTTCATCAGGATGTTTAGATCCATCGCCATGGAATCGAGGAAAGTTCTTTCGTGATCGCTTAGGCAATTCATGATGTCCTTGTAAGGCCAACGGTCCGATGTTGTTGCCCCAAGGTAGTGGGGTTGGATGTCTTATGTTCCTTCAGTTTTGACCGTTGCCATTGTTGTTGTTGTTGTTGTTGTCGCCCATTGTTTCAGGTGGGATTGGAGATTCTTCTTCTAATCCTTCTAGAAAATGCTCAGGAACCTCCTCAAAGTGCGGCTCTTCTAGAATGGGAGGATTGTGCCTCCTTCTGTAGTAAACTTGGTAAGCCAGGATGCTCTATTCCCACACGGGTGGTGGCAAAACTGGTCTACCTGCTGCAAGATCCGCCTTCTCTTCTTCTTTGTCACGAGTAGTAGCTGCGTTTCTCCACTGAGTAGTAGATGTATGATTTTCAAAGATAAAACTTCGCAGGCTATTGATGATGTCTGACTGCTCACCTTGAATTAGCACAAAGTTCGGTTGTATGGCAGCCGGAGTAAGTCCTGGTTGTTGAACTGGAGCAGTAGGACGCCAAATGGCCATTCTCGTGACATAAAGTGTGAAGCTTTCTTGAAGTTTTCTTGCCTCGTGCCCCACAGTGGTGGGCGCCAGAAAACTGTTGGCGTAATAACTAACACCTCTGGTGTGTAATTTAAAACGGATAACTATGCACACTGCATAATGAGTGCTTTTCAAATTAGGAGGGGAAGCTCCCTCTTTTGCTAATATGCGTGAAAAAGTAAAGTAATCTAAATCCTATCTTTTTTATCTCAGCTGGAAGAGGCACAAGGTTAAGAAAACATAAAACGTTGCAGCTAAGGACTTTCTAGTTTCGCAGATCGCTAACTACAACTAAACTAACTACTTTATATCTATGCAGTTTCCTCAAGTAAACAGAGCATGAGGAAATGGAGCGAGGATGTGATTACATGATAAACTTCAGGTAAGATTCACAACGTGAAGGCAAGGTGGCACAACTATTTGCTTGGCTGGGAAGAAGTTTATTAGAACAAAAAAATATACGATAAACTAAGCACAGATTCATAACATGAAGGCAAGATGGCACAACTATTTGCTTGGCTGAATAAGTTTATTGACACACACATCACACGATAAGCTTTAGGTACAGATTCTAAACTTGAAGGCAAGATGGCACAATGATCTTCTCAATCTAAATAGGCTTATTAAACACAAAACACAAGGTAAGCAACTGGGACAGTGTATTGCATAGACAAGACACACATACAACAACGATCAAACCAGCAACCCCATTTAACTAAGATGAGCATTCACCATAATAACTGCATGAAACCCGAGTGGCATAACAATACATCATCATAACAAATACTCGTGAACAGATACAAAATAGACAATATTATAGGCAAGGTAGGCACAACATATATTGCTCTCTCGTGCAAAAGTTATTTACAAATGGGCTGAAAGCTCTTATTTATAGACATCAAAGGTGTAGGTAACCCTAAAATCACCTTGAGTCAACTACAGTCCTGCAGTGCATGCAAGATCTTATTCCTAAACCCTAATAATGAAAACTATACAGTTAATTGGCAAACTACCATCAGTTAACCGAAACATCTAATCTAAGTGGACAATGTGCAAGCATGCACGTCCTTATTGAAAGCAAGTTAACTGTAATACTACCATCAGTTAACGTAAAATCCTAGAAAGAAACTCCAAGTGAATGTAGATACTTCCAAGATAGACACGCGCGAGATGTGAATCAATCTTAAAATTCTAGCACATGGGTTTGTCTGAGGAAATCGTTATGAATCAATCCAGTTGTTTTGTTTTGCCAAAATTTTCCAATTCTTCGAGCATGCAAAGAGAATCTTAGATGAGAAAAGAGAAGAAATCTAAAAGAGAAGACGTTTTTTAATTATTTTTTATTATTTTTTGTCTTCTTCTTTCAAAATCGCCACTTTGCTTTGAATCTGCTGTTGAATCTGGATTTGTACCTACAAAAGAATGTTTTTGTCGCCTTCGAACCTGATTGTTTGATGAAAATTCGCCAATCTCTTGAAGAAATTTGAATTTTGTAAGCTGTGTGAATGAGAAATGGCGACACTTGTATTAAACAGCCAAAGTCGTACCATAATGCATGACTGCATGCTGAAACCCTAACTAGAAGAAAGAATTCGATTGGCCCTTCACCAGCTAAACTGCCACTGTCTCTGAGTCTTAGATTAAAAATAATATTTGATTTGAAACATGCAAATCATTAAAAGAGGCGCCAATATTTAACTCTTGAAGAAAATCACCATTTAATGCTTTGCATGTAAAAAATATTATTTTAATCATTTAGCCAAAAATAGCATCTGGATGTGCTCGGCAAACTTCGTTGATTCCAGAAAGTCCAAATTTGACCTTGTTGGCGTCCATTTGCAAGAGTTATTAGATTTTTGACTATCTCCTAGTTTATAGCTGACTGTAAAGTTACATCTGGCCATGTTCAACTTTGATTTTTGGGTGACTAAGTGAACCTGTAACTGATCTGAGATATCTACTGCGAAGCCTGCATAGCAAGTATGAAATGTCTGTTGGGAGCTGCAATTGCTAAAACCAACATTTGACACCTCAAAGAATTAGGCACCTATGATTAAATTGATGCAAGATCACCAGAGTAAGCCATTTCTCCGTATTGCCATTTGACACTTCAAAATGCCGCTGATGGTGAACGATGAACCCTGTTGACTGGATGATAGGTTCATTGCGTGACTGAAAGTACTCTGCATCCAATGACTGTATGTAAGGTATCTGAAAATTGCATCAGGAACCCCAAAAAGATGGGCGCCCCTAGCCTGTGAAGGTGCAAATACCTTTTTGACAAAAGTGTGACTTTCAACTGAACACCATACTTTGACCCCTGACACCGAGAGCTGGAGTGCTTTAATTCACGCACCGTGTGTCTCTCTGGATAGTTGAGTCAACTTACAAGAGACATCTCTAGAGATGACGAAACAATAAAACTGCTTCTAAGACCTCAAAGAGAAGGGCACCTTTTTCAAGGAGATGTGAACTTCCCATACTTAGCCATTGTTTGGTTGTCTCCAGTCACTTTCACTTTTTAGCATCATCAATTTGACCTCGCACGTATGAGCATTCGCCAAATCTCGAAGGCTAGTGGCTGGACCCGTTGGATAGCTAGAGTATATGCGCACAAATCTCATCTACACTGCGAATGCAAATAACCCCATCTGGCAGGCCTAAAGGCTAGCTGCCCCTAGCCTACAGATGTGCAGCTGTGTATTGCCATGTTTCTCCATCCTCTGATTAACGTGCTCGGTAGAACCTCTGTCACAGTCACTTGAAATGTCGAATCGTCTTGCGAACTGATGCATTGCGAAGCCAGACTGAATTGGAAAAAACACCTTAACTATAATTTCATCCATCTGAAAAGTCATATTCAAGGGCGCCCCTGAGCTACAGGGGCACTCAAACTATCAACTTGGCAATTTATGTGATATCCATCTTGCTTGTAGTCTTAGCTTCCGACCCGGATAACCGGAGTTTTGCACTATGCATTTCCTCGCTTGACAGCTCATCGGAAAGCTGGGTTGATTCTGAAGAGATTGAATCCATCAAGAAGCACATGCAACAAGATCTGAGCCTCCAAAAAGAAGGGCGCCACTGGGCTACAGGGGCGCAGATCTGCTTTCTTTGACTGTCTCCATGATGTGTATACTCCTCGTAACTTCTGCTTCTGCCTTTGTTACACCCCGATTGTATAGCTACTATTGCATAGGGCAATTGATTGTAAAGTTTGAATCATTAAGATGAATAAAACGTGTTTTTGTTATCAAAATGAATGTGTTCTATTTAAATGATTGTCTCATCTGATTGATACTTCTATTGGTGTAATTCTTGGTGAATGTTGCATGCATAGTATTGAATTATGAATATTCTAATTTAAGATTTTTTATATACTGCAATGTTATGAACAAGTAACTGCCGAGATTGTATGTCTATGGATGTAGGAACAGGAACTATTCCTCCAGGCAGAGGGGAGACATCACTTGGGAGAGGAGCTTGGTCAGGTAACCGGTAAAGTAAATCAATTGAGCATACACACACTCGCCGTAGACTGAGTAAACCAAGTCTGTTTTGTATGAGTATAAGGTAAGTCATCCATAGCTTGTATGTCTTGCAAGTAGAGGTCTTGACTGCTTCTATGTGTAAAGTTTATCTTTGTGCTTGATTGTGAGATTATGATCGTCATTGTGGTATCATGTTTGGATGTGAACATCGGAAGTAAGCATATAAACACATGTATAGTATATATACGTATCTATAGGTATAAACATATTGATACAAGCGTAATTGGCTAATGGACTTGTCATACGGATGTATTAATATGATAAACGTACGTATATGTGTACATAGAGGATTATACTACAATATACATATGTTTATAAGCATACGTCCGATAAAGTGGAATATTAAATAATTGCTTGGAATTTATATATACACATAAATAGAGATATATATTTTGAATGTACGCTGACTGGCTCGCAGAATATATATATAAGCGACAATTATATAAGTATATGTATATATATTTATATTTGCTAAATATAAATATATTTATATATGTAATTATATATAATATTATTATAGTTATATTAAAATATATATGTATTTTAAATACTCGGGTATTTAAATATTTATATAATAAGATATTTAAATGTGTTTAGCTAATATTTTAATAAAAACTCTAAAGTGTAAAAATTAAAAGATTAAAATCTTCAATTAGAGTTAATTTTATATAGTGAATTTTTGGAGAAACTATAATGATTTATTTATATTTAAAATAAATAAAGATCTTGGAAAATAAATGACTTCTAATAGTCACTTGGTAATAAAATATATATTCACCATGAGTAAAATAAATAAATGACTTTTATAGTCTTTATGTTAAAATCGTATGAAGTATATTGAGGAATAAATAAATGTATTTAACATTGGACAAAATGTAAGGTTTATTGAATACTTTATAAACATTTAAATAAAGCAAATGAAGCGAAATTTCTTCATCATGGAATACACGAACTTCAAATGTTTTGGGCAATAATCGAAATTAAGAGAGAAGGTAAGTCACGCGGCTGCAACATACGCCCAGGAGACCAAGTCGTGGCCTGCAGTGACACCATTCAGTGAAAATATGAGAAGGCCCGAAGTCTAGGGCAGGTGGGATGCATTTGACCAATGACGTTTTCTGCAATGAACATCAATCCGCCATTTTTGGACACCCAGGCTGTAGGTGTCTTTCATCCGCATTTTACCATGTGTGAGTTGAAAAATTCTCCCTGGTTAAAGGTCGAATCATCTTAATTTGCTGTGTAACTTGCTAAATTGCTGCCACATTTCATTTTGAATTATTCAAAGGATAGTTTTGTCATTTTACATGCCCTCAATAGTGGAATTTGTTGCAATTTCGGGCCTATAAATAGATGCTAGCCTTTCTTTGTTTAGGATCATCATTGTGCAATCTGAGTCTTGCAATTTTGAGAGCTCCCATATCCATTCATTTGAGTTGCTGTGTTCTCTTTATTTGCTGCAATTTCCTATATGCTGAGTGTGAGAAATACAGTAAGCTTTTACCAGCAATTATCAAATTTCTGTGTTAAATCCTTCTTGAGTTTTGAGTGAAGTGAAGCCATAGTTGAGAAAGCTTTTATTAGAAGAGTCCAATTTGTGAGAAGTGATTTGAGAGATCACCACAGTTTGAGAAACTTGCATAGAAGCCATTTTCATTTAAGATTCTGGAAGTTTGTTGAAGGAGTGTCAAGAAAAGCAGTGCTGGGAAAAGGTATTTTATTATGACTCTTTGTTTGATATGCTGCTTTCTCGTGGTCTTGTGATTGTAGTTTGCAAATAGTTAAAGATAATTAGTTATGTTTGTTAAACTCTCATAAGCAATGCATTTAAGGGTAAATGTATAAAGGATTGTAAAAAGGGTAAACAAAGCATTCTAGAAAAGTAAAACTAGAAATTGCATATTGCGTGATTGCATTATTGAATGAACTCCATATGAGGAGACTATGTCTTTACTAGTTAATATATGCTAGGATCAGAATCAGGACAGGAGTCAAGTATATTCAAGCAGCTTAGAGTTTTAGATTAATTGAGATAGGCTAAGGAACTCCTATGATAAAGATTTCCAAAACAGGAGAGAAAGAATGAATTACTTGTCAAGCTGGATTATTTCTAGTAAGTTAGAATGTCATAGGTTGGTCTGGGATGATTGATAATCCAGTAAAGGACTTGAACCTATATTTGTTGTCTTGGATTAGATTGAAGTAGGATAGTCTGGGATGATTGACAATCCAGTGAAGGACTTAGCCTACGCGTAGTGTAAGATAGCCTTAAGTCAAATCGGCCCTGAGTAGTGTATATGATAGATGACCTTCATTCGAAGTACTGAATGTGAAAACTTTGGACAAAGTAGTGGAAGGTACGACATCCACTTAGATGTGAGATAGTTGAGACTACACTATCAGTTCATTGTGATCCATCATGCTAGTTTGGGATTGTGAAATAGCAAGTTCTAGATGTATAGGACACAACACTATGCTCAGTTGGGTTGTCGCAGCCGGTTACTTTACCAATATCTTCGTTCGAAGGGAGGGCCATCTATCGAATGACAGATGTGCGGGGGACCGCATTAACAGTTCGTGGTTGGCGGAAAAGCGCCTGAGTGATGTTTCTCCTCCACAGCAGGCGACAGATACACCAAGATTTGAAAGGAAGGGAACCTGGACCATCTTACTACTATTTGTGTAAAAGCTTACGAGCTATGTATGTAATTGTTTTACTTTTGTACTCTGATTTATATTTGCAATGAAAAAGGAATTCATGTATATTGTAACTTGCAAGTATTTATCAATAAAGAAAGGAAGAATATTATTGTAATGTCTTTGTTACTTGTTACTTTTGTATGTTTGAAGTGAAATGGTGGAAAAAATTTAATTACCCAAGGATGGGGTTGTTACAGCCTTTGTTTGTTGGAGTTCTACAATTCAGACGGATTTGCTCCATAGCTAGTCGAAAAGCTGACCGAAAACTGAAGAGAATGAATGTATTTGCAACCCAAAGCAGCTGAATCTTGACCTCCAAATGGAAGGGTGCCCCTGGCTTGTAGAGGCGCAAATTTTCTCTGAATTTCATGTTTTCCATCACTTCGTGCTCTGTGAACACAACATCAGCTACTGAGGTTGACCATGAAGAGATGTTACCACTGCTGACATGTGTACATGACTGCATCCCACTATTTTCACCTGTACGGACGCGTAAATTTGATTTGCACGTTGATTGCGCAAGCGTCTCCCATGTTACAGAGTGAAAAGTTTCCAGACTTAAGAGTACTTTTGCATTTTTGCCACTCTGAAAATCCCCTTCCTCAAAAATCATCTTTTTCAGCATCTTTCATCATAGAACGTTTTGCTTTGAGTTTCGGGCTTATATTTTGACACCTGGTATTGGCCAACTGCCATTGACGACCTCAGAGGTCGTAACTTTTCTCCTGAAATTTTGAAAACTACCCACCAGACTTAAACTGACTTTTAACTGAAACTGACTTCACCATTGTGATCGTGATGTGAAATAAGCCAATCAAAATTAATTTCAGCCAATTCTGACAAGTTCTTATTTTTTAGGGTTTTGACCGAAAAACAGGGTTCGGAAACCTAATTTTCAAAATTTTCAAATTTTGCCAGTATCTTCCTAAAATCACATTGAGCAGAAGCCCATACTTGACTTGCCCAAAATCTAAGTTTTGACCCCATTTTTACAAGGTTTAGACCATTTTAAGCAAAATGCCTTAATGAAGCAAAAAACTTGGTTTGGGTACAACAGGTTGTAATTTTTCATCAACCTAATGATTGAATTAACTACTTATAGATTTCGAGAATCAAATCCACCTTTGAATTGAGTTTGTAGCAGTCTCAACTAACTTCATTTTCTTGGCTTTATCCCTCATGTCTTTGATGATTGTATCCTAATTTTCCTTAGAAATTATAAGGCAGGCCCATTGTTTAAGTAGTCAAAATTAGAAGACTGTATTCTCTTTTGAGGGCACGCTTGTTTCTCATATAATTTACTCTGTTCCACTTCATATTAAATTGTGGAATTTTAAGCTTCTTTTTTATATATTTATGTGCTACTTTCCAAGTCTTTTATTGTAAAATACCATTTGCAAAGGAACTCATTTTATTCAGAAAAAGAAGATTGCTCCACTTGTGAAGGATTCTTCATCTATTTCTCTTTCTGTGGACATTTGGTCTTTCTATTTCTAGGTGTGAATCTATCTTTTCAGCTTACTTCTCCACCTTGAGTATAGGCTCTTTTAGGTGACAAAAGCCGTTTATTATTTATTCCACTTTTTATCACTATCTTGAGGTCCTGTTTAAAAGTTTCAAACGAATTTTTGTTAAGGAAAGTTATTCCTATAAGTCTATTCAACACGTATGCCAGGTCTTTCACATCATCAACAGCTACTTTATGAGCAAAATCATCTGGATCATATTATTCAACTTCCTTATTTCATTTGTAAACATTATGGTCCAATGCATTAGGTGTTGGGTGGAGGAACTAGTGTTCAATAATAAGGATAATTAAAATTGTTGGTGTAATGAATCATCTATGTTTTTGATCATGCATTAGCATAGGGATTGTCAACATCATATGCATTCAGTTCACACAAGGATTATCACAGATGATTCTTGGGATTATCAAGAATCATCATTGTTTGTATCATTCATTTATGATGATAAGTATCATCAATCAATGCCATAAGTGCAGTTTCATTTCCTTATATCATTCTTTATCTTTCATTATTGCTATACTTCTCTCTATTGCTCATCTTGATTCTATATCAATTCACCACAATGTTACTAGAAATGTTTCTGCCTACTTCCGCTGCTCTTGAAATACATCAAGACTGGATAATTTTTGGTTCAGTGTTCTATGCAATCCTTGTTCAGGACCTAAGGGTCAAGGAAGCAAAACATGGAGACTTTTGCTCTCCTTATATTGTAAACATGGGCATCTTTTGTGTCTTGGTGAATGAATTTGTTGATGGCTATAGACTACGAAATAACAAAGGTCCTCATTCAGTCAATTCATCTTCTCATCTCCAATTCACTTCTGATTGATGGAGGTGTTGACCCATTATTTGATTTTCTCCAATTTTGATTTTTACTTCTATGACTTTATGCTATAGACAGCTGACCTATTGCTGCATTGCTCTGACCCACATGGATCCAAGTTGAAAGGGACAACAGATCTAAACTTAAAGTGTGGTAAATCATCAAAGAAACTATTGTATGAAATTAGCAATAGAAGCTATGTACAATATATACATCAAAAAAATCATTCAGAATAAAATAGATGTTATTAATTAGACAATTTCTGTGAATGGTGTTGTCTTCATCAAGATCATTAGTAATAAACAGGATCTCTGGTAAACATGGGCAATGCAATCTGCGAAGAGGTTAGTTTTCTCAATTGTCATGCAAGATGTTGACTAAAGACAACCATCCTTGCACCTATGTAGCTATCTTTGCACTTAATCAGTTACCTGAGGCTGAAACATATTTATTTATCTATTTGTAGCATGCCTTACAAAATGTCTAAATATCTGAGAGTTTCATGTGGTTATTTATTGACTATCATTCCATGATGACAAGTGACATGTACGACCATTTTATTCATGAGATTACCTGACATAGAGGCATCAGACGTCTTCTTTAGGAGTTTTCATTAACAATTTCTTCTTGGCCATGCATTTTAGGAGTGGTTACTGATGGCAACTAGGTTTTGTAGCTGCCATTGTCTTTAATCTGTCTTTGGGTGATCATACTTGGTTTCTATAGGTTATGAGAGCTATTTGATTACATAGCTCTCTTTTTTCTTGCACATACCATTCTTTAAGCTGTTTTCTTTTTATATTGGAGTTATATTGATCTTATAAAACTTTCATTTTCAACTCCCTGGTATTTTTGGGTTCTTTATGCGAGATATTTGTTCTAATAGCTAATATGGTTTTCAGGTGCTTTTTTCTGGAAGCATTGCAGAGAATATTGGTTATGGAAACATGCCTAACATGATTGACATGAAGAAGGTTGAACAGGCTGCAAAATTGGCAAATGCTGATGGATTTATTGGAAAGCTTCCAAAAGGATATGACACAGATGTTGGTCAGCGTGGCTCTTGTTTGAGTGGAGGACAGCGCCAAAGGTGTTTATACCATGTTTCAATTTAGGAGCAATGATTGTTTTGCATCTTGACTGTTTGATATCCATGTTAACTAATGCATTGAATGTATTGATTCTGTTTAGTTGGATCAATTGGATGGACAATTTGATTTAGCAAATTAACTGGAACTATCTTCTTGTAAATGGCTGGGGCAGAGTGGCTATTGCAAGGGCCATATACCAGGAGTCATCCATATTGATTTTGGATGAGGCAACTTCTGCATTGGATAACAAATCAGAATTATTGGTGAGGGAAGCTTTGGAGCACCTTACAGCCAATTGCACTGTAAGTTGATGATGTTCTTGAGCTTTTTACTTCTTGCTTTGTTTTAGACATCTATCTATTGATTGAATTCGATTTGGCCTGTTGCTTTCATCCTTTAGTTAATATTTCCTTCTAAGGTTGCATTTCAGGAGTTGATACATTATGGTGGGCTGTGTCAGTATACTATATCAAAGTGTGTATTTCTATTTTAAATTATTTGTTTTTGTTTCTTATTTACAGCGAATTGCCACATTAAAAAGTGTGGTCAGGCAGAACTTTATTGTTATTTTTAGATTATTTAGTGATGGTTGGTAATGGGGTCCTCACCCTTACAATTCATTGTTGAAGGGATGTTTCTCTATCTAATGCTCTCCCAATGGGTATACTGTTGAACTTACAATTCAACCTGTAGGGATACTGCTCCTACTGCTTCTCCTACAAGGATACCACACTGTGCTTTGTCTTGCCTCCGGCTCCTCCTCTTGTGGGGCTATTGCTCCACCAGATTTAGAGTGAAATTTCAGAAGGTATATAATGTTAACATGTCAAGTTTATGTCGGGTTCACCAAAACGAAATGGTGAAAAATGGAAGAGGCTCTTGAGGGGAGATCTCCCTTTGTGGGGGCTCAACTCATTTTTCTTTTATTTCATTAAATGAGGAGTCCGGGTTTGATGGATTTGGACAAGGTATATGATTGACTTACAACCTGAATGGTGAGTCAACCTGCCTTTGACCAAATCTAAAAGTAACCTAAGAATGAAATGCAATGACTCAACTGACCTAATGATGTAAATTACTGTTCTAATGCAAATTCATCAGATCTGAGATATCAAGAGAAATTCGGACTTCAGAAATGTACTGAATAGGCTGTGCACTTGTGGTATAAATTTGAGCCTGGTTTCCGAGGATGTTTTCTTCGGGGGCACTACTGTCCTAGTAGGTCTTTTCGGATCCTTTTTCACAGTTCTCGAGAGCTAGATCAGAGCTTCCGATCTCCATCTACAAATTTTTCGAATCACTATCAGATCTTTCTGTGAGTTTTCATGAGTTGCCAAAGAGTAGGGTTTTGATTGCAACATTGTATAATTGATCTTCAAAATTCCTTCAATCCTCTTCAAACTTCAAACTGCACATTCTAAGAGAGAAGAAAGGTTGTGCCATTTAGGGGCTTGCCTTAGTCAAACCCCATGTTAGTGTTTACACTTCCACAATGGCAATGGCAATGATAAAAGGATAAATGATAGGAAGGAATGATGAATCCACAAAGTGTTGCAATTCACCACCCTTCAATGGCTTCCTTGAAGGACTGAAGTCGTACACATCTCCTCAAGGCTTGGATCTTGCTTGCTTGAATTTCTTGGAGACCTACAAGGATTAGTCTTCACAAACAATACGAAAACATAAACAAAAAAACACTCACATACACTTTAACATGATGTTTGGATCTTGAATTGCTGCAATAAATCCTCTAATAGCTACTTTTGACTTGCTTGATAATGCTCTTGATAATAATTCTTTCCTTTGATTCTCGATAATTTCACTTAGTTTTCAAATGATGCAATAACTATGTATTTATACACAATTATTCTAGTTTCTCGAAAATTAAATCCCAATGGCCGACTTTAGATATTTGAATTTCAAATAATAAAATGCCGACATCGACATATTTGAACTTGGAGCCAAAATAGGGGGACATAGGTGTCCTAGGCATGAGTGTACTAGACCTATTTTTTGGAAATTAAGGAGTCAAGGGGCAAAGCATTAAATGAGAGCATTTGTTTTGTGCTTGCAAATTGTCGGGAAATGTTTAAAATAGGCCACAAAATGCATAATTTAGGAAATTAAGTGCTCAATTAGGTCCAATAACTTAAGGGGAAGGAAAACATAGTGTGAAATTGTTAAGGGTGACAATTTACAACGCTATAGTTTGAATGCACTAAAACAAACTCCAAGGTAGTGGTATTCAAAATTCAATTTATTTATGGTTGAGAACTGTTATTTTAGATGTGAGTTTGATCATTGTGTGTATTATAAGACTTTGGAGAATGGTGAATTTGTATTGTTGTATTTTGATGATATACTAGTGACAGGAACTAGCATGGTTGTAGTTAGCCAACTAAAATAACAATTAGCTAAGAAATTTTCAATAAAGGATTTGGGTGCTGCAAAGAAAATCCTTGGAATGAAAATTATTAGAGATAGGAAGAAGGAAATAAAATTGTCACAGGAGAAATATATTGAAAAGGTATTGAATATGTTTAGTATGAAAAATGTGGTATACCCCAAATTAAAATTTTTGCTACACTTACGCATTTTGAAGAAACGAGTTAAAATCAAAATTTGTCAAAAAGGTCAAAATTGTGGTTTATATGTGTTGTATGGGGGTAAAAAAAAACTTGAAATTTTCAAAATCTGACAATCTAGGTCTGGTTCAGAAGGATCAAATTGACAAAACCCAGATTTCAGTTTTTCAACCCTAAATTTTAGGAAAATTTCTATTTTTAGCAGTTTTCTAAAAATATAAACTTTTTTTGGGTTTTTCTAGGTTTCTTTTGAAAAGGATATTGACAAATTTTTCTAAAAATAGAAAGTTTGGCCTCTAGGGTTAAGACTGATTTTGATTGGCTCAAAATACTTCCTCATCAGGCTGGTGCAGTCAAAATCTTGAAAAGATCAGTTTTTCCCTAGTGGGTCTATTCTGCTTTTTCATAAGCTTTTTCTAGAGATCCAAGATCATCAATGGAGGTTAGTTAACTGCCAAGTGCTAGAATCAGACATTCAAGCTGAACAGAAGCCATCAAAGATGAACAAGCACGAGAAACGGAGAACGAAGAGGAGAAGCTGGAAAAGTTGAAAAATGCAAATTGTTGACTAAGGCTGGTGAATCTAGGCGCCCCTGCTTAGTTTGGGCACCCAAACCTTCATGCCTTAGAAATTTTTCTATTTTGGCAATCAAGCTTATGGGAGGCATGTCAAACGAGGAAGGATTCTGAAAATTGCAAAATGGTGGCCAAGCCTGACAGCCATGGGCGCCCCTGGAGAAGAAGGGCACCCATCTTTACAGAGGGTCAGATGATAGAATCAGAGGTTCACTCTCCCAGGTAACGTTGTTTAGTTTCCTGTCAGCTTCGCAATGGATGTCTTCGTCAGCTCGTCAAATCACTCAATCGTCGACAAACTCAGATTGGACATGATCCATGGTAAGAAGTGTTCAAACTTTGAAGGTGAAAATGATGAAAAATATTCTAAGTCTGGTGAATATGGGCGCCCCTGGAGAAGAAGGGCACCCAAGTTTTTAAGGTGTTAAATGAATGAATTTGCTGAAGGCGCCTCCAATGTCACTTCATCAGATTTGATCAAGCTTTCCAACGCAATCATTAGCACGCTCGTCGGAGCTGGCAGTCGTCTAATATCAAAGGTTGAACAAAGGAGAAAAAGTGAGCAAAACGACAGAAGTCAAAAGCAACAGTGAAAAAATCAAAATAAAAACTAACTCTGGAGAAGTTAAGCACCTCCAATCAAGAAGGGCGCCTAGGGTTTAGAAGCCTCAGATGTCAGTTTTCAAAGATGCAGTGTCCGAGAGACCCCTTCCAGATTCTTCATAACTATCCATTGAACCTGACAACCAGTCAATCTGGTCAGTATAATGCTTGAAATCATGAATTCATCTAAAGATCAGACGACAAGCAAAAACTTGGAGCTCAGAAAATGGCTAACACTGGAGAAGTTGGGTGCCCCTGGAGGAGATAGGCACCCGACAATATGAAGGGTCAAATGAAGTTTTCGTCAAAAGATGTCTCCAAAACAATGTCGTCAGATTCGATCAGGCTTCGTGGTGAAACATTCAGTTCGTCCGTCGGATCAATCTGGAAGCCGGGAGACAGGATCAAACTAGGGTTAAAAATTGAGGAGAAGTTGAAAACAGTAAAAAAATGGCTAAGTTTGGAGGAGTTAAGCGCCTCAACTCAAGAAGGGCACCCAAGTTCCAATGCCTTAGTCAAATTTTCAAAATATTCAAAAATTGAAGATGATGAACAACGTCTAAGTTCTTTGCATAAACTCGAATTAGGGTTGGAGGAATTAGGGTTAGAGAAGGTTGTTTCACTCAAGACAAAGCTTATTTAAAGGCACCTTTGTGTTTTATTTTTCATATTTTCTTGCAGGTGGCCTCCTAGGAGAAATAGAGTAGCAACTTCAAACCTTTCTTTTCAAGATTCAAGAACTTAAACTTGCTGTTTTTTCATAAATTTTCAGATCAGCACATGAGAAAACTTGATTCTTCATGCTTTTTTCATCCAAAACATCAATTCTTTGAAGAAGACTTTGAAGAAGAAGGTTATTGTTTTCAATTTTCAGCAAGTTGGTTTCTACTAGTTCTATCTTCTGGATAATTTTTGAAGAATTTTCTCAAGGTTGCAGCAGTTGCTTTTTTTTCGCATGTCAGAGAAAACTTCAAAACATACAACTTCTAATCTTCTTGATCTTTCTTAAACATTCTTTTGGACATAATCCATATCACAGCGTTTTCAGAGAAACTTCAAATGGTTGTTTTTTCGATCAGACCTCAAGGTTTTCAACATCTCACCAACAGGGTTCATCCAAAATATACTTCTGAACAAAACCCAAGTGCCAGCTTTTTCGTGTTTTTTCGGAGAAAATTAGTGTTTGCTTCTTTTTCAATCTATACTCAAAATTTTCAAAAACAGACAATTTGGATTTGCTTGTAACGAAATTATGAACAAAACCCATATCTCAGAATTTTTTTGAAAAAATTCATCCGTTTGAAGAAGAAAATCAGCAAGCTAAAAATAGAAAGTGTGCAAAAACTTGTCTGAATATAGGCGAGTTTACAGTCAATCTTCAGGTTTTTTAGCATGGATTACTCTCCCATCAAATTAAGAACCAAACAAGTGTTGTATCATAATTATCTAAACAGACGATGTTGGAAAGTACTTTTCAGTACCACCATGGACATAAAACATCATCATCTCAATTGAAGAACGTGAAAAAGAGTGGTATGAGCGAAAGGACAAGTATTGGAAAAAGTTGTAGAATACTCTTCCATGGGAGAATCAAGAGAAGTGTCAAAATGCAGAAATTTGCAGAGCCGCCAAGTTAACAATCAGTGAGTCATCTTTTGGGGCAGTGATGTTTTTCAAGAACAAAACTCATAAAGAAGATTAAGATGTCAAAGATTCTCTAAGTTTGATCGCAAAAGACGGGAAAATCCTAAAAAGTGGAATATGTCTATAGATAGTATCAACGCTCTTGATAGAGAGGCAGTTTCCCGCTTTTTGGTGGATGTGATAGAGATTTAAAGCAACAATCTTCTAGAAGTTTTCTCCAAGCTTTCTTTCCATTCTTATCTCACACTTTCTTTCTATTCTTGTCTCAATTCTTATCCATTCTTTGAAGAAGGAAATCAAAATTTAATAGTCTGCATTTTCTATTTTCGATGCTTTCTTAGTTGTAGGTGTTAATCTTGTTTTAGGTTTAGAAATGAAGCTTGCGAGTTGGCGAGTATTAGTTGTAAAAGCAAGGAGATTTTAAGGTTCCCTACTCTGCTTAGTTATAAATAAGAGCAGTGTTTGCTCATTTTTCTTTAACCGTGCTTGTGATAACAGAATTGTTGAGCTTATGCCTTCATGTTTGTTATCAATTAGTTTCAGTTCACTTTGTGTTAAGGGCAAGTTTGCATGCCTCTTTTAGCTGCAAGTTCTTGTTCAGTACATGTGTCTTGTGTCAAGTGATAATCTGGTTTGATCGCATGTTGCGTGTATTTTGCCACAACTTGCTATCTCGGAATTGCAATCTTGTGCCAGAAGTTTGAGAATATAAAGTCCCAAGCGTGCTTTTGCTACCTCGATATAAAGTCTCAGATTTCCGTTTATTGTGTAATACTTATATGATCTCCTTTTTAGCTTTGCATTGAAAGTCAATAGATGTATGTTGAGAAAAGTTTGTTTAAGTATCTTTGTCAGAAAATCAATCTCGTCTATTTCTAACTCTCTTGCTCTGCGTTTACTTGAGAGGATAGAAACATCAATAGTGTAAGTTAGTTGTAGTTGTTAAGTTTCATCAAAGGGAAAACCTCAGCTACAACATCTAGAGTTCTATAACCTTGTGTTCTCGCAGTTGAATCAAAAAGATAGGCAAAATTAGTTTTAGTTTACTTTCTTTATGCAAACTCAGCAAAAGAGGGGGCTTCCCCTCCTAATTTGAAGAGCAGTTTACTACACATAGTTGTTTGTTTCCAAAATGCATTCCAAAGGTGCGATTTGAAACGCCAACAAAATGTTAAGGCAGTGAGCACACTTCTATTTGATCACTTCAAAGTATCTTTTGAGATGTGTCCTAAGACACAAGAAGAAAAATAATACATGGAAAGAGTGCCTTACTCCTCTTCTATTGGGAGCCTTATGTACACAATTATCTGCGGAAGACTTGACATTTCTCATTCAGTGGGAGTGGTTAGCAGGTATATGAGTAATCCATGACAAATACATTGGTAAGCTATAAAATGGATTCTAAGATATTTGAAGGGCACATCAAATCACATATTGAGATTTAGAGGAGAAGATGCACAATTACAAGGATATGTTGACTCAATCATGGTTGGTGATTTAGATACAAGGCGATCTACCACAGGTTATGTGTTCACATTTGTAAGGGTAGTGATGAATTGGATTTCTAGGTTGCAAAAAGTGGTGGCTCTTTCCACTATGTTATACCCAAAATGAAATTTTTGGCATTCTGCGTAAATTGAGCTGAACAATGAAAAAAATGCCATCAAAAGTCTGTTTTAGATCAAAACAAATATGGAGTCTTTGTGGGTTTCTGTCCAAGAACCTATGGTTAAAATTCTGAAAAAATGAAAATTAGGGTTTTACGCCCCTATTTTTAAGGAAACCCTAAAAAATAGGACCTTCCTGGAAATGATTGAAAATAATTCTGATAGAGTTAATTCCCTTCACGATCACACTGATCAAGTCAGAATTATCAAAATACATGTTTTACTCTGGTGGGTCTATTTCTATTTTTCATGAACAAAGTTAGGAGCTTCGCAGCCATTAATGGCAGATTGGCCAGTACCAGGTGCTAAAAGCTAAACCTCAAAAGCTTCAACGAAGAAGCCATGGTGGAAAAGGTCAAAAAGATGTTGTTTCAACGAAGGAGATTCTCAAAATAGGAAAGGCTAAAATTTGGCTAACTCTGGAAGATGGACATTTTGTCTACCAAGGCAAAACACAGTCTACAGTGGCTAAAAGCGCCCTTCTTGAAGAAAGGTGCCCTTGGATCTCAGAGGGCAAATGTAATCATTTGGCATCTTCAACTCAGTCATCCTCTTCACTTTCATGCTGGCTCGACAACCAAACAATCAGCAAGATCATTTGATTCAGGTATCATTGACCAACCGTCAACAACGTATGGAGGATCCATCAACGACAAAGATGTCAAATCAAAGAGCTTCAAGGTAAAAGCGCCCCTGCTAGCCAAGGGCACCCCTCAGTTGCAAGCACCAAATGAATCCATAAGAAGCAACTCTATACATGATATCTTTCCAGCTTCCTCCCAGCTACATGATCAAATTAACAGCAAGTCCATAAGACACACCAAACGATCACGAGTTGAGATCAAGCAGGAAAAGCCAAAATTGAAGAACTGGAAAGATAAGCCAGAAAATGGCTAAGGCATGGCTAAAAGCGCCCCTCTTGAAGAAAGGCGCCCTTTCTTGAAGGCATCCAAATTCAACCAGAATCTTCACTGCCTCCCAGGATGACCTTCTCGGATATGACCTGCCTCGTCAGTGAGACTATCAGCAATAACTTCCAAAAAATCAATCATTTGATGGAGGAGGTCAAAGTCAAGCAGTTCACAGCATGGAGAAATTCAATCAAAAGCTAAAAGCGCCCCTGTTGGCCAGGGGCACCCTTTAGTTTGAAGGACCTAAACTTGCCAGCTTCAACTAAGAAGTTAGTCATCCTGAGAAAGACCAAGTTGGCTACCCAATGCATCATCAAGTAGAGTCATCTGATTCATCTAGCATCGGGAACGCCAGATCAAAGAAAAGAGGGTCTGAAAAGGTCAAAACGAAGAACAGTCAATGAAAATTGACTAAGGCATTGTCAAAAGCGCCCCTCCCAAGGAAATGCACCCTTCTTTCTGGAGACCTAAACTCAGTATTTTGAGTTAACCCCTCCTAGGCATATCTCATCATGTTGATCCCACCTCAACAACAGAACTGCCAGCCACCGCCAGAGATCAACTAAGTAGCCTGAATCAAAGATGAAACAAGAGCACTTCAGCTTGCAAAATAGACAAAAATGATCAACTTCAAAGATGGACGCCTAAAAGAAGTCAAAGCAAAAGTGTTGACTTGAGTTAGCAAATTTGGAGCCAAAAAGAGGCCAAACACTCCACAATCAGTGGAAATCACCTTTTGGAACTCCAAATCAGACCTAAATGATGAGTTATCTTCCATACTTTGTGGATCTTAACCCTAATCACCATATATTCATGCTAGGCGTCCCATTATTCATTATTCTTTTTGTAGGTTGAAGGATAAAACATAAAATAGCTCTCAAGAACACGTTTTCAAGATCTGGCAGAGGTTTTGGACGGATCTTCAATATTTTTGAAGATCATTGGCAGTAAAAGCATTCTTCCCCCAAGATTGCTTCTAGAGACAGATTATTGCGAAGTGGCAGTTTATAACTTCCAATCCATCTTCTGTCTACTTCCTCTATTTGCTGTCTATATTTTTTTGCATGTCACAGAAAACGACAGATAATCACAGATCTGGCCAACTGGGTATGATCAGCATAGCTTTTTCAACAAAACCCATTTGGTAGATTTTTCCAAAAAAAGTAGCCCTGCTGCCCTTATTTTTTAGGGTTTCCGAAAAAAGTCATAATATTGAAAAACAGACAAACTAGGTTTGTTTAGCTTTGAAGCACGAACAAAACCCATGTGTTAGAATTTTCTGAGAAAAATCACTTTCTGGTACCCCTGCTACCTCTGCCACCAAAGGGCTTTTGCATGTCAAAGAAAAACTCATTTTTCCGAATTTCTGACGATCTGGGTTTGTTTAGAAAATCATTCTCAACAAAACCCATGTCTCAGAATTTTTCGTAAAAACTACCCCCAGCAAGGCTATTTTTAGCAGTTCCAGAAAAGTGTCAGAACAAGGTCAAGTGCCCAGTCAATATTCAAGGTTTTCAGAATGCAGTACTCTCAGGTATAATACAAGACCAAAACAGTCTTATACCATGATTACCTAAAAACGACTGACACAGACTTATGGCAGAAAAATCCATAGGTTAGTTTTGAAGACTTGGAGGGCATGAACCAAATTATGTTGCAAAACATTGAAGAATCCGGTTTGTTCCAAGCTGCGTCTATTCCGATCACCTTACAGAGCATTGACCTTGTAACTGCTTGCACAAAGCATTACAACCCGACTACAAGAGAGATCCTGTCAGTAGACGGGAGGGTGATTTGCAGCTTGAAGCCGGTGGACATAGAGACTTGTTTTGCAATTCCACCATGCCCTACCAAGAAGGTCATATTAGTGACAGAATGCGAAAAGGCGTTATAGGCTTCGAAGGATAAGTGTTCACTTATAATAGGTGAAAATTGGTTGAAAACAAAGAGAACCAGCTTGCCTAGATTGGTTGGGAGAGCATAATTCAAAGATGAGTACGGAGTGTTAATCACCCTACTTAGTAGAGTCATTGGACAAGAGGAGGGAAAATCCTTCCAACCGTGGATGTTCTACATTATTGGCAAAATAATCAGCAGAAAAGAACGTTATGACTGGGCCTCCCTGATCAGTGACACACTCCACCAACAATTCATCGGGTTTCTAGAAGAGCACCGTTTCCACATGTGTTCATACCTGGTCTACCTAATAGCCTTCCAAGGCGATTTTAGAACACTAAACACTGTGGGAACCTTGGGTGTACAAAAGGTTCAAGAATACTTTCCTTGCCTGGAGTTCACTCTAGCGGAAAGACACTTCAAAAAGATAAATGACCTTTTCACTATGCACACCATGCACGAGCTAGACCATGAGATGCATGTCTGTATTTCACCAGCAACTAAGGCAGCAATGGTGGATTGGGCGGATTGGTTCATCCAATTCCCCACTTTCACCTACATACGCGTGTATGGCTACAATGGTCACCCCGCCATGATGCCACGCTACCCCTCAGATAGGGTAGTGTTCATGGAATTCCTGAGGCAGTTGGCCGAGGTTCACTCTTACCTTCGCATAAAGAAGAAGTCTGCTGCAAACTTTCCTTTTCAGATGGGATTCTATAGATGCAAGACTGCAACAGATGCTAGGTTGATAAGCCAGGAAATAGTGAGATTCAATCTGAAGTACCTCATTGATAGGAGGCCATCCTATGACCCCAGAGGCATCTTCGCAGCACACCTTGAGCAAAGATCATCACATGAACCTTTCATGGAGGATTTTTGGGTCAACTGCGAGGATGAGTTCGAAGTGAGAAGAAGGAACCATAGCAGATTCAAGCTCTCGCAGATTGTAGAATTCATGTCAGAGGACATCGAGGGCTTATTTGATGACGAAGAAGAAGTCATTCTTTCTTCCTTCTTCATGGGTCTAGTGGATTCACGACCACTCGGCAAAGTAGACTGGTATGTGAAAGTGAGTACGTCTATTGAGGAAAGAACGGGTAGAGTAGTTCGACACAGTCAACTCTACCTTGACAGTAAAAGGTCAAGGAAGGTAGTACTTCCCCGATCAGAGCCGCCAGCGGTTCAGTTTACACTACCTACCTGGTCTAGGAGGAAACCCAGGTAGAAGAAGATGAGCATTCTTCTAGAAGGAATGCGGATGTCAGGGAGCACATGGGGGAGAAAAGGAATTGCCAGCACAAGCCGGCAAAAGGTACAGGTGGAGACAACCACCAATTTACCTGAAACAGTTGAGACCGCTGCAGCTACACCAGAGCCAGTGATTGAGATAATCAAGGCAGAGATGGAGCCCATTGTAGAAGAGGTTGCAGCAGAAGCAACGCCTGTAATAGAAGCAAAGCCACCTACTTCACCACCATCATAGAGGTCACAAAGTCCTATTGATTTGGACTCGCCACTACGAGGCATTGCCACTGCACAGTCTCGTTCTTCCAGCATTCAGGGGGCCTATGCTCCTCCTTCCAACAATACTAGCCAAGATTCTATCTCGCTGGAAAGCTCGCTTGGGAGGAAGAGGGAGGGACCTTCTTATCAACTTGACTTCTCTGAATTCCATCATGTCCCACAAGACATGCCGACAAAGAAGTTTAAGAAGTAGACACGTGTAGAAAAGAATGCAGAGAATGAGGTTATCATAGAGACTGCTGCCCCGCCTGAAGACAAAGATATACATAACGTGAGGGTTGAGGATTTCACGCTTTCAAAGGTGAACCTTGGAAAGACCACTCGACAGGTGGAGGCAGACCTTCTTGGAATCGCCTCAGCGAGCGTGAAAGAAAGGATGACAAAGGATGGACAAGACAAAGCAGCCTTGAAGGCTGAAATCCATCAGCTAAAATTGTACATTTCGAGTTTGATACATGACACTCCCAAATCCTCGGCCTTGCCTCAAGGACTATTAGATCTCCCAGCTGAAAGAAACCATCATCAGTTGATTACATACGGCAAACACTTGAGACATCAAGTGGATGAGTTTGTCGTCAAAGGAACATGTGTATTAGTAGAAGCATATCAGCTGAGAGACAGAGCACATGGACTTCAATCAGAAATCCAGCAATCAAATGTGAAGGCAGCTCAAGAAAGGCCGAGAGAGGAAGCGACAGTTGCTGATTTGCAACAAGCATATGAATCAGTTACAACCACAGAAAATAAACACCATCTCTTTGAGTGGAAAGAACAGGTGGCATACAAGGTGAGAGCCTATGATGCCAATTCAATGGAGTTGATCAACTATAGACGCTTTGTCACCAATATTATCAACTTCGCAAGAACGTTGGTAATATCCTTCCCTGAGTTAGAATATCAGCGAGAAGGAGGGGAATATGTTGAGCTTGAAATGGTGCAGACATGGTTCCAAGATGTCATCCGATCTTCATTCCTTGAAGATCCCAATGGCTGCAAATTAGCCAAAATTGCAGCTATGTCTATCTAGTTAGATGAAGCAGCTGCCCAATGCATAATCTATCAGCAGCAGCTTGAGACGGGTGAAGAAATGCTTAGACGCGACATAGTCACCTTGAAAAACATTAATTGCCTGGAGGCCGAAGAGGTCAATGACTGGATAGAGACTTTGTTGACCAGTGGTGAAGAGGTGTAAAGCACCAAGGAAGGACGTCCTACCCTCCAAATAGCATTAATGATGACTGAAGTCAACTTGATGCCCCTTTCCAAGTTGACTCCAGACCTCCACAGATCATGCATGTCAAATCCCACTGATCTAGGATGTCTATTTGACTCCCATGATTCGTGGATCTCAGATCTCCTCAAAAGGTGGATGTCTATTTGGAGACATATTTGTAATTATAAGTTCACTTTTAGTTAGGTGTCAGTCAACTGAGGTAGAGTTCCAGTTTGACTTTTGTTTAGTTTCAGTTAATTGAAGTAGATTTCCAGTTAACTGTTTGCTCACCTACTTTTAGACATAGAAATAAATCTTGCTGATTGGCAAGAACTGTTTGTTAACTCGAGGAGATTTTAGGGTTGCCTACTCCTTTGAGTTTCTATAAATAAGAGCCTTAGGTTGTTTATTTGTTTAACCTTTATTTGCTAGCAAAATTGCTTTGCCATTGTTGCCAAAGTTAGCTTGTTTATATCTGTTCAATCTTGGATGAGAGTTCGTTGGTTGATCGCAATGTTGCATTTCGTGCCTTTCCTATCCCGACCTTTATAATTCTTTGGAGAACCTTGAAGAAATAAATCAGATAGCGCATGCTTGCTTGATCTAAATACTTGAGTGTATTCAAAGTCCTCTTCTAAATAGTGCATTGTTTCAATCTCCTCCTTGATAGGTGTCGTCACCTCCTTGGATATTTTGTCATCGATCATTATCGTTTGATGTTGTTTAATGTTTTGTCTTGCAGCCTACACTTTGGACAGGTGTCGTCACCTCTTCGGGAATCCTATGAGACAGGCAATCGTTCCTTGTTGTTTCCAGTGAACTATTTTTAAGCCTACACCTCGGATAGGGGTTCCTCCTCCTTGGCAAGTCTCGGATCCAGTTTACCGTAACGAGTGTTTACTTGTATCGAGCCCTATCTTGGTATATATCCGAAGGTTCAAAGCCTCGGCCATATTCCATTGAGACGGAGGATTCAAGTGATCCAACCAATCCATTTCGCTCCTACGCCCTCATGCTCTGTTTATCTTGGGGAGGTAGGATAGTTTAGAAGCTTAGTTAGTCGTAGTTAAGATCTATGGAAACAGAGAAAAGGCTTAGCTACGACGCATTGGTTTATACACCCTTGTGTCCTACCACTGAGTAAAAAAGATAGGAATCTTAGTACACCCGTTTTTTACAGTAGAAAATCAGCAAAGAGAGATCTTCCTCTCTATAATCCGAAGAGCATGTACTAACACACTTGTAATAGTTGTCCGTTTCCAATAAGCACTCCAGAGGTGCTAATTGAAACGCCGACACACTATGGAAGCATAATACATTGCAATCACAGAAGGAGCTAAGGAGATGTTGTGGTTGCAGCGGTTACTCTCTGAATTTCGTAGTAGAGAACAAGACTTCGTTTTGTATAGTGAGGAAAAGTGCAATTCATTTGGCAAGAAATCTAGCTTTTCATTCACGAACAAAGCACATAGAAATTCCATATCATTTTATTCAAAGTTGATGTAGAACAGGGGTGGATTAAACTTGAGGGGACCTAAATAAACAAGATTCAACCATTGGTTAATTTCCTAGACTCCCACAAGTGAGATTTCCAATACTTAACTTCCCAATCCTAGTAGGTCTCCTCCTTGACATAAATTGGCATATCATTAAGAGAAAGTTTTCTCTCACAGAGATCTTGACCTTTTCAAATACCCATTTGGGCATACATTAACATATCTCAAGCAAGGCATAGTTTGTTTTGGAGTGAAGGACTCAAAACAATGCTGCTACATTTTGGGAATAGGCCTAATAGGCCACTTTTACAAATGAAGTATGTCAAATACTTCTTCCCAACCTCTACACTCATCACCTATACCTTAAACCAGTCACAAATAGACACAATCAATAGTTTTTGACCACTATTCAATCCCCTAGCCTGCTGTCCTATTATTTAGCTATGCAATCTAGCCTAAGTTCTAACACATGAAGATGTTAGGCTATAAACTTTCCAAAAGCTCCAAGAATCCCCATCCCCTGCTCTACAGACCTACAAGACATGAAAACAACTCCTACTAACACCATTCCACCGTTCCTAGCTATCACACATCGGTGGAATGGCTTAAACCCTCACATTTTCACTCAAAACCCTTAGGAGGTAGGGTTTCTAAGCGGTATAGACTAAAAAGCTTCAAACAGTCACAATGCTTGATGAAATGAGCTCACACCAGACCCAAATGAATTTTAGAACCTTGCAAAAGCTTTCCAAAAGATTTCAAGTGATAACAGTACTGTACGGCTGCACACAAATTGAAAAACACAGAAATTTCACTCTAAAACTGAGAATCAGAGCTTCCTTCTTCACTTTTTCTCATTTTAAGATTACAAACCTCAATGCCTCGAGGTCCCTGACATGAAAACATGACATGCAAAACTAACTCAACAGTTACAAACACTAGATCCAAGAAAGGACCGGCCACCAACCAAACATGCAAAAATGACAAGTTGCATAAAGCAACTTTTTGCAACTCTCACCCAATTCTTGCCTAAATGTCTAAACTGACTCCAAAATGAATCTAACATGCCACATGGGTCTTATTCGACCTTATTCCAATGATTACAACATCGTGATCCAAGAATCTAACTCTAACACCTACTATGCATTCCTAGGCCTAACAATGACAGGAGTAAAATGCATTCCTAAGCCTTAAAATGGCAAGGGTGCTCTGCACCATACAACCAGTGTAAAAAGATTTCAATCTGTTGGTGAAATGAGCTCTTGAATAGAGACTCCATGCTTCTTCGCATCTTCCTCTGACATCCAAGTAGCATCCTCTCTTGGTAAGCCATGCCGCTTAACCAAATATTCATTGTATACCTTGTGTCTAGTCCTCTTGGCCTCTCTAGTGTCCAAAATTGATTCAAGCTTCATTGGTTGGCTGGGTGGTAAGTCTTTCACCCATTCAGCATCTTTAACTTCAGTAGCATCAGCTGCTTCACTTGCAATCACAGTATTCTTAAAAGGATATAGGTCAGCAACATTGAAAATAAGAGAGATAGCCACTCTAGGAGGGAGTTCTATCTCATAGGCATTTTGACCATACTTGTGAACCACCTTGCAAGGTCCAATCTTCTTCATCATCAGCTTGGTGTATTTACCCTTAGGTAACCTTTCCTTCCTTAGGTGAGCAAGTACCAAGTCTCCTACTTCGAATTGAACATCTCTCTTTCTCAAATCTGCTTTTACCTTGTACTTTTCCACACTCTTTCTCAAATCCTCCTTGACTTGTTCATGGGAACGCGGGTGACCCGGGTTCGTTCCCCGGCAATGGCGCCAAATGTTTACTTGTTACAGGTACAATGACATACGGAGTAAACGAAGATATAAAATAACATTGACAACATATAATAATCACATGGCAGTCACACAAAACATAGATATACTTCTTTATTCAGTATTCGGCAATTACATCATAATGTCTCCAGACAGAACATAGCATAGCCTGGTAGAACCATCCCCCCTCCTGACTACATGACTCAAGTACATATAGTACGCTGGCGGTGGTTAAGGTACCAACCGTGCGTCCCTTCATTATAACTAATTACTTCATTAGGAACTATTCCCGAGACAACTAACCAACATGACACATACATAAGTTATAAATATTAACTAATATCTTATTTACTTATGGCTCACAATCGACCAAGTACACTCTCGGTCGACTACCTCGACTCATGGCCGACTACAATCTCTAAGTTCACAAACACCTCTTGGACTCATACCATAAACCACTTCAAAAGGGCTTCTTCATATACTTCTGTTTATAGAGTCATTGTATGCATATTCTACTTGAGGAAGTACAATGTCCCATGCTGCACCATGCTCCTTGGTTAGACATCTCAACAAGTTCCTAAGAGACCTATTAACAACCTCAGTTCGGCCATTTGTTTGTGGATGATATGTTGAACTGAATTGCAGATTGGTACCCAACTTTTCCCACAAGGTCCTCCAAAAATGACCAATAAACTTAGCATCTCTATCAGACACAATAGCTAGAGGCAAACCATGAATCCTTACAATCTCCTTAAAGAACAAACCAACTATGTGAGATGCATCATTTGTGCTCCTTGTTCTAAATATTGTCATTGATATCAAAGTAAAAGGATGAACTCATTAATGTCAAAGATGCATACACAGGCTGTCATTGAGACAAAGAAGATAGTCATGAACAAGAAGGGAGTAAGACCGAGATTGTGAGAAGCTTGTCGTCATTTATGTCAAAGACAAGTGAAATAAATGGAATGTATACACTATATAGAGAACATTCAATAAAAGTCTTTTAGTGATATAAATATAGAACAGACTTTATAAAGAGAATGTATGCAGTCCATTGAAGAACATTATCAGATCTGAGCAGTCCTTTGAAAAGTATGTACAGATATAAAAGAAGTATGCAAACAGATTTCAAAGAATTTATGTAATCTTCAGATTACATAGTCAGTCATTAAACTAATCAATTTCTCTAATCAATATGATCATAAATTGGTTCTAAATTCTGCAAAAGCAGATTATACAGTCATGAAGTCATCAGATCGATCATAGCAATCAGATCAATTAAAAAAAAGAGAGATAATCGATCTGATTAATATTAACAAATATATAAATAACAAAAGCTGAAGATAAGCGCTTCACAAGTGGAACGATTTATCTTGAAACCAATTTTTGCCAAGATAAAATAATCTTGAAATGGTGCGATCATTTCAATAAAGCAAAACAATAATATTTAAAAGTCAAAGAGGTGCGATTTCAGAAAATGATACAATTTCCTAATGGAGTGATGTGATTCATAAAGTGATGCGATTCATAATATGGTGTGATTCACTTGGGAAAAGAAACATTTTAATGAATAAGACAAACGCAAAAAGCCAATAGAATAAGACAAAATTGCTAATAAGACAAATTTGTCTTAGGAAAAGGTGGTGATTTAAAGAAGTGTGATTTATTCCTGAAGAGGAGCGATCCCTTAATAATAAGAAGGATACGATTTTTGAAGAGAAGTGCTCCATCTCTAATGGTGTGATTTAGTTTATGAAGTGGTACAACTTATGTTTATTACAATCTGAAGTGGTACGATTTGTTAATTCAAATTCAGATTATAATTAATGTGTGCAATTTGAGATTTGAAAAGATGCAAAACTAAAGGGTGCAAGAACAGATTTTGAAAGATATGATCTTTCATCAAAGGTTGCAATCTATGACCAGCATATATAAATGTGATTCAATTCAGATTTGAAAAATAGAGTGTGAGAATGACAATGTGATATAGAAGAGCAGAGATAAAGAATTTGTGTGAGCTTTATAGAAGCATCATATATCACAAAGGAGAAATTAGGTTGAAGGAAAGGTGCAGATCATAAAGGAATTATTGCAGATTCAATAGCAGATGTTTTAGGAAGAATTGGAGCAGGTTTATGAAGATCTGTGATGAGCCATGCTGGCTCTCAACTCAAACCCCAAGATTTCTTAAATCTTAATGTATTTTATTTGTTTTTTAGAGAGAAAGTTTATAGACAGAAGAGAAGGGGCGCATCATATAAAAGCTCATAAACTGAGAAACAAAGCTAATTTCTATAGAATGTAAATGCAGAAGGTATTATTTAACAATAACCAATGGATCACAAGTGCTAAACATACCAGAATGTTTCCAGATATTTTATATAGAAAAGTAAGCCAACTCGCCAGCCAAGAATGGTGAAAACTGGCATAAAAGGATGCCTAACCTCCAGAAATGACTTTTCCCACTCAGAAACTAGATACAATGCAGTAATAGTGATAGTCGCCCATGATGAAGCTCAAACAGGAGCCAAAAGGAAAGCCCCCTAGTCTCTAGCTTCACACACCCTTCTCCAAAGAGGCACAAATCCCAATGCAAATGGTACGGCCCAATGAAGTCTCTGAAGAATCCAACCTATAGCTGCAAATCTGCTGAAGATGGCAACTCTAGATGAAGTAACCCTCTTCCTTATTACCAACAACTGAATACTAAATAAATAAACCCTAATTGAAGCATGTAGAACCTCTGTATGAAGCTCTCACCATTTGGACAAATTCGACTGGTCTCTCACAGTCTCAAAAGTGCTCAACATTGAAGAGATATCGTTCTCCAATGGAAGATTGCTCAAAACCCTGATCATAGGAGAAAGCACAGGAGGAAACCAAAGGCAAATTCGAAATAATCATGAATGATGTTCTCATTGCCAAAAATGCCTTTATACCAAAAAGGCACGCATTTCCAAGAAGATACGCCTTTTACATCATTTAAATCTTTTAATATAATATTAAGTCCTTTTCGATAGTTAAGAACTTTATATTTGGCGCCCACTTAAATGATTAAGTGATTTAATTTTAAATCACCCTTTTTATGAATATTTAAGTGATATAAAAGTGATATTGAAGAGATATCATTCTCCAATGGAAGATTGCTCAAAACCTTGATCACAGGAGAAAGCATAGGAGGAAACCAAAGGCAAAGTCGAAATAATCATGAATGATGTTCTCATTGCCAAAAATGCCTTTATACCAAAAAGGCACGCATTTCCAAGAAGATACGCCTTTTACATCATTTAAATCTTTTAATATAATATTAAGTTCCTTTCAATAGTTAAGAACTTAATATTTGGCGCCCACTTAAATGATTAAGTGATTTAATTTTAAATCACCCTTTTTATGAATATTTAAGTGATATAAAAATGATAAAGTCAATTTGACTTTATAAAATAACGATAAGTTAATTAATAACTTAAATCACTTAAATAAGCATAACTTCCTCAAATCTCCATAGAATCCTGTACCGTCAGAAGCTGTCAATTCCTGAACTGCGAAGGCCTGTTGTGAACCAACCACTGAGCTTTGGAAACGAGAATGATCAACTCCTCCAGAAAACACCACTGACCCTCTAACCGATCCAGCTAGCCCACGAGGGTCCAATATAGGGCTAACACACTGTTCCCGAGAACTAACTAGAGCGGGGACATCACAGTCTGCCCTCCCCAAATTTGCTTGCCCACAAGCAAACTCAAAGCTGGATGCTGAAGAATACTGTCACTCTCCCAAGTAGCATCCTCTATCGGTAGATCTTTCCACTTCACCAAATGTTCCCTGATAACCCGCCTCCGAAGATGACGCTCTCTGGAATCCAGAATGGCCTTAGGTATCAAAATCAATTTTCTCTCATCATCCAGAGGTGGTAAATCAATAGGAGTCACCTGTTGTCCCAATGCCTTTTTGAGGCTCGACACATGGAACACATTGTGAACCTTACTGTCCACTGGAAGATCTAACTCATAAGCCACTTCACCGACACGTCTGACAACCCTGAATGGTCCATAGTATCATGGCTTAATTTTATCTGTGTCCTTCTTACGAAGGGTGGACTGCCTATAATGCTGTAGCATCAAATACACCAAATCATCGATCTCGAAAGATCGCTCCACTCGCCTTTGATCAGCATATTGCTTTTGCTGATTCTAAGCTTTCTGAATATTCTCCTTGAGTGCTCTCATAATGTCTTGGTTCTCCTGCAATAGGTCACCAGCACTAGGTACTCTACTATCACTCAACAACAAATCTAGAAAACTCGGAGCATCATATCCATATAACGCTCGGTAAGGTGTCATCTGAATGCTCATGTGATGAGTGGTATTGTAGCAATACTCACAAAGGTATAACCACTTCACCCATGCCTTCTGCTGTCCTGAACTGTAATTCCTCAAGTATCCCTCCACCCATTTGTTGACTATCTTTGTTTGCCCATCTGTCTGTGGGTGGTAGTTGGTGCTCGGAGTGAGTTCTGTCCTGCAAAGTTTGAATAACTCCACCCAGAAGTTACTCAAAAACCTGCTATCCCTGTCACTGACTATACTCCGAGGAAAACCATGCAATTTGAATACCTTGTGGAAAAACAAGTCCGCCACCTATGTAGTTGTGTGAGTAGTAGTGATTGGGAAGAAATGAGCATACTTCGTCAATCAATCTACTACTACAAAAATGTTGTCTTTCCCTTGAGCTTTCAGCAAGCTCGTGATGAAGTCCATAGACAAGCATTCCCACTTCCTCTCAGGAATAGGAAGCGGCTGGAGTAAACCTGCAGGGTATGTATGTTCTTGCTTGTTCTGCTGACAAACAAGGCATTCCCTGACATACTGAAGAACAAAAGACTTGAGACCTGTTGTGACCTATTTCACACATTGCCCCATTGCAAATGGGGACCCCCAAGTGTTGATGTCGCCCTCTGAATCGCCAGTTTAGAGTCCTAAATTTGAATAAGGTTTTGAGAGTCAGTCCGGCCAAGTTGAAATTTTGAACCCATTTGAAAGCTTAAATGCCATGGAAATGCTCAGAAGACCCAGTAGACGAGGAACGCCATTGCTTTCGGTCAATTCTGACACTTCCTATTTTTTAGGGATTCTGCTTTTTTGCTTTTTGCTTTTTTTATTTTCGGCATTTTTAGGCCATTCTAGAGTTCCTATTTTTTAGGGATGCTTTTTGCTTTTTCTATTTTTAGAAAGTTTCTATTTTTGGATTCCATCAGGCAAGAAATCAACACGCCTCCAGATGTCAAAAGAATCAAGGTAAAATGGCAAAAGTTCTGAAAATGGCTAAGTCATGAAGTTGGCGTCCTCAAAGAAGGAATGGCATGGAGGTCTCCAAGTCCGCCATGGCACGAAGGAAGCCAAGTCCGCCCTTGGCATGAGGAAGCTAAAGTCCGCCCAAGATGTTTGAAGAGAGGTGGATGGCGCAAGACAAGCCAAGTCCGCCCATGGCACAAAATGGTCAAAGTCCGCCCAAAAGGGTCAATAGCATGAAGTCTAGCAAGTCCGCCCAGCATAAAGGAAAATGGCAAGAGGTCTATGAAGTCCGCCATATGCTAAAATGGCAAGAAGTCCATGAAGTCCGCCCCAAGAAGTGTGGAGAAGGGTAAAAATATGAAGGGGTTCACTCCAAGATGTTTGGAAGGGGTAAAATTGCAAGGAAAACTCGCCTTATGTGGAATTAAATGGCCAATACGAGTGAAGTTTGCCATTGGACAAGGCACGAATAAAATTCGCCATGGCAAGAAAAGTGTGAAGTTCGCCTAAGACAAATGGAGAATAAAATACGCCATTGGCAAGGAATTATAAGAAGTTCGTCCAACTTTGAAAGGTAAATTTTTCTAAGGCATGAAAAACGGAGAAAGGTCCAGAGAAAGAAGAGGTTTGGCCAGCACGAAAATCACTCCTCAACACAACGGAATGAAATTCTTTGACATAAAATGAAGAGTGTTTGGCAGAACAACCATGAAGTCCGCCCCTCTCAGCTTGAAAAAAATTCATGAGGCACCAATAAAAAATGGCAAAGTGGCAGAGATCTCCAAGTTCGCCCAACCAAGAAGATGAGTCGTTTAGCTAAATAAAAATGTCCAGAGAGGTCAGAACTCCGCCTAGAGAGTTGAAATTTGGCAGATGAACTATTGAGCACATTTTGGCTAGGCGGACAATTTGAAAAGAGATATTTTGCCTCGAACGAACAAACTTAGCCATGTATCAAGGTTAAACAGGTTGGAATTTTAACTATTTTAATATTTTTAATTATTTCCCAACACTTGGGGAATTTTAATTAAAAAATTTGAAGTCTGGAGATTATTTGGAAGATTAAATTATTCTGCCTTAGATAAATTTAAAATTGTCGTGATTCGAAGATTTAAAGTACATTGGAAAATTAATTTTAAACAATTAATTTAATATATTTTGATATTTTCTCCAACACTTAGGCAATTTTTTGAGAAATTTGAAAATCTCAAACAGAGGTGGCACAGAGATGAAAATTAGAAACTTGCCGATCTAAGAAGAAAAACGTTTCTAAAAATTGGAAGAAAATCAGAGAAAAGAAAGCAATTCCTTGAGGAAAATCGCACTTCTCAGCCATAAAATGAGTTTCAGCAACTCATTTCTTCACAATTTCGGCTGAGAAGAGGCTATCTTTCTTGAATCTTCTGGGAATCATTTGCGAAGGAAAATTTAGTGCAAGTAACGTTGCTATGAGAATCGAGGAAGTAATTTATTGTTGACAGGCATGATTTTTAGAGAGAAATAATTTATTTCTTTGCTGAAAATCGTACTTCCAGTATATTGGCGCACTTCCTCTGGCAGATTTTCAAAATTTTAAAATTCATTTGCAGCCAGAATACGATCTTTGAGGTTTGGAAATTAATCGACAATGTGTTTGCACCTCGTTGATATCTTCTACTTCATTTCCGGCACGAACTTCATCCATAAATAGGTGAATTTGATTACTTTCAGCTTGCTTTTTGACAGAAATTTTAATTTAATAAGCTGAAAGTGCGATTTTGTCCAAACTACACCCGGAGTAATTTGATTTTAAAAGTTCTTATATTAATGTTAAGCATTTTGTACTTGTAGGTTGACAGTCAATCAAGAAGAGACGTCCAGGCAAGCACAGATGAAGTTCGCGAACAAAGGATCGCAGCCAGAGACTAAAATAAAATCAAAATGGAAGAACGTCTCAGACACCAATCTTGGTCATATAGACCTAGATGAATTCAAGAGAAGAGTATATGGGCACAACGGGCCTTTACCCACGCCTGCAGCCAGGAGAATGGTAAGAAATGGAATATTTCAAGCTGCTGGATTTCCGCTTGCGCTTGAATGTGCTGAATTAATGGTGGAATGTGCGCTCCATTATAATGCTGAGTTGAGACAAATTGTGGTGCCTGACGGGAGAATATTGGCACATTTGGGAGAGTTGGCCATACAAGAGGCCTTTGGCATTCCTTCGTATCCTCAGACCACTTATAAAACTAAGGAAGACGCCAAGAGATTGTATGATGAGCAGCCTGACCTTTGTGCCGCCAACATCAACAAGTCATGGCTGGACAAGCCTAGGCCGTCGGTCAAGAAAATGCCCAAGAAGTTGATGCGTACAGACTTCAAGGAGGACTACGGAGACATCATTATTTTGCTGAACAGAATAGCAGGCAGTCCTTTGGGGGCGCCATTTGAGCCATGGATGTACTATTTTATTGAGGACATCACAGAGGGTGTAAAGATGTTTAACTGGTCACGAATGATTAGCAACAACCTCCATGAGCAGCTTGTCAACCTAGAGAAAACGAAAACGTTTTATATGAGTTCTTATGTCATCTACATGTTGGCTAGGACTTGCAAGTATGCAGGCTTGATATGCAAAGGCATGGTCGGTAGCGGATCAAATGAGCTGAAGGCATACGACTGCTATCCACAATTGCAGTTGAAAGAAAAGGCGCACTTCCGGCGAGCTCATGATGCCTTCCTTATGTATATCACCAGAATACTCCAGGGAGGGATGCATCAACGGCTGACTCCTGAGGCCAAGAAGCTGATTGGCAAATATGGGTCATGGTTTATCCAGTATCCCCGATATACGTACATCAGAATCCAGGGATTCACTGGGAGCCCATATCGTTTGCCCATTTTCCCAACTAACAAGATGGTCCTGTTGGAAGTACTAAGGCAACTAGAAGAATTTCAGGGCCTCCAACGGACAAAGCGAAAGGCGGCAGTAACCTTTCCCTTCTTTATAGGGAACATGCTGGAATCTTGCCCATCATCACAAGCAGCAGATAGTGCCAGGCTCGAGATTCAACATTATCCTTTTGCTACCTATCCATCCAGGAGCCACTTCGACCCGCATCATCACATCAAGACGGTGGATGGAAGGAGGTACAAGCATAGGGTCGAACTGGAAGATTTCTGGGCAAATGCTACGGACGAGTTTGAAGTTAGGCGAAAGATGTCTAGATTGCCAGTCAGTTTGATCAGAGCAACAGAACTTTGTCGAGTGTCGGATCAGTTGGAGGAAGATGGATAGCAGGTACAGCCGCACCTTGATGAGAGCTTGCCTTTGCCGGTGGTCAGATGGTCAGAATCCGAACACGCCGATTTAAATACTTTGATGAGACCTGTCATCAAGTATACATAGTGGTGGGTTGATCAACAGGTTTAGGAACTCAGGCGAAAAAGGATAACCTTAACTTATGATATGTTGAGTGAGGCGGAATCCTATTCTTCCAATGCAGATGCATCCCAGGGCGCAGAGATGATAGAGGTCACCACTTCCAAGAAAAGGAAAGAGATAGCTGCAGGCAAGGAGTCAGTTCAGAAGCAGGCTAAGGTAAAGCCTTCACACTCGGCCGCATCTAGGAATATTGAAGAGATGCTGGCTACTGTAGATGCTTCACTGGCTGACATTAGGGATCCTTCCCTGATTCCAGAAAACAATATGGAGCCTCAGCCGGACGAAGATGCGCCACCATCTCCCATGGGCACAGAAATATTGGAGTTCGATGATGAAAATGTGGACACCCAAAATGAGGATTTCCAGGAAGGAATGATTTCAGCCCTTAGGGGAATTCTGGACCTCCCTGACAGAGAAGACAGGCTGGAGGATGAAGGCATAGAGCAGCCGACGATCCCGGATTGGCTAAGAGAGAGGCTGAAAGTACGAGCGCCAGTGGAGGAGCCAAAAGAGAATGACACTGCTGACTTCTTGGCCAGACTTACGCAGACTACCATTAAGAAGCCAGCAAAGAAATTCTCGAGCATATAGAGAGATGGAGCCGGCAACAGGATAGTGCAGATCGCAGTGCCTACAATGGACAGGCCACAGGAGGACATGGCTCCACAAGGTTATGCCATCACAACCATTGACTTGGGCCCAACCACGAAGGGCCAAGAAATTGAAGACTTGGACAATTCAGTGTCCACTATCAAGTCAAGGTTGGCAAAGGAGGTAACCAAAAGGAAGGAGTGCCAGTTAGAAATTGAGCGCCTAAAGGAGTATATCCAGCACTTGATCAAGCCATTTGATCAAGACAACACGGCAGCTCCTCTACTTCCGAACTCTTCACAGGGGGCCGTTAAGGAGATAGAAGAAAACATGGTCACCGTTCGGGAAGCCAGAGAATGGATAGCAGCAAAGGGGACTGAAGCTGAGGCATTCGTGGAGAGGTTGACTCTGGTTTATGGTCAGGCCACAGCCCTACTTTCTAGGCTGGCCGCTTTGGCAGAAGTATGGGATAACCTTCTGGATGTGCAAGATAGGATAATCCCTTGCCTTAGGATTCTGAAAGGAGTTCCTAAGCAGGAGCTGATAGACAGAGCTGTTATTGCAGCAAGAGCAGCCTATGACTTCCACACCTGGTATTGGGCCTTGACGGCACAAGGCGAAGTCTTGGAGAGGGTGAAGGTTGATGGTATCAGATTGGAAGAACAGGTCAAAGAAGTTCAGGCCAAACTTCTCAACATGATCGCCGATATCCTGGATAAGGAGGCTCTATGAGAGAATGACCTGTAGTTAGAGGTTTTGAAAGGGAAGGTCCAAGAAGGCATCTTCGCCATCACTGGACCTATTTTGAAGCAGGATTGGGTCAAATTGGCGAACTTCTTAAGCATCCGAGAGTCTTTTGAGAAGACCAAGCCAGAGTGGGAGGATACCTTTGCTAGATGCGCCGACAGTGTGGACGGATTGGAATTCAAGATCGGAATGCTTCCTCAGGTCACCATGGATGAAGTTGCCTTGATCGTGTCCAAATTCATCGAACACACGGCAATGCGGGAGGATCCGGATGTAATTCCTTGTTAATAGCTCCAAAGCGCCACATCACCCTATCAACTCTCTGTTTACTGAAGTCATTTTGGGAAACCCTAATTAGGGTTTATTTGTTTTAATCTTGGCCGTTGGCTCATTTTTAATCTGAGCCGTTTATTCAAATTCATGAACTCTATATAAACTTGATTGCTCTCATTTACAATTTGTGAAGTGAGTAGTATAATATTGTTGCAACAAGACTATTTCTGTCAATAAAAGCTCTAGTGCATGATTTGCTTAGAATCACTTTTGTTTTCAAATAGTGTGCAAGGTTTAATATTTCTCCTTCAACACTTAGAGTAGAATTAGATTAGTATTTCATTTATATGTTTGTTAACTGGATGATAGATTTGATAGCAGTGATAGATAAGATTTAGCTCATACTTTTCTCGAATGGATGATTTGTATTCGATGTGCAAAGTTAGTCTGAGCCATTAAATTGTGGATGCTTAACTTCTGTTTGTTTTCAATTCAAACATGAAAATTATTATCACTTCCTTTGAAGATTGCACCCACTTTGCGTAGTTGTCCAAAGGAGGCGAAACAAAGTGTGGTTACCCTATTTTATCTCGTCACTGCTGTCTCTTGAGTTCCTAGGCATAGTTTAGATTTCTAAACCCTTATCCTTTTTCCTTTTTATGGAATATCTGAAATACCCATCAAAAAGAGCTTCAATGATAAAACCATAGTTGGCTCACTCGCCAAAAACTCTCGTGAGTTTTTTTTGCAAACGAGTTTTTGTGAGTTTTACTCGCAGAAAGTACAGACCATACTTTTGCGAAAAACTTGCCGGAAAAACTCGGCAAGTTTTAAAAAAAAAACCCGCGCGACCTGTGTGTTAAGCCCGCGGCCGGCAAAATGATCATTTCATTTTCTTTTTTCATCTCTTCTTCACTCTTGGCAGAGCAAAAACTTAGGCCACAACATTTTGCACCTTTTTTGAGTGATTTTGCATCGAGGAGACGAGATTTGAAGGGGATTTTCATCAGATTTCGAAGGCAAATTGGATTTCAAGGTAGGTTTTCTAATTTTTCTTGTTCTTTCTTTTTTTTTCATTTTTTCTTCTTTTTAGTTGATTGTATGTTTAAAAAACATCATGAATGAACTATAAAACAAATTCAAATACATTTATATGTTTAAAAGAAGATTTAGATTCAACAAAACAAGAATTTGTGACACTTTTTTCTGATTTTTTTACATATTTTGCTGATTTTTTCATTTTTTTCAAATTTTCTTCAAACCCTAGTTATTTTTTGTAATTTTGATTCTTCTTGTTTGTTGAAAACATGTTTAAATTTATATATTAGCTTAATTTGTTACTAATTTAAAGTAGTTTTCTGATCTTTACATTTTTTTCACATTTTTTTGTAACCCTAGTTTATTATTTTCTTTTTTTAATCCATTTTTTTTGATGAAAAATCGAAAATGTTTAGAGTTTAAAATCTTAAATTAGTTTACTGTTTATAATCATAGATTAGTTTAGAATCTATTTTGAAATTTTCATTTTTGATTTAATCTAATTTAGCTTGTTTTTAAAATTTCTATCAAAAAACTAACAAATTGTGATTTCACTTTGTGTGTGTACTGTGTAGGTAACAAGTTAATTGATCATGGCTTCTGAATCCGCTTCTACCCCTACCTCAGCCCCATCCGTGCCTGGGAGTGGGGAATATGTAGGCACTCGTCCAAAAGGAGCTAGAGATCCCGCTTGGAGATATGCATATGAAGGACCAGAACCTAGATCAGTGTATTGCATTAGATGTAAAGAAATTTACCGTGGAGGCATCAATCGCCTCAAATACCACCTTGCAGGCATCCCTAGACGTGATGCTAAGGCTTGCATAAACACCAATGAGGAAATCAAAAGACAAATGAATGCAATACTTTCCGCTGCAGAAGAAAAAAAGATGCAAAAAGCGAAGGCAAAAGCAGCAATGCAAGCTGCCATAGCTTCTTCTCAAGGTGTTGCAAGTGCAGTCAACCTTGACTCACTGTCAGATGATGATGATGTAGTAGCCGACATAGTGGGCTCTCTTCGTGGTCCACATGTGCGAAGGCAACCCACCACCACCGCCATGCCTTCATCTTCCTCTACTAGAGTACCAGGGGCAGGATCAACACAGACACCTAGAGCCACAAGTTCACACATTGGTGATTTTTTTGTGCCTAGAAACACACCTAGTGCACAACCTTCTTTAGAGGCAACTGGGTGGAATAAGGAGGTGCGTGAGCATGCAGATGTTGCTTGTGCCGATTTTTGGTACTTCAACAACATCCCTTTCAATGTGGCAAGCTCACCTTATTGGGACAATTTGGTGACTGCATTGACAGTTGCGGGGAAAGGCTACAAGGCGCCTTCGCGCAAAGAATTGAGTGGAAGGTTAGAAATTAGTTTATGTTCTTTAATTTAATTTTATGTTTCTTAAGTTTAATTCATGATTAATTTAAGTTATTTTTTTGTTTACAAATTAAAATTGTGTACTTAATTTCACTTTGTACTTGTAGGTTGCTTTCTAATGCTACTGAAAGGGCAAAGGCAGTGATACAAGAACAAAAAGAAGAATGGCAACAATATGGCTGCACTATTCTTTCTAATGGGTGGACAGATGGAAAAAACCGTACCATCATAAATTTTTTGGTTTCTTGCAAAAATGAGGTGGTGTTCTTGAAATCCATAGATGCCTCCAGCATAGTAAAAAATGCAGAAAATTTCGCTAGAATGTTGGAGCAAGTGTGCATGGAGGTTGGGCTTGAAAATGTCGTGCAAATCATAACTAACAATGCAGCGGCATATGTGGCAGCAGGAAGAATCCTCCAAGATAGACATCACACAATTTTTTGGACACCGTGTGCTGCCCATGTCCTTGACCTTCTTTTGGAGGACATAGGAAAATTACATTGGGTCACACCGATTGTAGAGGATGGAAGAAGGATCACTAAATACATCTACAATCACCCTTGGGTTCTTAACTTGATGAGGGAGCACACCAACGGGAGAGACTTGGTGAGACCTGGTGTGACAAGGTTTGCAACGGTTTTCTTAACGTTGCAAAGCATTCTTGGCGCATTGACGGCTTTGAAACAAATGTTTGTGAGTCAAGCATGGATAGACTCACCTTATTCAAAGAAGCCAGAAGGAGAAAGAGTTGCAAGCATTGTCTTCGAGCCCCTCTTTGCACAAAGAGCAACAGAGATTGTGAAGGTAACTTCAAAACTTTGAGTTTGAATCTAAATTCAAATTGAACATTTTCTTAAAGTTACTGTCTTTCATTGTAAATTTGTAAATTACTAAATTGTAACTCTAATAGTTTTTTGCATTTTTAAATTTATATTGTAGGTGTCAGGGCCCTTGGTTAGAGTGCTCCGTTTGGTGGATGGGGATCAAACCCCAATGGGTTATCTTTATGAGGCCATGGATAGGGCCAAGGAGGCTATTAGAAATTATTATAAGGGGGACAGCCTCAAGTTTGATCCCATTTGGGAGATTATTGAGAGGAGGTGGAACAATCAACTCCACCAACCTATCCATGCAACAGGGTACTTCTTGAACCCCCGTTTCATCCATTCAGGCACCTATACAGATCCTACTGGAGAGGTTATGGAGGGCCTCACTACTTGCATTCAGTGGATGACATCCACGCCTGATGAGGCAGACTGCATTGTTAATGAATTGCAAAGTTACAGGGAAAAAAGGGGTGTACTCTTCTCTTCAGACTTGGCAAAGAGAGCAGTATCTAGGCTGCCACCAGGTATAAAATTTGAAATTTACAAGTTACAAAAATGAAAATTTGATAATTACAAGTTACAAGTTACAAGTTACAATTTTCTAACTCTTTCTTCTTCTTTTTGTAGATGTTTGGTGGACACATTGGGGTGGAAAAACCCCACATCTTCAAAACTTTGCCCTCCGTGTTTTGAGCCAGCCTTGTAGTTCATCCAATTGTGAGCGCAATTGGAGTTTGTTTGAGGCCATCCACACAAAGAAGAGGAACAAACTCGCTCAAAAACGCCTCAATGACCTTGTTTATGTGCAATATAATCTTCGATTACGCATAAAAAAGGTAGAGGAGATATCATATGATGATCCAATTGATTTGGAGGAGATAGATCCATACAGTGATTGGACAGGGCGAGGGGAGCAACCTCCATTGTTTACCGAGGATGAGATTTATGATTTAGAGTGACAGGCAATGGAGGAGGGTGGATTTACATTCTCATTGGATGACCTTGAGGATGATCCTGAGGAGGAGTCATTGCCAGTGCCACCACCAGCAGCTGCAGGAGGATCTACATCTAGGATGGAGGTTGAGGAGCCACAGGCACAACAGGAGCAGAGTCCTATGATTACACCCTCTTCCGGTCCCATACTGAGATCTAGACATGGGAAGAGGAAGATGTGATTCATGTGAATTTGTAAAAACTGAAATATATTAATGTTTATGACATATGTAGTATTTACTTTCAGTTTTACAAAAACAATTTGCTATTTCATTTTGTTTCAGACTATTATCATATCAGCACATTGAGTATTCCACATGAGGATGCCATTTTGTATCCAATTTCTTTCAAATCAATCAAATATAGCTTGTTTCTTATATGTACTCATTTATTGACTCATTGGATGCATCTTATCTTTGAATTTTGCAAAAAAAATGCGTTTTTAGTGAAGTTTAAGCAATTTTTTAAGTTCCCAAGTTTTTTGCTGAGTTTTTGCCGAGCCGAGTTTTTCGGGCTTGCCGAGTACTTGAAAATGCCGAGTTTTCCAACTATGGATAAAACTGTCTAAGTCCTCAACTCGCGAAATGAATTTTTTGTAAGTCCCCTTGTGATTACCAGCAAATCACAATGGCCACTGACCTTGTCCATATGTCATAACCTGGCCAAAAGAAACATTGGAGTCATTGTATTACCTTCTAGGTATTTGCAATTACTTTTCAAGAGAGGATAAAGTGTCCTTGGGCATTTTATTCTGTGTATGGTGTCGTATTCAAAACACACACCAATAAGACCCTTCCAAGAGAATCTCTCTCCTACTTGCTTGTAGGTCTTAAAGTAATTGGGATGTCCTGCCATAGGTGAATCATGGAATGATCTCAATACCATGTCCCTCATCTCAAAACCTGGGACAAGAAATATCCTCCCTTTGTAAATGATAAGATCATCTACAAGTGAGTATCTGTCATCCTGTACTGTCCCATCCACTATGCTAGAAGCCCACGGATTCTTAGCATACTCTGCTACTATCATGTGTCTCCAGTCCTCTGAAATCTGTGTAATGGAGCTCAAGTGAGGACGACGAGATAATGCATCAGCAACCACATTCTGAGTGCCCTTGACATAGGAGATGTCAAAATCATAGGACTGAAGTTTGCTGACCCATTTCTGTTGCCTTTCGTTCAAATCTCGCTGTCCAAGAAAATGTTTCAGACTATTGTGATCGGTTTTAACACTGAATTTACTACCAACCAAGTATTGCTTGAATTTGGCCATGGCATGCATGATGGCCAACATTTCCTTATCGTAGATACTGTAGCTCCGTTCAGGACCTCTTAGCTTCCTGCTCTCAAAAGCAATAGGGTGTCGATCTTGCATGATAACTGCACCAATACCCTCACCACTGGCATCACAATGTAGCTCAAATGGTCTGGTGAAATCCGACAAAGCCAAGACTGGACATGTAGTCATGAGAAGTTTGAACTTCTCAAAGCACGCCTGTGCAAGAGGTGTCCACACAAAGGCTCCCTTCTTAGTCAAATCAGTTAGTGGCGCAGCATGTCGTGAGAATCCACTAACGAACCGACGATAGAAGGCACATAATCCTACAAACCCCCTGAGCTGTGTCAATGTCTCAGGTGTAGGCCAATCGATGATAGCTCAAACTTTCTCTGGATCCATGCTGACTCCCTCTCTACTTTTAATGTGACCCAGATACAAAAGCTCAGCCATGCCTAAAGCACACTTGGACTCCTTGGCGTACAAGAACTCCCTGTCAAGTATACTCAATACCTCATCTAGGTGAACAATGTGTTCCTCCCATGATTTGCTGTAAACCAGGATGTCGTTGAAGAACACCAATACAAATTTCCTCAAGAGAGGATGGAAAACCCTATTCATAGTAGACTGAAATGTAGCTGGAGCATTGGTTAAGCCGAATGGCATAACCAAGAAATCATAGTGTCCACAGTGACATCTGAATGCGGTTTTCTCAATATCCTCCTCTCTGACTCTGATCTGATGGTACCCAGTCCTCAAATCAATCTTCAAGAAATAGCAAGCTCCATGAAGCTCGTCTATCAATTCATCTATCCGTGGAATAGGATACCTGTTCTTTATAGTCTTCCTGTTGAGCATCCTGTAGTCAATACACATCCTAAGTGTACCATCCTTTTTCTTCACCAAAACAACTGATGAAGCAAAGGGTGACTTACTCGGCCTAATGTGCCCAGTAGCTAAAAGTTCCTTAATAGTTTTCTCAATTTCATCTTTTAAACGTTTGGGGTGCCGGTAAGGAGTGATCATGATAGGTTTCATGCCCTCATCCAACTCAATAATATGCTCAATACCTCTATCAGGAGGTCTACCTGGTGGAATAGCACTGAAAACCTTTGCATGTTTGATTCGGAGTTCCTGTACATCTGGATGGTAAGAAGATGCTTGCTGCTCCAACTGAGAAGGCATTAACTTGCACTTAGTAGCCCATTCTACCATGTCGTGTTGAATCAAACATTCCATTCTCCGGAGTGAAATTTCTTTTAGATTGTTGTCCTTGATGGCTTTAAGAACATGATTTGTGCTATCAAATTTGAATTTCATCTCCATATCACGCAAATTAAGTGTGAACTCTCCTATAGCATGAAGCCACTTCATGCCGAGAACTATATCTGTTCCTCCCATGTTCACAACATAAAAATCTGCCTTAAACTCAAAATTGTTGAGTTTCAATGGTAAATCAGGAATCATCCTCTCACAATTGAGAGTGTATCCATCTGCAACCTGTTGGTGTGCGTTTTAATACCCACCGAACACAGAATAAAATTCCCAAAGACACTCTATCCTCTCTTGAAAAATCACCGCATATGCTAAGATTGCGAGAAGATCATATGGTGATTCCAAGGTTTCTTTTGTCAGGTCTTGACATGTGGATAAGATCAGTGGGCGTTGTGATTTGTTGGTAATCACAAGGGGACTTACGTTAGAATTTATTTGCAAGCTAAGGACTTAGACGGTTTTGACATTGAAGGCTCTTTCTTTTTGGGTTTTCTCAATTTTAGGATTTCCAAAAAAAATGTAAAAATAGATAAGGGTTTAGGAGTGCTAATCTAATCCTAAGAATTCAAGAGACGACGATGATTGGGTGAAACAAGGAACCACACTTTGTTTCGCCTCCTTGGGACAACTACGCAAAGTGGGTGCAATCTTCTAGGGGTGTGATTATGATTTTCATGTCCAGAATAAGACTGAAGTTAAGCATCCACAATTTAAGAGCTCAGGCTAACTTTACGCATTGGATACAACTCATCTATCCAAAGAAAGTATGAGCTAGATTTCACCAATCACCACTATCAGATCTATCATTCATTTAACAAACATTCAAATAAAATTCTACTCTAATTCTAATCTAAGTGTTGAAGGAGATATGTAAGCTTGCACACCACTTGAAAATAAAAGTGATTCAAAGCAAATCATGCATAAGAGCTTTTATTAACGGAAATGGTCTAACGCAACAATTTCATATTACTCACTTCACAAATTACAAATGAGCTCAATTTATAGGCTCCCCGATTACAATTCAATGGCCAAGATTGATTTCGAATCAACGGTCGAGATTACAAAATAAAACCCTAATTAGGGCTTGTCACAATTAACTACCTCTCGACCAATAAGAAAATTACATTTTGGGACACTTGTCCTTTTTGCTAAATATAAACCAATTCCATGGATAAGTCAGGTTCATTGAACGTAGACATGTTAACTTGGAACAATTTGATTGGTTTCGAAGATGACGAGGTGCCACCTCAACGTGCTGGATGTCCTCCTTGGTCTCCTTGTTCCTTTCCCATAGATTTATCTTCCTTTGCCGATGACTTTGTCCTTTGTGTTTGTTCCTTCCTAGCTGTGATCTTGGATTTCCTTCGGGATTTTGATTTCTTCTTCTCACTTGCATCAGAATCTGGAAGTCTCCCCTTTGAGCAGTTATTAAACTTTTCCTTCCTGATTGCTTTGAAGAATTTATGAGTGCCTTGAATTTGGAGAAGAGCTCTCTCCTGTGCTTTCGCCAAAATGGAGGAAATTGGAACTTTCTCTGTGAAGTAGTTCCCATACTTAGCCAAATTTTGGCTATTCAATTTCGTCTTGTAACACCTTCATGTGGACCATTCAACACTTAGCCAAGATTTTGGCCATCTTTATGCTCGAATGAACTTTGCCTGTGGACTTGTCTTTAATTTCGAGTTTGGCTTGTGCTAAGTAGGGTAGACTCCATCCTTGGGCAAGAATTTTATTCATTTCTTCCTTATTCCTCTTCATTTTTTCTTGTTTTTTTTCCAACACTTAGTCAAATTTTGATACTTTTATTGTAGGAAATTTCCACACTTAGCCAATTTTATGAGTTTTCCTTGGCGGACTTCATAGTTGTTGCGCCACTTTGCTCATTTGTTAAGGCAGAGTTTGTCTTCCTTATGCTATTCCCATCTTGCCTTGGGGCGGACTTCATCTTCTCTTGGCCAAGGCGAACTTTGAAGCTGGTTGGACAAGATGCATTTTCCTCTAGGAGTACTTGATCCTTTGGCTGGACATCTTCATGGCGGACTTCACCAATGCTTGGACATGCCTTGAAATTCCTTCAAGTGGACTTCATCTTTGGCTAGGACATGCTCGAGTGGACTTGGGAGCCTTCTTGCCAATCACGTTTTTCTCCATGCCTTAGAAAATTTCTATCATGCTGAGGAGGGGCGGACTTCATGATGGTTTGGACATCTTCCATACTTGGTGTATTTTTGGCCAATGCCTTAGACAAATCTCTCTTCTCTATTTTGGACGGGCTTGGTGCTTGTTGTGCCTGTGGCGGACTTTATACTTAGCCAAACATCTGACTTAGTCAAAATTTTCAAATTTTCTCTCCTTTTGGGTTGGGCGAACTTGAAGATCTCTCTGCTATTTTGTATTTTATTCATGCCTTAGGAATTTATCCAAACTGAGAGGGGCGGACTTCACACTTGCTCTGCCAGACATTCTTCATTACCTGCCAAAGAATTTCATTCTGTTACGCCGAGGAGTGATTTCATGCCGGCCTGATCCCCTCTCTCTCTAGGCATTTTCCATTTTTTTTTCATGCCTTAGAAATTTTTTACCTTCCCAAGTTGGGCGAATTTCTGATCTTTCCTAGCCAATGGCGTATTTCATTTTTCATTTGTCCAGGGCGGACTTCAAACTTTTCTTGCCATGGCGAATTTTAGCCTTGCCTTGTCCAGGGCGGACTTGGCACATGTTCATTCCATTCATCCTCTTTTTCCATTCTCCCCATGGCGGACTTGGGCTCTTGCTTGCCAAGGGCGGACTTGGCTTCTTTCTTGCCAAGGGCGGACTTGGCCTCTTGTCATGCCATTCCTTTTGGCTGGGGCGGACTTCTTGTCTTGCTTGTGCCGGGCGGACTTCAGTATGGCGGACTTGGCATCTTCCTTGCCATGGCAGACTGGCTCTATGCCATGGCGGACTTGGAGACCACCTTGCCTATGGCGGACTTGGCATATATCTTGCCAGTGCCTATCTTTGGCATGCCAAAGGTAGGGCGGACTTTGAACTTTCCATGCCATCCCCTTTCTTGAGGGCGCCATTCTCAGACTTAGGCATTTTTCCAAAATTTTTGCCATTTTTCAAACCTTTTTCATTTTACCTTGATTTTCTTGATTTCTGGAGACATGTTGATTTTCTGCTCTGTAGGATCCAAAAATAGAAACTTTTTCCCAAAATAGAAACTTTCCAAAAATAGAAAAAGCAAAAAGCATCCCTAAAAAATAGGAACTCCAGAATGGCCTAAAAATGCCAAAAATCTAAAAAGCAAAAAGCAAAAAAGCAGAATCCCTAAAAAATAGGAAGTGTCAGAATTGACCGAAAGCAATGGCATTCCTCGTCTACCGGGTCTTCGGAGCACTTCCATGACATCTAGGCACTGATATGGGCTCGAATTCTCTACTTGGCTCAGATGATTTCTACAAAACTCTAACTCCTCATTGTAAATAAATGGTGATAAGCAGTTGTGCTGCCAAGGCAAAAACCGAAAAAGCAAAAAGAAGGGGGTCCCCATTTGCAATGGGGCGATGTGTGAAATAGGTCACAACACAACCTTCACTTGAATGCCTTCAAACTACTGAGTTTGAATTCCCCTTTTCTCCACTAACCGTGAATCAATAAAGTTGTGGGTTGCACCTGTGTCCAAAAGAGATATGACTCTTTGACCCGCTAAAATCCTACAGAGCCTGAAAGATCCCTCTCTGCATGCTGGACATATGAGCCTCCTGTAGCTCACTTTCTACCTCAATCTTTGCCTCATTTTCTGACTTTTCTTCATCTATGTCATAGATAGCAGCTTGCTGATCAGAAAAATCAGTCAACGTTTCTCCCTCAAAAAACCATTCCATGTGCCTGTTTTGCCCTTTAGGCTTCAGGGGACAGTCATGATTGAAGTCATATGGGCCCTTACAGTAAAAACAGAGCTTCCTTCTACGTAGATCATTCATTGTGTCACGATCAAGAGGGGCTGCAATTTTTTTCTTTTGATCAAAATTATCAGCCTTCTTTGGATCAGATTTGTTCTCTGTGTAGGAGGAAGAAGGTTTTGTGCCAAATTGTTTACGAGGTGTAGTGAGCTCCATACTGCGAGCTTTCCTCATGGCCTCTTGTAAAGTAGGTGGATCAAATGCCTTTATCCAACCTTTCATGGGCTCAAAAAGACCCTCAATAAACAATATGATCAGTCTTCTCTCTGAGATACCTGTCACCATCACAGATAGTCTTTGGAACTCTCCAATGTACGATTCCAAGCTACCCAACTGTTTTAATTGTGCTAGATCCCTGAAGAATAGTTCAGGATCACGTCTATCAAACCTCTCTACCAATCTATCAATGAACTCCTGGTATGAGGTAATCCGGTCATGGTGAAGAGTAGCCATGCCATGAATCCACCAGTCATGTGCCACACCATCAAGATGTAGAGCTACAAATCTAATAGCATCTTCCTCTGGCATAGCACGTAGTGTCAGGAACATATCCAATTTACTCACCCAGGCACGTGCTGTAACTCTGCCACTGCCATCATAGTTCACTAAGGTAAGCTTATTGGTAGCCTGTCGTAGATCATTATGTTGATGTCTAGGCCTCCTGTCATTCCTGTTCTTGGTGTGTTCTCTCTTTTGGCTCATGAAATGGTCGAAGTTAAGGTGATCCTTAACTCGTGGAGGCAATGCATCCCATTCATGATGCATACTTAGGATGTTGTCAACAAAGTTTACTTCTCCACCTTCTTCCACCTCCTCCTCAATGTCACTCTTGAAAAAAGTAGGGCATGTGGCTCTCTCAAAGGTGCGTGCTGGAGCAATATTCCTGTACTGTTCTCCATGTATGCTACCTTCTTGATCTTGATCCAAATTCGGCCTTCTCAGAACTGTCAAGTTTTGCACATTGGTACTAAGTTGCTGAAGGATGTTTGCCACCTGTTCTTGGCCAACCACCATTCCTCTCAGTACTTCTCTGGCTTCCCTATCTTCGTCATTAAGACGAGCATCATCATTCCTTTCAGCCATATTATCAAAGTCAAAATCCTCCTCCTGTTCGTTCAATGGAATTGCCTGAAAAGGTTCAAAAGTGTTTCTTTGAATTCCAGGGCCCCTGTGTGTGTAGTGCCTGTCAAACTTGTTCTGGTGTGGTTGCATGGATATTTGTTTTCCCACAAGTTGGTAGGATTATATGCTTTGATACCATTGTGATGAGCCCTGCCGGCTCTCAACTCAAACCCCAAGATTTCTTAAGTCTTAATGTATTTTATTTGTTTTTTAGAGAGAGTTTATAGACAGAAGAGAAGGGGCGCATCATATAAAAGCTCATAAACTGAGAAACAAAGCTAATTTCTACAGAATGTAAATGCAGAAGGTATTATTTAATAATAACCAATGGATCACAAGTGCTAAACATACCAGAATGTTTCCAAATATTTTATATAAAAAAGTAAGCCAACTCGCTAGCCAAGAATGGTGAAAACTGGCATAAAAGGACGCCTAACCTCCAGAAATGACTTCTCCCACTCAGAAACCAAATACAATGCAGTAATAGTGATAGCCGCCCATGATGAAGCTCAAACAAGAGCCAAAAGGAAAGCCCCCTAGTCTCTAGCTTCACACACCCTTCTCCAAAGAGGCACAAATCCCAATGCAAATGGTACGGCCCAATGAAGTCTCTGAAGAATCCAACCTGTAGCTGCAAATCTGCTGAAGATGGCAACTCTGGATGAAGTAACCCTCTTCCTTATTACCAACAACTGAATACTAAATAAATAAACCCTGATTGAAGCATGTAGAATCTTTATATGAAGCTCTCACCATTTGCACAAATTCGACTGGTCTCTCACAGTCTCAAAAGTGCTCAACATTGAAGAGATATCGTTCTCCAATGGAAGATTTCTCAAAACCCTGATCACAAGAGAAAGCATAGGAGGAAACCAAAGGCAAATTCGAAATAATCATGGATGATGTTCTCATTGCCAAAAATGCCTTTATACCAAAAAGGCACGCATTTCCAAGAAGATATGCCTTTTACATCATTTAAATCTTTTAATATAATATTAAGTCCTTTTCAATAGTTAATGTAATGTCCCCATTTTTAGCACTTCATTTTTCAATGATTGGTAACCTATTCCCAGTGTGCTGTCGACAAGTCAGTGGCAAAATTAGGGTTTCCGGCTGTTTGATGGGTTCTCTTGAAGATTCAGGGTTTTGTTTGTTGGAGTTTGGATGTTTGGATTCTGGATTCCTTCTGGGTTTTCAGAGAGCTTCGCAGAGGTATGACTTGCAACGGCTTCGGGCAACCTTTCCGAACTTACTATTTTTAGTAAGTTATGACGGCTACATCTCGGAGTTTGGGAGTTTGGATTGCGGACTCTTTTTGGGTTTTCAGAAGGCATCGCAATGGTGTCGTATGCATTACATTCCGAGCAACTTCTTGAATTTACTATTTTTTGTAAATTCTATATTTAGCAGTGGTCCAGTCAGCACCAGTTCAGTCAACTTTCCTCTTATGGCAGTTCATTGGGTAATTCTCATTTTTGGCTTAAGGGGTTCATTTTGGAGAAATAAGTTATTTTAAGTCAAAATGTTTTATTTTATAAATACCCCTTGGCCTAGTGATATAACTTAAAAGTTGTTTTAAAGAAGGGGACCTTGAGGGGTATTTTCCAAGGTTACCCCAAGTTTCCGGGACGGGGACGACAGGGGATGGCGGGACGAGTCCCCAAGTTCCCGATTTTTGAGGCCAAAATTAGGGACGGCAGGGGACGACTATATAAAAATATATGGAAAATTTTAAAAATATAGGGAAATCTTAAATATTCATATGATAACATGGATAAGGCATGCATAATACATATTATAGAACACTAACATATAACATTTGTGTCCAACATTATGCCAATACTCAATATGCATTCAAAATTAACATACACGAATCATGAAACAACCTCCAAGTTATAATTTATAAACTTATATCAAAATGCCCAAAGGCTACATTGCTGCCATATAGTTTTCAAGTTTGCTATGAAAATCAAAATACAATGTCAGTAATGAATACAAAATAAACAAAGTCAAAGAGCACTGCTGCCCCTAATCATCCCTCATAACCGCATCAAAATCAGAGTCATCCTCTGAGTCACTGCCACTGTGATGCTCCTCCTCAACCAACGGAACCCCAACCAAACCCTCAACTGTCTCCTCCTCATCTACCTGGGCCACATCCTCGGGATCAATATCCCACCGTAGAGCTGGAGTTTGTCGATACTCTGGAGTCTGCCGATCCTGAAGCCGAAGAGCACTATGAACGGCCACTAGCTTCTCCGCTCGTCTAGAGGTAAGTCTATTCCTCTTGAGGGAGTGGATAAAGCTATACGTGGACCAATTCCTCTCTGCAGCAGAGGAACTAGCAACCTGTGCAAGAAGGCGAGTAGCAAGTGTCTTCAACTGCGGTGTATCCCTTCCATGATAGGTCCACTATCCAATAGGGTTTGATTGAGCTAATATAGCTCTATCCAACCTCGCTTGTGGTTTACTCAAGTTTGGGCCCGAAAGATTTGCAAAGTCTAGGAATTGTGACCGAACTAGTGAAGCCTGCTCTGCTGGATAAATATTTTCAATGGCCCGTGTGAACCCATCTAAAACCTCACTATCATCACATGGAGGCACCCTACCAGGCCTTGGTGCATACCATTTTGGATTTAGAGCAAAGGCAGCCATGTGAAGTGGGGTGTTCATTATATTCCACCTTCGAGTCACAATGGGCCCAATGTGTTGCTCATATAAATCCAAAGTGGGGTCCTTTGTCGAAATAATTTGCTTGATCTTCCCAAGCATACTGTCAAATGTCTCATAAATCTCTCCAAGACTAGGAGAGTCTGTATCAGCATATCTGATGACATCTACAATAGGGGAGATGAAGGAGCAAATATATCTGCAAAATGCAAACAAAAAGTTCAAAATAATTAGTTGACAAGTTAATTGACATGTTAGAAACTTCAAAAATTGGAACATTGGACAATAAAATTAAAACATTAAAATCAGAAATTTAATATGAAAATCAGCCATCTAATGTCTTACCTCACATTGGCCCACCAATCGTCATCGAGGATCTTTTGTTTGACATTCTTTCCGTCCGTGGAACTTGCATTAGGCCATCTAGCCCACTTTGCATTGACCATCATTGCTTGTAGAGGCTCATACACCTCTACCATCCTCTCTAACAAGATGAAGTATGTGGCATATCTACATTCAATGTTCATTCATTGATTCATTAAAAATTTAAAATTTAAAACAAAATCAGATTATGAATACAAATTGAAAGTGAAACAAAATGAAGTGAGTGGCATACCTTGTCTCAACAGGTGTGAGAAATTCCTTCTTTGAAAATGTTCTGAAGAGAGCAAGTGAGGTGTGGTGATTGCAAATAAACATTTGAATATCTCTAGCTTCTACCACTATTTTCTTCACCCAATCCAACTTCCCTATGTCTTTCAATGCATTGTTCAATGCATGAACACAACATGGTGTCCAAAATATGTGCCTGTACTTACCCTCCACCATCAACCCGGCCGATTTGCACACACGTGCAGAATCGGTGATCACTTGCACCACATTTGCAGCCCCAACCTCCTCTATAGCATCTCTCAAAATGGAAAACTGGAATTTTGCATCCTTATGTTTCCCCGAACAATCTATGGCTCTAAGAAAATAAGAACCAGTAGGGCATGTGACTATGACATTGATGAGTGGCCGACGTCTACAATCAGTCCACCCATCCATCACTATAGAGCACCCCGTCCTCATCCACGTTTGCCTCATGTCCTCCATTAACACATTAACTTTGGAGTACTCTTTGTCTAGGAGGGTGGTGCGTAGCTTATGATCTCCAGGGGGTATGAATGAAGGACCAACTGTGGATATTTCTCTCACCATTTGTTTAAAATAAGAGGAACGGGCCACATGAAATGGAATGGCATGTGCAAAAAAGAATTTGGCAATGGCGGATTCAATACTCTCTCGTGCTTGGTTATTAAACAGGGACTCAACTGAGGTTGCCTTTTCACTACCACTACCCCTCACCTTCCTCTTTGCTCTTAAGAGAACTCCACTACTACCAACCGTGGAAGGACTAGGAGTAGGCATGGATGATTGTGCACTTGGGAAAGAAGGAGACCCACCTTGAACCCCACCATCACACTCTATTTGAATTTGTTGGCATTCTAAAAATAGGGCATCTGTCAATGAAGGACACATTCTAACTCCATGGTCCACCTCACCCAAAAAATGAGACCTAATTCTTGTGTAGCTGCCCCTAAAGTCTTTTTCACAAATATGGCAAAACCAAACCCTACTCCCCCCTGAATTTTTTTGTCTTTCACCCACGGGTGTAACATATCGAAGGAATGGTTTTTTTGGGTTTAATGGGTGTCTTGCATAGTCTTCCATAGTTTTGGTATTGGTTGATGAAGGATGGCATTGGATTGGGGTTCTTTCACTTCTTTGCTCTCTAGTTCTACTACTACCCCCACCACTTTGCCTTCTAATTTGCATTTCAACTTCACTATCACTTCCATTCTCACTGTTGCTCATGTTTTTTGTTTTTAGAATGCAAGTTTAAACTGAAAATGC
>VCHN02000014.1:153564270-153584866 GCA_007115665.2 Sequoiadendron giganteum | reverse complement strand
CCCCTGCAACAAAGAAGTTAAGGAACCTGTGGTGTCAATAGCTCCTCACTAATTCCATGCTTCTTAAAGTCACCTTCTGCTATCCAAGTAGCCTCTGACTCTGGTTGATGTCTCCACTTCACTAGGTGCTCCATGTATGTCTTGTGCCTAGTCTTCTTCTTCACCCTTGAGTCTAAAATCCTGTCCACTTGTGGTCTGATCTGATCAGGTACCTTGAGTCCTTCCGCATCCTTACTGACCTCAACACTATATTGTTCCTCATCCATTTCTGGTCCTTTATACTTCACCATGTCCTTCACATTGAAGATAGGGGAAATATACATTTCCTTGGGTAACTCCACCTTGTATGCATTTGATCCATACTTAGCCAACACTTTACATGGCCCTATCCTTTTCATCTATAGCTTACTTGATATGCCTTTCTATAGTCTTGCCTTGTTCAAGTATACCATCACCAAATCACCTATCTCAAATTGTAAATCTCTCTTCCCTTCATCTCTTTTAGCCTTCAACTTTTGGTTAGCCTCCATTAATGTCTTCTTTACCTGCTCATGAACCTCTCTCATTGATTGAGGAAAATCATCAGCATGACCACTGATTCCTTCATAACCTTTTAGATCTCTAAGCTCAAGTACACCCCTTGGATGTAAGTCATATACTGGACTCTTACCCGTAGTCCTATTTGTGCTATCATTGTAAGCAAATTCTGCTTGTGGAATCACTTGTTCACATCCTTGTCCATACTCCTTAGTTAAGAATCTCAACAAGTTACGAAGTACTCTATTGATCACCTTTGTCTGTCCATCCATTTGAGGATGATATGTTGAGCTATGAGAAAAGTTGGTTCCTAGCCTCTTCCAAAGAGTTTTCCAAAAGTGTCCCATAAACTTCACATCTCTATTTGCAACTATGCTTTTTATTGATCACCTTTGTCTGTCCATCCATTTGAGGATGATATGTTGAGCTATGAGAAAAGTTGGTTCCTAGCCTCTTCCAAAGAGTTTTCCAAAAGTGTCCCATAAACTTCACATCTCTATTTGCAACTATGCTTTTTGGCAACCCATGTATCCTAACTATCTCTTTGAAGAATAGGTGTGCAATTTGACTAGCATCATGTGTTTTTTTGCATGGTATGAAATGGCTTATCTTGTTGAATCTGTCCACTACAACAAACACACTGTCAAGACCAGTCGGTGTCCTAGGTAGACCTACTATGAAGTCCATTCTTATGCATTCCCATGGTCTGTTTGGGATGGGAAATGGCTGATAAAGACCTGCATTTGTTGATGTTCCCTTTTCCTTTTGACATACTCCACATTGCTCCACATACCTTCTTATATCTCTTTGCATCTTAGGCCACCAATAGAACCTCTCCACTAAGTCTAGTGTCTTGTTCAAACCAAAGTGTCCACTCAAACTGCCATTATGCTTTTCTTGGATTAGATTCTCCCTCATGGAACCTCTAGGAACACATAATTGCTTCCCCCTAAACAATAGACAATTCTGCAAGGTGTAATCTGCATACTCACTGTGAAAATGATTCTCAAAATCAGTACATACCTTGTATATTTCTGAGAAATCAGAATCTCCTTCATATAGATCTTTGAATCCTTCAATCCTTGTGCTTTGTAGTTGCATCTCTTGGATAGTAAGCAACCTCCTACTAATAGAATCAGCAACCTTGTTGTTAACCCCCTTCTTATGCTTGATGGTAAAGGTGTATGATTGTAAAAACTCCATCCATTTTATATGCCTCAAATTGAGCTTCTCTTGAGTATTGATGTAACTTAAGGCTTGATTGTTAGTGTATACCACAAATTCCTCGGGAAATAGGTAGTGCCTCCACTTCTTAAGAGTTTGTACTAAAGCATATAGCTCTAAGTCATAGGATGAGTACCTAGTCTTTGCTTCATTCAACCTTTCACTAAAGAATGCTACTGGCCTGCCTTCTTCGCTTAGGACAACACCTATTGCTATGTTACTTGCATCACATTCCACTATGAATGGCTTGTCAAAACTTGGTAAAACTAGGATAGGTTGGGTAGCTATCTCCCTCTTCAATCTTTCAAATCCTTCATTGGCTTCTTTGGTCCACACAAACTTTATTTTCAGTCCTCCTTTGATGGTGTCAAGAACCGGTGCACAGATTTCACTAAACCTTATCACAAATTTCCTATAGAACTCAGCTAATCCATGGAAATTCCTAACTTCTGTCCCTGTCTTGGGAGTAGGCCAACTGAGAATGGCTTCAACCTTGCTCTTGTCCATCTTCAAGTTCCCTTGAGATACTACAAATCCTAGGTAGACTAACTCTTTCTTCATGAACTCACTCTTCTCAAGATTGATGGTGAGCTTCTCCTCTTGAAGTTTCTTCAACACAAGTTCTAGATGTTTCATATTTTCTTCTTTTGTTTTGCTAAAGATGAGGATATCATCTAAGTAGACTACCACAAAGACTCCTATAAAGTCCTTCAAGACCTCATTCATCACCCTCATAAAAGTGCTAGGTGCATTTGTAAGCCCGAATGGCATCAATAACCATTCATACAACCCTTCTGTGGTTTTAAATGCTGACTTCCATTCATCTCCCTCTTTCATCCTAATCTGATAATACCCACTTTTCAAATTAATCTTGGAGTAGTACTTAGCACCCCCTAGACAATCCATTAGATCTTCTATCCTAGGAATAGGAAACCTATATCTAATGGTTATCCTATTTATTTCCCTAGAATCAGTACACATTCTCCACTTATCTCCCTTTTTAGGTGCCAACACCACTGGAACAACACATGGACTTATGCTCTTTCTGATCAGCCCTTGGTCCAAAATTTCTTGGACTTGCCTTGCTATCTCCTTATTTTGCTCTAGTGTCATCTTGTATGCAACCTTGTTAGGTAGTGTTGCTCTTGGTATAAAGTCTATCTGATGAATGATCACTCTCTTAGGTGGTAGTGTAGCTGGTGTACCTTCACAAATGATGTCCCTAAACTGATCCAATAGTCACTTCACTTCTGCTATAATAGGTAGCTGATTAGGTAACTCCTCTTCCTTTGGCTTCAACATGATTGCATAGGCCACTCCTTCTTCCTCCTTCCTATCCTTTAGGAATTCCTTTCCACTCATCAAAATTGCACTATATTTTTCCTTTTCCACTGTGGTTTCCTCTATTAGGGACTGAATTTTGTAAGTCACTCCATCCTTCTTGAATAAGTACTTATTCTCCTTGCCAACGTGTACTGCCTCCCTATCATATTGCCATGGTCTGCCTAGCAACAAATGGCATGCATCCATTGGTAACACATCACATAGTATCTTGTCTTGATACTTTCCTATAAAAAACTCAACCCAAACTTGTTCATTGACTAGTATATTCTGCCCTTTGTTCAACCAAGTAACCTTGTAAGGACACACATGGGGTATCTTGATGAGATTCAACTTCTGTACTGCCTCCTCTAATATGACATTATCAGTTGATCCTGAGTCAATGATGACCTTGCAAACCTTACCTAGTATCTTGCACTTGACTCTAAAAAGAGCTCTCCTTTGTTTTTGTTCATCCTCGGTAGGTGCTTTGATCAAGATCCTCCTTAACATGAGATTCTCTCCTTTCTCCAAATCTAGACTCAGCTCTGAATGTTTGGAGCAGTCCTCTTCTTGAACATAGTTGATCTTCCTCTCCCTTTGTGAAGATGCTAGCTTGTCAGGACACCTATAAGCCGGATGACCCAACTGTCCACAATTATAACACTTCATGGAAGCAAAATGAGAACTTCTCCCAAAGCTTCTTGATCTACCTCTTCCACCATTGTTAGAACTTCTACCTCTATATCCCCCTCTATTATTTGACTCATGGGATTTTTCACCAACCTTAGCATCCCCTTGGCCTCTATTCTCATTGCTCCTTCCACCAAATCCTCCTCTATGTCCACCTCTAGGGTCTCTACCTCTTCCTTTACCCCTGGTATTAGAATCTTGTTTCTTTTTCAATTTCTCTTCCACTTTAATAGCCATTTGATAGCAACTATGGAGGTTAGTAAGTGTAAAGAGACTCAAATCCTCTTGTATATTCCATCTAAGGCCATTCAAATACCTAGCAACCTTGATGCTTTCAACTTCTTGCACTCTAGACCTAAGGTTTAGTTTTTGGAACTCCTTTGTATAGGCAGCTACATCTAACTCTCTTTGTCTGAGATTTTGCCTCTTCTTGTGCAATTGGATATCATAGTCCTCGGGTAGATAGTTCTCCTTCACTTTAGCCACCATAGTTTTCCAACTTCCTATGGGTTTCATGCCTTCCTTCTCTCTTTCTTCTTGCAAAAACTTCCACCAAGTTAGTGCTTGTCCTCTTAGCCATGATTTGGCTATCTTCACCTTTTGTGCCTCAGTAGCACCATCACATTCAAAGTGATTCTCCATTCCCTCGATCCATTCCATAACCAACTCTGCATCCATTCTTTCTGTGAACACAGGGACACCTTTAAGTGCCTTGCCACGCAATGCCTTCAATGCTTTGAGGAAGGGTTCCTTTGCTAGTGGAGGGGCAGGTTCTGGTTCTATTTCTTCCTCTATTTTATTCTTACCCTTATCTTTATCCCCTGCTAACTGTACCTTCATCTTGCTTACAATCCCTACCACCTCTTCTAGTTTGTGCTTCATCTCTTCCATAGCCTCTTCAAGGGGTCTATTCTTTTCTTGTTGCTTTTTCAAGTCTCTAGCTAGCTCTGCATTGGTCACCATGGTGTTCTCTCCTATGGATTCTCTACTCTCTGACATTCACTCTTCAATTCCCAAGCCTTTTTATGGCTCTAATACCAATTTGATGGGGAGTCCTCTCCCTCAAGAGCACTCTTGCTCTTCCCAAGACCTATTCTTTGGTCTTCCTAGGGTATTCCTCTCTACCCTACTCAGGGATCATTCCTAAACCCCTCTCACCATGTAGGACTCTCCACCAATTTCAAATTCTTCACCATCACTCCCATTCCACCACTAGGCTTCCTTGGGCTCCTCACTGACTCAATGTGTCCTAACCACTCCAGGGCTAGGGAAGGGTATTCTAGCTATCCCTTAGCTATTTTTTCTCCTCATTGATCCATCTAGGTGGTTTCTTTCACCCTTTTTTCATCGCTTTCTTGAAAAACTCCATTTTAGGCCTTGTAGCCTTCTTGGCCAATTATGCCTTCTAAAACCAGTTTTCTTGGCTTTTCTCACAAACGGTCTTAACAACCCCCAAATATTTTTGTAGATTATTTCTAGTGGCCATCAAGGCTCCAAGATTTATCAGGTCTAAGGTCCTAATAGGGTCCGTACATATGACTGTCCTCTATCCCCCTATTTTCAAGGGTTTCTAGGGTTTTTGGCTTTGTTTCCTCCTTTGAAGGCTTCAACGACCTCCTCAACTCTCCTCCTTTCAAAAAAATGTCTAGATTACATGTGCCCACACTTCCATGCTTCTGATTGGCACAAACCAATCCATTCAACAACTTTCTTTACTGCTGTCCTCTCCAAGCCACTAGCCAGAATGCACTTGCACTCGCCTAGTGCTTGATGAATTCACCATATCCCTTGAAAACCAAGACACCACACACCATATTTACACTATAAAAACATTCCCCTACTTGATTCCAAGTGGCCATGGTAGCCTTGCCACGGGAATTCAAGTGGGGATCATTATTTACAAAAACTAGCCTAAACTGGCAGTGTGACCAAGAACACGAAAAGCTTGCAAAAAGACAACCAGTTGAATTAAATGACTAATATAATGCTTCACACGGTAAGTAGATGACCCAAAAGAAAGACTCAAAGCATCAGACAAGTCCTTTCAATCCATTCTTGACTGGATGAAAACACAAAAATTCAATGAAATTTGCACTCTTCTAAGTCACAAAATCTCTTTCTCAAGTCTCAATTCATACAATCAATCCTCCAACATAGGTATTAGGGTTTTTTTGACCTTATATACCTTTCTCCCACGTGCTAGGACCCTTGGATCAGTATTAGAGCATCATTTAAGCCATTTTCCAACTTCTAGGCCAAATTTCCAAGACAACATTGTCTAGTTTTGCCTAATCTACTCATTGAGACTTTTCCAAACTTCAAGGCTCTAAACTAACCTAGTTTTCCACTACAAAATCATGAATTCACCCTTGGGACTTTATCAATTAGTCCTTATTACCTTGGTGGTTGGCTGGAACCACCTACAAGCCAAAATTGCCAAGATCTCACCAAAAGACCTTGAGGTGCTCCTGCACCACAAAATGAAGCGTGCTCCAAATATTTTTCCTTATAGACACATTGAACTTATATATGAAGTTAAATTTTGCAGTCTTTAAATACCAAAATATAACACTAAGTTGTACAAGCACGTGCCAAGCTGACTCATATTAACTACTAGGAAAGAGACAATCTAAAACTTTGAATTTACATTTTTTAATTTTTGCATCCTGGACCCACTCAAGATTGACCAAAAATAGATAAGTGTTAATTTTGAGGTAGTGAACAAATATGTGGACATTGATGTATATATAAATTAATAAATGATGTGTAAACATAAAATACATGAATGTGCATAAACAAGGATGGGATAGGGTTGAATGCATGAAAAATGTGTAAATGAATATGAAATAAATAGGGATAAAGATTAGGTCATGATCCAAATTTAGCTCAATAATGCATCTCTTGTTGATATGAAAATGGATTAAGAAATTTGACCAAAATTATCCTAAAACTAAACATGAACTAGCATGGAACCGTAAATTTGACCATTGAATTTGATAGTCTATTTCACTTGTTGTATATATACACACACATATATATTTATAAATTATTTATATGTATGCATACACATACATACAAATATATACATATACACACATACATGTAAATATATATGTACATGTGCACATATGTATATATATATATACATACATGTATATACATATACAAATATATGTACATATACATACACACATACCATTTCAAGAATAAATTCTCTCATAGCACAACTTCATTAATATTGTTGAATGATTTGATTTATTAGTGAGGATTATAAATATAAATATATGCATATATACTATAGTGTAGGAAATTGTATATCTTTACAATTTCACACTATTGTTTGGGTCCCTTAATTAATTGGACTTATTAAGCTTCTAATTTGTCAAATTATGCATTTCAAAGCCTTATTTTTTCTTGTTTTTCGAAAGGAGAACCTATATAAATAATTAATGGAATTAATATTTTAATCACATTTGAGAATGTGTGTCCTCGACTTATGGGTCGGGACCCATTTTCCCAAGGGAGAATGGGTCCTCCTTAAGTGCCATGACCCATTTAAATATGGTTTTGGTAATATTTTAATGATTAAAATTTCATATGCAATTGTTGGATTTTGGAATCTAATTTTCAAGAAATTAGATAAACACCTATAAATACACAATTATTTTATCATTTGAGATCTAAGACTTTTGAAAGAGAAAATATTGAGAAAATATTATTGTCAAGAGCATTGAAGAGTAGATTTATTGATAATTTGTTATAGCATTCAAGATCCTATCATCATGTTCAAGCTTATGTGTGTTCATGTCATCTTGTGAAGACTAATATGCATTGTTGATCCTAAAGCATCAAAACATTCAAGTATCCAACAAATCAAGAAAAACAAAATCTAATTCCTTGGAGTGATGTGTTAACTTCAGTCCTCTAAGGGAAGCCATTAAAGGTTTGGTGTGTTGTAGCAAGAAAGTGTTCATTCATCATTACTTCCATTTATAAATTGTCATTATCTTTCTATCAAGGTTTAATTACCAAACATGGGGTTTGACTAAGGAAAACCCCCATTCAAAAAAACAATTTTTCCTCTCTTTGTATGTGTAGGTCTTAGGTTGAAGTAGAATTGAAGAGATATCAAAGGAGAAATTTTATATTATTGCATAAGTTGCCACCATTGCTTTCAAGCCACGAAAACTCAATTGCATGTTTTATTTTTAACTTTTTGACAGTGGGACTTGGGGCAAATGAAAGCTTAGATCTTCCACCAAAGGACCCAAAAAGTTGATCCAAACACCCATACAAAGACCCATTCCCCCAAGGGAGAATGAGTCCTTGAAGGCACCTTAAAACCAAATTTTATAAACATGTTTTCCACTTTCTACACTTCCCAAATCCACTGGTAAACTGTTGTTTTAGTCTGTCAAATTTTAGGAATTTGTATTTTATATATTAGGTCATATATGTTCATTAATTTAGTCATTAAAAAATATTTCTAATAAATTCCAATCCCCCTTAAGATATAGATCTAGTTCTAGTTGGCTCACCTTTACGTCTGAAATTCAACCTCTTGCACCTTGTGGTCTATATCTCAATGAAATTTATAAAAAAGTGGATATGGCCCTAGGTTATGGACACTAATCTTAGAGTAACACTAATCTTAGAGTCAACACATTTTTATGTTTCATTTTAGTGAACTTGACATTGTTACACTATAAATTTTCTAAAATTAGAATTTCTTCAAACCCTAGGTTTAGATTTGCATTGCATTGTTTTGCATTCTTCATTTAGGGTTAGATCTTACATGTTGTATCATTTAAATTCATAAAAGTTCAAAAAAATTGCATACATTCTACATATTAGATTGCATAAAAGTGTTTCAGTCATTCAGATCAAAATTACATCAAAAATTGTATTAAAAAAAGTTGTCATTTTATTCGTACATTGTCATTCAAATTGCATTTTCATTCATCTCAATTTTTGAAAAAACTGTCACTGATTAACTTGTTCACATGAATGTGTAAATGATGTGTAAATAGAAAATACATGAATGTGCATGAAAAAGGATGGGATAGGGTTGAATGTATGAAAAAGGTGTACATGAATGTAAGAAAATAGGGATAAACATTAGGTCATGATTCAAATTTAGCTCAATAATGTGTCTCTTTTTTATATGAAATTAGATTAAGAAATTACATTAAGATTATCTTAAAACTAGAAATGAACTAACATGCAACAACAAATTTGACCATTACAATATAATGGTCTATTTCACTTGTTGTATATACACACACACATGTACATAAATACATATAATTTATATGTATGCATACACATGCATACACACATATACATACACACATATATATACATATATGTACATGCATACATATGTATATATGCATATATGTGTATGTATACATATACATACATGTATATACATATAAAAATATATGTACATGTGTATATATACATACAGACATATACTATTGGCATGATGTTTAGTCATTGATGTCATGAGTTGCAATTCAGTTGCTTGCTTCAAGGTATCTCATGGTGCTTCAAGATATCTTTCAAAAGTGTTGAGACCAAAGATATGATGTTGAAGTTATATGTCTTTCAATATCATTCAAAGGTTTAAATTATTATCAAGCATTCAAAGTATTAAAACTTGTCATGAGTATCAAAGAGAATCAAATATTTAAGGTATCAAACCCTAAGAGCATCAAAACTATAAGGTTCAAAACACTAATTCTTTATCAAAGAGGGATTGTATTCTTCATTCCATTTTGCATCAGGGGCTAGTGTATATGTTGTTGTTTTAGTATTCAAGTCCATTTGAAGAGCTTAGGATTATTTTCGTTGTTAGAAACATTGCTTTTAAAAGCCTAAGTATATGGTTATTGTTGTTGAATCCCTCTTGTGCTATTTTGTCCTTGATAACAATTTGTATTACCTTCGGCATCTTGGTGGTTATTTTCTCAATTGATATTCTTTCCTGATTGGCATATTTACTTTATAGTTGTTTCTATATATGGTGGTTTTGATCATTTAACTCCATGTGTAGATCTCAGTTGAGACACTCTGGTTACAAGTTTTATGTTCCACTGTTCAGGTGACTTGTTTCAGTTTTGATATTTTACACTTCAGTAATTCATTTGGTTACATGTGTTTGGCATGTTTAGTACTTCTACAAGTTGACTAATTATGGCTTGATCAGTAACAAGCATCTTGAAATTGAGAAATGTTCTTGAAACACACCAAAGGTATATTCCTCCATTTTCAGTCAGTGGTATGAGTATGATGAAGATTTTGTTAATGTTCTTGAAGCTCTCAGTATTTAGTTTTTGGCATACTATAAGGGTTTGTTCATTATTGGGATTATGGCTTTGTGAAATCTGCATGAATTTAGTATTCATCACTTCACAAGGTTCTGGATAATATTTGGCACATTATATTTGGTTATAATGAGGTGGCTATCGTATTTCTTTAAAGTGATATATCTTGGTATCGGCCATTATCCTTGGCACACTATATGCTATCGGACTTCTATGTGGTGACAATTCAGTTTTGGTTAAAGGTTTAAATGTTTGATCTCTCACTAGAAATTTGCATTAGGTCTATTGGTTGATATTTATTTGGGCCTTAAGGCCGACAACAGGTAAAGGTATTGATTTTGTTTATGTCACATTAGAAGTGACTTTGCCTTGACTACTTGGGAACATCATGTCTTATGAATTTGACACTTGAAATAATGCTTGGCATTATTGTGTCGGCAGCTTACTTGGCAATTAGTAAATGATTTATGTTTTTGCTTTAGGCGGCATGTTTATCTTTGGTCTGGCCATAGATTTCAAACTTCATTATAAGTTCTTTTGGATTATTATAACTGTCCTTTCGGACTTCAAACTGCATCTCATTTTTGTAAAGGAATTCGTGTGGAATGTAGGCCAAATCATTATGATTCATTGTTTGAGGGTCTCAAACCCTACTCTAGCCACCACCATGGAATCATTTTGTTGGTCGTTCCATTGTTATTTCTGGTATTCTAATCTTGGACAGCGTATGGGGGAGGTGAGAAGACCATTACTATGGTCATTTGGTGTGTCTGCTTCCCGTCGACTGGTGATGGGGCGAGATTGGAAGGTACTCTAGCCATTTCTTCCTCTGTAGGATTGGTAAACTCATTACGTTTGTCAGGTATTCTTCCTTAGTCTGGTTTGCAGATCCGTTATTTTATAGTCAAGGTGATTACGAGTAAGATTTTTCTCTCTTATGCAAAATGAAAAATGGAAAAACGTCCATTCCTTTACAGTGAAATGTCTGAAATGATTACTTCAAAATGTGATTGCAAATTTTTTAAGATCATCATGATAGTTTTAAAGGGTTAATTTTTTTGTGTGCGGGTAATCAAAATATCCTTGTATCTCTTCAAATTCTATCTAAAATCGATTGGTAACAAATCTTAAAAGAATGATTCCAGTTGTGGCACTTAGTTGTTTCAGTTACAAAAGAATTGCAACTATTCTATTGAGTATTATTCTTGGAATATCTTCTCATTTCCCCACCTAGAGTCGTGGGTAACTATTCTTAGTTGCATCTTTTTGTTTTGTCAGTTACATTTTTGTTTGGGGTTTTAGTTACTTTATTTCGTAGCAGCTTCAGTGTATATTTTTCTTATGGAATATGTATTACATTAATACTACTTGGATAAGCACTGCATGTGCAGGACGCTTGTGGAGAAAAGATTCAGTTACACCTCTATTTTTGAACTGTTATTCTATTCTTGTCAGAAAGAAAAAGTCTATCTCTTAGGGACATGGTATATTCTAAAACTGTTGATTGATAGTAGTGACTGTAACCTGAAAATAATCTTTGTATAATTCCTTATAGGTGAAAAACTGAGCAATAGTGGCAATACTTCCTGAAATATAATGATGTCAACTGTAAATGGTTGAAAATAGAGAGATTAGGGTTTTATCATTACAGAAAAATCTAAAAACAAATAGGACAGTTCCTTTATGTGAGCAGTTAGGGTAGTTATTGTTTTTATGCTGAAAATTTGGAAAACACAGTGCGTAGTCAGTTTTGTAGTTTTTGTATCATGAAGGATTGAAAATCTGACCGTGAGAAAAGAAAGAAAGGTCATATCAATGTAATGTAGTTTGATGAGCAGTTGTATATACACTGTAACTAGATTATTTTCCTCAACCTGTATCAAAATTTGATAATGAATGGAATTCTGAAGAGTCATTCTTAACTCTTGAGAATTCTATGCATTGTCTGTCAAGAGGCACTTGACATAAATAAGAGAAATAGAGAGATCCTCTATATTATTGTATGTTCTATTGAAAAATATAAAAGGGTTTGGTGCTCCTTGATATTGGTGTCTCTAAACAGAGGGGTTGGTGCTCAGAAATCAGCAATTGAGGCATTGTCAAAATAATTATTGAAATGAAAGCCTAAAAAGGGCAGCAGGTTCAGGAGTGGTTTTTCTACCCCAGGAGGGTTTTCCACTCGACATATCTTGTGTCTATTTGTGCTTTTCTGATTCATTTGCTTCAGTGCTTTACTTCTTTTAAATGCAATATTACACTACTCATTTTAGTTTATATGATTGCATTCGAATACATGAATGATTCTATCATTGATAAATGAGAACATATGTGTGGTTCTTTTCAGTTTCAGTTAAATTTGTTAAAGTAGTTATAAACACTGATTCACCCCCCCCCCCTCCCCCCTCTATGTATTTTCACTCCAACAATTGGTATCAAAGCGTAGGGTCCTCTGATAGGTCTTTCCAACCTAGGATTGATTCTGGAATTGGAGTCTATTCAAAATGTCTCAAGCTCATGAAGGTAATTCCATGACTAGAGCTCCATTATTTGATGGAACTGATTATGTATTCTTGAAAATCAGAATGGAGACTTATTTAACTTCTATTGACCTAGATGTCTGGAGCATAGTATTGTTTGGGTACACTGTACCAGCTACTTTGCCAACTACTTCTGATGAAAAGAAAAGACATGAAACCAATGCAAGAGAAAAGCATGGTCTTCTATGTGCTCTGACTAAAGATGTCTTCATCAAAGTCATGCATTGTAGTTCTGCTAGTGAAATATGGACTAAAATTGAAACAATCTGTCAAGGAAATGGAAAGGTAAAATAGTCTAAAGTCCTCACTCTAAAACATCAGTTTGAAGAACTAAAAATGAGGGACGATGAAAAACTAGCTGACTACTTTTTGAGAGTTGATGAAATAGTGAATGCAATGAAGGGTCTGGGAGAAGAAGTCAAGGAATTTGATGTTGTAACCAAGGTCATTAGAACCTTACCAAAAAAATTTGAAGCTAAGATAGCTACTCTAGAAGAAAAGAAACAATTTACCTGGCTTACCCTTGAAAACCTACAAGGCACTCTGATTGCCTATGAAATGACGATTAGTAAAAACAACACGACTACAAAAGAAGCAACATTTAATGCTGAAAGGAAAGAAAGGGATGAGCTCACTGAATCAGAATTTTCTAATTCTAAAGAATCCCACTTTATGAGGAAACTCAAAAAGGGTTCTAGAAAGTATAAGGGAAAACTTCCCTTCAAATGCATTAACTGTGGCAAAATAGGCCACTTTGCTGCAAAGTGCCCCTATGGTGACACAAATAGTGATAATGAAAAATCTAAGAAATTTTCCAAGAAAAAGGCTTATAGACCCAAACAAAAATTCAATTTCAAAAAGAAGAAAAGCTTATTCAGCAAAAATGAAACAGACTCTGAATCTGAAGATTCTTTAGATGAAGAGGATGAAAATGTATTCATGGCTGAAATCATTCAACAAGATGAAACTAACAACAATGATGTTGAAGAAGGAAAAGTGGATTATGAAGGAGAACTAAAATGTGCTCTAAAAGAGCTGAGAAAACTTAAAAAATAGATGCCTGCTCAAGAAAAAAATACTGTTCAAGATAGTTCACAAGAGAAACTCATAAATCTTGAGATAATTTCATTAAAAACTCAACTTGAAGAATCCAAGAGAGTTCAATATTGTCTTCGTATTGGCATAAGTTTTAAAGACCAAGAAATTCAAAAACTTGAACATGAGATTGTAGATCTCAGGAAGACTATCGAGAAATATGAAAGAACTCTTAAACTGAATGACATGCTCACTAAACAGAAACTGAACAATGATAAAATAGGAATTGGTTTTGTGAAAGGTGAATGTTCAAATAATAGTGCAAATGACAATGTTGTGGCTGGAAACAAAAGTCTTGAACTCAAACATCCTGATTTTGACAAGGATCATATTCATCCTTTTAGGAGCAACATAATGGTTTACAACTCCTACCCTCTCTTTTATGGGTATTGTTACTTCTCTAGTAAATTTGGTCACAAAATGAACTCTTGCAGATTTATGAATTCTAGAACTCCTAGATTTGGCTTTAGGCAGAATCATGGTTTTGCAAGACAAATTAGATGTTTCTCATGCAAGCCTTTGGGTCATTGTGCTAAGCAATGCTATGTTGATCAGCAGAATAAACAACTGAAAACTATCAAATTCTGGAAACCCAAAGCTATTAACAACATTGATCAGACTATGCTTGTTCAAACTACTTTCCACTCAAATAAAAAGGACTTATGGGTCCTAGATAGTGGCTGTTCAAACCACATGACTGGTGAAAAAGAAAAATTTACTAATCTAGAAGACTATGTTGGTGGATATGTAAAGTTTGGAGACAACTCTGGAATTCAAATCAAAGGTAGAGGTTCCCTTTTTCTGAATGAAGACACTCCTATTTACAATGTATACTATGTAGAAGGATTAAAACATAACCTTCTGTGTGTCAGTCAAATCTATGATAGTGGCTATCAAGTCCTGTTCACTTCACAGGGATGTGAAATTAAAAACCAATCTGGAAAAGTTTTTGCTGCTGGAAGAAGGACCAAGGGAAATGTCTATAACTTACTTGACACCTTTGGACACGAAAAAAATCAAGGTATATGCTTAATGAGTCATGTTGAAGAAAGATGGTTGTGGCACAAGACACTAGGCCACATTAATTTTGACAATATGGTTAGAATTAGCAAAAATCAGAATGTAAGAGGTTTGCCTATTCTTAGAAAACATGACAATGTTGTTTGTAAAGAGTGTCTCAAAGGAAATAAAACTAAGGTAAGCTTCAAATCCAAGGAACACTCCTCTACTAAACCTCTACAAATTCTTCATATTGACTTATGTGGTCCTATAAGGACTAGATCTATCAATTGTGAGAAATATTTCATGTTGTTTGTTGATGACTACTCTCGTATGATATGGGTTACCTTTCTCAAGAATAAATCAAAATATTTTGAACGTTTTAAAGTTTTTAGAAAACTGGTAGAAAGAGAGTCAGATTTAAAATTAAAATGTTTAAGATTTGAAAAAGGTGGTGAATTCATCTCACAAGAATTCATAGACTACTGTGACAAACATGGCATAAAAAGACAGTATGCTGCTGCCAGAACACCCCAACAGAACGGGGTAGTTGAGAGAAAGAATAGGACTGTAAAATAGATGGCAAGAACTATGCTGAATGAAGCAAATCTGCCAAACATGTATTGGAAATAAGTTGTTCATACAACTGTCTACATTTTAAATAGAGTCCAGATCAGAGTGAAATCAAATTTCACTCCATATGAACTATGGTATGGTAAATCTGCCTCAATTAAATATTTCAGAATATTTGGCTGCAAGTGTTTTATCAAGAGAGACAATGAAAACTTAGGCAGTTTTCAATCTAAGACAGATGAAGGTATTTTATTAGAATTCTCTACTCATAGCAAGGCCTTTAAACGCTTTAACAATAGGCTTAATAAAAATTTTGAATCAGTAAATGTCAAATTTGATGAAAATCTTCTTTTAGATGCTGAACCTATGCAGGATGATGAAGAGGATGAATTTGAACTTGATAGAATTTATGAAGGCTTTGAAACTGCAAATCCTAAAACAAAACCAACAAGTCCTAAACTTGCTTAAGCAAAATCTGAAGATGCTAAAATCAGCTCAGAAAAATGTGAAACTAAAACTCCAAAATATCTTGCTAAAAACCATCCTAAAGATCTGATTATAGGAGATAAATAAGCAAGAGTTCAAACAAGGAAAAGAATAATTAACTATGATGAAAAAGATCACATAGTTGAGCTTACCGCTTTTTGTTTAATCACTCAGTTTGAGCCAAAAAAAATTGATGAAGCTCTAACTGATGAATGTTGGCTTAATGAAATGTAGGAAGAAATTGATCAAATTGAAAAAAATCAAACTTGGGATCTAGTCCCAAGACCAGATGACAAAAATGTCATAGGAGGCAAGTGGATTTTTAGAAATAAACATGATGAAAATGGTCATGTTTTTTGCAACAAGGCTAAATATGTTTGCAAAGGATATGCTCAACAAGAAGGTATTGATTTCGGTGAAACCTTTGCACCAGTTGCTAGGCTTGAATCAATTAGAATTCTTTTGGCATATTTTTTTTTCAAACTTTTTACTATATATCAAATGGATGTAAAAACCACCTTTCTGAATGGATACTTAGAAGAAGAAGTTTACATAGAACAACTTGAAGGGTTTACTTGCAAAAACAAACCCAATCATGTCTACAAGCTGAAAAAGGCTCTATATGGCCTGAAGAAAGCTCCTAGAGCTTGGTACTCTAGATTGGACAGTCACTTACTATCAAAAGGTTTCATTAGAGGAGGAGTAGACAACAATCTATATGTTAAAATTGAAGGATCTAATATTCTTGTTGTTGAAATTTATGTTGATGACACCATTTTTGGTTGCAACAATATTGCCTTGAGTAAAAAAATATCACAAATCATGGTTTCTGAATTCGAAATGTCTATGTTGGGGGAACTGTCTTTCTTCTTAGGTCTTTAGATTTCACAACTTAAATCTGGCATCTTTTTATCTCAAGCAAGATATGCAAAAGAAATGTTAAAAAGGTTTCAAATGGATGAAAATCATCTTGTAAGCACTCCAATGGCTACTGGCTGTAAAATTAGCAAGGTTGATGACTCTCCTATTGTCAACCCAATTGACTTTAGGTCAATGATAGGCAGCCTATTATATCTAACCGCCCCAAGACCTAATATAATGCAAGTTGTTTCCATGGTTGCTCGATTTCAGGCATCTCCTAAGGAATCTCACATCAATGTTGTGAGAAGGATTCTTAAATATGTACAAGGCACAATTGATTATGGGCTCTGGTATCCCAGAAGTAATGATTTCTCTTTAGTAGCATATACTGATTCTGACTAGACAGGTTGTCTAGATGACAGGAAAAGCACCAATGGTCCTTCGTTCTTTTTCGATGATCATTTAGTGGCTTGGCACAACAAAAAACAAGAATATATTTCACTCTCTACTACTAAAGTAGAATATATAGCTTCCACTTCTTACCGTGCTCAGGTAATTTGGATGTCATAGACATTATCATATATGGGTATTGAAATTCCAAAACCTATTACTATTCTATGCGACAATACTAGTGCAATCAATATCTCAAAAAATCCTGTTATACACTCTCGAACTAAACATATAGCTATAAAGTTTCATTTTTTTGTGAAAAGGTGTTGGCTAACGAGGTATCTGTGCAATATATTCCTACACAAGCATAGACTGTTGACATTTTTACAAAACCGTTGGCTAAAGATATTTTTGAAAGACTTCGGTCTAGATTGGGAGTTGTCTCTCAATCTCTGTTATCTTAATTAATCTATCTCAGTGATAGGGGGAGCTAGTTAGCTTTTCCTACAGCTCATACTTTATTTCTCAAACGTTATTTCTACAGTTTGTTAACAATTTTGGTTTATCTGGTTTAGCTTCTCTTTATCCTTGTGTCAAAAAGGGGGAGAATTATGTGCATTCGGTTACAGTTCATTATTTTGGCTTGGTGGCTCAATTTTGCCATCAAGGAAAAAGGGGGAGTTTGTTGAATCCCTCTTTTGCTATTTTGTCCTTGATGACAATTTGTATTACCTTTGGCATCTTGGTGTTTACTTTCTCAGTTGATCTTCTTTCCTAATTGGCATATTTACTTTAGAGTTGTTTCTATACATGGTGGTTCTGATCGTTTAACTCCATGTGCAGATCTCAGTTGAGGCACTCTGGTTACAAGTTCTATGTTCCACTATTTAGGTGACTTGTTTTGGTTTTGATATTTTGTGCTTCATTAATTCATTTGGTTACATGTGTTTGGCATGTTTAGCACTTCTACGGGTTGACTAATTATGGCTTGATCAGTCACAAGCATCTTGAAATTGAAACATGTTCTTGAAACACACCAAAGGTATATTCCTCCATTTTCAGTCAATGGTATGAGTCTGATGAAGAGTTTGTTAATGTTATTGAAGCTCTCGGTATTCATTTTTTGGCATATTATAAGGGTTTGTTCAGTATTGGGATTATGGCTTTATGAACTCTGCATGCATTTAGTATTCATCTCTTCACAAGGTTCTGGATAATATTTGGCACATTATATTTGGTTATAATGAGGTGGCTATCGTATTTCTTTTAAGTGATATCTCTTGGTATCGGCCATTATCCTTGGCACACTATATTCTATTGGACTTCTATGTGGTGGAAATTTGGTTTTGGTTAAAGGTTTAAATGTTTGATCTCTCACTAGAAATTTGCATTAGGTTTATTGGTTGATATTTATTTGGGCCTTAAGGCTGACAACAGGTAAAGGTATTGATTTTTTTTATGTCACATTGGAAGTGACTTTGCCTTGACTACTTGGGAACATCATGTCTTATGAATTTGACACTTCACTTGAAATAATGCTTGGCATTATTGTGTTGGCAACTTACTTGGAAATTAGTAAATGTTTTATGTTTTTTCTTTAGTCGGCATGTTTATCTTTGGTCTGGCCACGAATTTCAAACTTCATTATGAGTTCTTTTGGATTATTATGACTGTCCTTTCAAACTTCAAACTACATCTCATTTTTGTAAAGGAATTCATGTGGAATGTAGGGAAAATCGTTATGATTCATTGTTTGAGGGTCTTGAACCCTACTCTGGCTGCCACCATGGAATCATTCCGTTGGTCGTTCCATTGTTATTTCTGGTGTTCTGATCTTGGATAGTGTATGGGGGAGGTGAGAAGACCATTACTATGGTCATTTGGTGAGTCTGTTTCCCATCGACTAGTGATGGGGCGAGATTGGAAGGTACTCTGGTCGTTTCTTCCTTTGCAGGACTGGTAAACTCCTTGTGACAACAAACTCATTACGTTTGTTAGGTATTCTTCCTTAGTCTAGGTTGTAGATCCGTTACTTTACAGACAAGGTGATTACGAGCTATGTTTTTTCTCTCTTATGCAAAATGAAAAATGGAAAAACGTGTATTCCTTTAAAGTGAAATGTCTGAAATGATTACTTTAAAATGTGACTGCAAATTTTTAAAGATCATCATGACAGTTTTAAAGGGTTAATATTTTTTGTGTGTGGGTAATCAAAATATCCTTGTATCTCTTCAAATTCTATCTAAAATCAATTTCTAACAACTCTTAAAATAATGATTCTAGTTGTGGCACTTAGTTGTTTCAGTTACAAAAGAATTGGAGCTATTCTATTGAGTATTATTCTTGGAATATCTTCTCATTTTCCCACCCGGAGTCGTGGGTAATTGTTCTTAGTTGCATCTTTTTGTTTTTTCGATTACATTATTGTTTGGGGTTTCAGTTACTTTATTTCACAGCAGCTTCAGTGTCTATTTTTCTTATGGAATATGTATTACATCAATGCTGCTTGGGTAAGCACTGCATGTGCAGGCCGCTTGTGGAGAAAAGATTTAGTTACACCTCTATTTTTGGAACTGCTATTCTATTCTTGTTAGAAATCAAAAGTCTATCTCTTAGGGACACGGTATATTCTAAAAATGTTGATTGACAGTAGTGACTATAACTTGAAAACAATCTTTGTACAATTCCTTGAAAGTGAAAAAATGAGCAACAGTGGCAATACTTCCTAGAATGTAATGATGTAAACTATAAATGGTTGAAAACAGAGAGATTAGTGTTTTATCATTATAGAAAAACCTAAAAAAAATAGGGCAGTTCCTTTATGTGAGCAGTTAGGTTAATTATTGTTTTTATGCTGAAAATTTGGAAAACACAGTGCGTAGTCAATTTTGTAGTTTTTGTATCATGAAAGATTGAAAATCTGACCATGCGAAAAGAAAGAAAGGTCATATCAATGTAATGAAGTTTTATGAGAAGTTGTATTGACACTATAACTAGATTATTTTCCTCAAGCTGTATCAAGATTTGATAATGAATGGAATTCTGAAGAGTCATTCTTGACTCTTGAAAATTCTATGCATTGTCTGTCAAGAGGCACTTGACAAATATAAGAGAAATAGAGAGATCCTCTATATTATTGTATGTTCTATATTAAAAAACAAAATAAGGGGTTGGTGCTCCTTGAGTCGGTGCTCAGAAATCAACCATTGAGGCATTGTCAAAATAATTATTGAAATGAAATCCTGAAAAAGGCAACAGGTTCAGGAGTGGTTTTTCTACCCCAGGAGGGTTTTCCACTCGGCATATCTTGTGTCTATCTGGGTTTCTATTATTTGTTTGCTTTAGTGCTTTACTACTTTAAAATTGAATGTTACACTACTCATTTCAGTTTATATGATTGCATTTGAATACATGAATGATTCTATTATTGATAAATGAGAACATATGTATGGTTCTTTTTAGTTTCAATTAAATTTGTTAAAGAAGTTATAAACACTGATTCACCCCCCCCCCCCTCTCAGTGTATTTTCACTCTAACAATTGTGCAAAATA